>JANBXA010000007.1:93322500-93465000 GCA_030556225.1 Cricetiscus sungorus
GCCATGATGCTGACTCTAGGGGATAGATAGGGTCTGTAGCTTACTGGCTGATTCATCTCAGTCTTGAGATCATCCAGGGCTGCCTGGCCCAGCCAGCACCTTGCAAGAAATGGGCATGGGGTAAGTTTGAGTTGCATGGAACAGAACTTGTGTGTAAATATTTAGGTTGAGCACAAACATCCTTGAACAGTAGTTTGTGACTAGTAATGTATGGCTTTGACCTCTGCAGAAGCTCTGCTGAAGATGAGAGAGAAATGAGAGAAAATAATGGTGAGCTGGGCATGCATGGAGCTCTGGGGAAGTACACTGAAGGGAAGAAAGCAAGAACCAGGGTGAAGTGGAGAGAAAAGAGTTGGAAAAAGTATGCAGCCCCATCAAAGGTCAAGCCTTTGAATTACAAAGAAAGAAAAAACTTAGATACCGAATTGAAAGAGGAATATCTGGGATCTACGCAAAACCCAACAAAGGTTTTTGGTAGTAGAAAGAAACTGAGAATTGGACCACATCAGGTACTACATGTAATTCTGTCCCTTTTGAAGGGTTGATGTCTTAGATCTGCACCGAGGCAGGGCTATCCCCTGAGCCTCCCTCTCAGCAGAAAGCAGGCATCGCCCTGTACCTTCTGGCCCTGGCATCCTCAGAGTGAGCAGGCCTACAGGCTAGCCACTACACTGTTTTCTGTTCTTAGTTTTCTGAGCTCTGATACTGAACTTGGACATCTTCCCTCTTGATGATGTGGTCTTCACTGCAAGCCTCTAGTCTAATGCCTACCATAGAAACCTTTAACCCGTGCTGTCCACCAGCATTCCTAGTGTAACCTGAGTGTAACCATGATGCAGGATGTCAGAGTTGGTTTGTTTTGTGTTGCCTGACTTTCTTTTTAGAATGTGACTTATTTCTGAGCAGCAGGCCATCATTGGCTTGACATCTTCAGGCCTGTTCCCTGAAGTATTTTGTTTGCTGTAAATGTAGTAGCTTTCCATTCTTCAGCCCCATCTACTTGCTTTAAAACTATTCAAAATTCACATGCATGCAATCACCTTTTAAATGTGAAGCTTTGTCATTTGAATATGAATTTTATGGGCTGTCATTATTATTGCTATGAAGAACACATGTGCATGCCAGCTGTGCCCAAGCATTGTGAAACATTATTTTAGTGGGGAGAAATATAAACAAATATATATTTACTCCAGATAGCAAACCAATGACACACTAAAGAAACTATTTTATCAAAGTTCAACTTGGTGAACCAAGGAGATTGCTGTTTTTTTTTTTTTTTTTTTTTTTTCTGGGAGGATGGGCTAGTTACAGGAGTATGGATAACGCAAAGGTAGCTGGGTTAAAGGCACTGGCTGACAAAAGCTGCAATCCTGAAGCTCTGAAAATCTTTCAGGCAGCTGCATAGGTCAGAGAGTCTCTACTCAGGTTGTAGGTCTCTCTTATATCCAGACTGGTGGGAGAATCCCTCCCTTGGCCATCTGAATCTTATTAGTTTCAGGAACTTGCTAAGATTTGTGAGTCGTTTGCTTTCAGATTCTCATTGGCTTTTTCCCCATCCCTTCCTGGACAGAATGTTTCAATTGGCAGGGCAATTGCTACACAACACCTGGTTAGGCCCTGTGGGGCTTAGAGGGCACATGCCACAAAGGTACAGAGGACACCACCTGTGACATGTCCATTTCTCTCAAAGAATTCAGTATAGCAGGATCAGATCTATACTAGAAATGTGCAGCATTCAAAAGTTGCTTCTACCTGTTGTTCCTTGCTATTGGAAAATGCTACTTAGGTGATCTGGTATGTGGGCAAGGCAGAGGCTACTCTACATACAACTGAAGATGAACTTCACATGTGAAAAGGTTTTATTTGTGCAACACTCCTCCCCAAACAAAACCTCACCTGCACTGTCAGTGAATATATAACATTCTACCCTCAAACATGACATCAGATACAAATATCTTTAAATGCTTTGAAATACCAGTCTCAGGAAATGACATAAAACCAGGACAAATCTGAGGTGTTCAGAGGCATCAATGTTTGTCTCTTTCTGTCCAGGGGTTATTCTACAAAGCATGTGATTGAGGGTCTAGAACCAAGGACACTGTACAGATTTCGATTGAAGGTTACCAGCCCCTCTGGAGAATATGAGTACAGCCCAGTCGTCTCGGTGGCTACGACCAGTGAGTACAATTCATGCTCTATGCTCCCAAGTTGAAGATAAAAAATAGACTGTGTTCTCTGGGGCCTCCCTGGAAGCCGAGAGGACTCTATTCGTACACTCTGTGATAATTTTGTTCACTGCCTGAGTCTGGACAGCATGCCTGGACAGCGTGCCATCAGGAAGGTCAGCTGTGTTTTCTGAAATTGGGGAAGAGCTGGCTGCCTTGGTGCCAGGCCTGTCCTGTTCATGGGCGTTTGTCACAGGGTGGGCTGGCAGTTAACCTCTCTGAGGAAGCAGGCCAGCGGGGATGGGCTGAGCACTGCTTTGCCCACATGTGTCTACTGTCTGCTTCTGTGCATGTGTGCGTCCTCTTTGGCCACAGACTCCTAGTTCCCTGGGTACCAGGACTGAAGAAAATCATGGTCAATGCTTCCCTAGCCTCAGGGAGGCCATGCCACAGAGATGGGTAGAGAGGCTAGCCATACTCCCTCTGACCTCCTTGGCCTGATTTTATGTCATTTCCCGAGACTGATATTTTAACACATTTAAAGATGTGTGTATCCGGTGTCATGGTTGAGGGTGCAGTGTTTTATATGCAGTCGCATCCTTTCACTGACAGTGCAGGGGAGATTTTGTTAGGGGTGGGAAGGTTGCACAAAGCAAATATTTCCACAGATAGCATTAGTTAGAGTAAACTGTCGCCTTGCCTGCATGTGTTCTGTGGTTTGCCACTATGTCCTCTTGACTGAAGGTGATTCAGATTTTGTGCTACTCCACTGTGCCTTTGGTTGCAAGGATGGCAAGTGGGGTCTGAATCTAGATGAGCTGTCTTTGAACAGAGTTAGTTAAAGCTGAGAGGGGGGACTTTGCCTGTGGTCCTAAATGATGCTTAGTTATCCATGAAACAGGGTAATTTCATAGGAGCTAGGTGTAGTCAATTATACAGGTCAGGCATTAGAGCCTGCTCCTTAATCTGGTGATGCTGAAAGTGATAGATATTCGGTCCTAGAGTTCAGGGGAAAGGAAAGGAGGGAGGAAGGGGGAGGGGGGAGAGGGAGAGAAGGGGAAGAGGTAGGGAGAGAGGGAAAGAGAGTACTTTTGGAGCATAGGAGGGCAAGGGCAAGGAGCAGTGTTGGGGGTGCAAATACAGGCATAGAAGCTGCCTAGGATGCTCTCATAGGCAGCCTCTGCACTTCTGATTTTCTCCTGGGGTTCCGACCTCCCACTGTTACCACTCCCCTCTCTGCTCTCACTGGAGTACCTAGTCCCCTGTTCTGTCCACTGCACATGCTTCATGGGCAGAAGTGTGTCTCAGGGCTGATTTGTTGTGCAGGGTTCTTCCCCACACACACTTGAGTTCCTCCCCACTTTGAGGCAGGCTCAGTATTTCTTCCATTCTGTTTTACATATTTGCCTGCCCTTATACTCCCATTTATATTGTAGGCTTCTGGATGGAGGGGTGGTGGGTGGGTTAGCCATCTCTCATGTGTGGGGCTGGGTGGGTGAGTGATTAATTTAGATTCAGTGGCAGAGGCACAAAGATGCACATTAACTTTCGTTTTTTGGCTCACTCTCATCTTGGGGACAGATCCATTTTTCACCCAGAGAGGTGCACGCAGCTGGCTCTGCAACTAGCTATGGTGGGCTTCAAGTGACCTGCTATCTCCTGAATAACACATCCAAGCCAGCGAGGGGCTCCTGCTTTTTAGCCAAAGTCCACATTAAGAAGGTAGAGAGACTGGCCTGACTCTGAAGATCAGCTGATAAGGGTGTGCACGCCTAAGCCACTGCACTTGCCCATTTCTCTGTGCGCCTCATGAAGGGGGACTGGTGCCTTTGGAGGACGCAGGCCTCCGGCTCTGCTGATTGACAGCTGCTCCTGTTCTATTCTAATATTCAGTGTGGGCTCTCTTAAGGAGGCAGAAGATGCTAAACAGAGAATCGAGAGTGCTCATATTATACAGAGCAAGCAAAAATGCTTCTGTGGGTTTGTAATTTGCATTCAGTTTGAGAGCATTTTAATGAATCACAAAAGCCTGCACTTTGTTTGAATAAAGGATGCTCAGCCTTTTTTTTTTTTCTTCCCAGGTAAAGTACATGAGGCTCTTGCTTAAATGAAGCATGCAATTTTAATCAGCCAGACCCTTAAAAAGAAAGAAAAACAGCTGCCACTTGTTAATTGGCAAATATCTTCTCCAATGAGTTCATGATTTATTCACTGCTTTTAATAAAGACCTAGGTTCCACCAAGGAAGGTGTTGTTATCATGTTCTCCTTGTGGGCACTTCTGCAGCTAGATGACCCCCAACTGGAGTGAGATGGCTTCTCAAGATCCATCATGCCCATCCCCTCCCAGGAGTGCCCACTGAGTGTACTGCAGCCAGCTCAGAAGTGTACCCCAGAGCATCCTCAACATGATGCCTGCAGTCCTGACACTCCGAGTAAGCACTGTGTGGTCAGACTTGCCAAGGCCAGCCTGTTTCATATTCGGTTGCACATATTGAGGCCATTCTCCTGGGCCATGCCTGCAGAGTCTTGAAGAGCTCATGGTTGGAAGGGTGGAACATGTTGCTTACCCTGGAATTTCCTCTCTGTTCTCCATGACTGCTGCCTACAGTGGAAGTGAAGGTGGTGGACAAGGGCCTTTCACTTCTATCTTGTGACACTCTCACTCACACAGTTTCTTTGAAAAACATTTTTAAATATTGTGGTGTGTGTGTAGGTCAGAGGACAATTTTATAAGGTTTATTCTCTCTGTCCACCATCTGTTGGGTCTGGCATGGCATTCAGATTCTCAGGCTTGCATAGCAAGTGTCTTTACCCTTCTAGGCATGCCACCAGTCTATGTTAGGCTTTCCTGGGCTGATACACGTGGTTCCAGTGCGATTCTCAGCTCTTCTTTGTCTTCCTGGGACAGCATCTTGGTAGCTGGGGAGTACTGACTGAGCTGTCACTGAGAAGAACTCTCATAACAGACCAGTGGTCTCTTTGTTCCCAGAATCCCATGTGAAGTACCAAGGATCCCTAGTAGAAGTGGGAACAGACAGCACATTTTATTTTAGCTGTGTCATAACACCCAGACATCTTTGTTGCACATAGCCCTCAAGCTTATAAGCCTGAAATGTTTTATTTCTAATATTTTTGTACACCAGCACTTCCTGGATATGGTAGGAAGTACCTCCAGCAGGAGACCTCACTGTGCAGTGAGGTAGAGATGCGGGGAGGTGGGGGGCGCGGGGAGGCGGGGGGGCGGGAGGCGGGGCCCCCGGGGGGGCGGGGGGCCGGGGAGTCAGTGCAGAGATGGGGACAGCTACAGGTACTCCAGACTTTGCTCTGAATATCTCAAGTCCACACTCCCTGAAGGCAATCATTTTTTTATTTGACACTTGTTGGGGAGGGCAGGGTTAATTACATTTATTTTGATTTTGTATTTTAAAACATAGTAAGAATGAAACATAACTACAAATCCGATATCTCAATGCCTATTAAATTATGGCCCCAGGTAAGACTTGGCCATGAGCTCTGATGCTGCCTATTTCTAACTGATGACCTCGGATAGCTTAGCATCCATCGCTCAGACCTGATTTTGTAGCTTGGAGGGGAACTTAAGAATGTCACAGCCTCTCCCTTTATTCAGGAAGGAGGGGAAGGAGGAAAATCCCCTGAAGTGTCGAGGTCATACAATGGTCTGTGGATGAGTCCACTTCAGTGTTGACATTCTGGATCTGGTTAGGCCCTGAGTGGTGGCAAGCTGTCCTGTGGGTTACAGGATGCTAAGCAGTATCCTTGACCCTGCTCACCAGATGCCAGTAGCATCTACCAAGTTGTGACAACAGAGGTCTTTAGACACTCATCAAATGCCCTTGAGAGTATAAAGCCCTCCTCTGAGTCCCTTTAGTGAAATCTCTGGGTGGGGTAAGACCCTTCCTTAGAAGAACAAGGCTGGCCAGGGCCTTGGCTTTGAAAACTTAGCACAATACCTTGATTTGAATGAAGCCTTTGGTCTAAGGGTGTAGGAAATGATGAAAAAGATGTTTAATACGACCGAGGAGATCTTTGAGAGAGTGGTAAACTTTAGAAGACAGGGGTTTCAAGGCAATTTAAGTTGGTATCAATTGATTTTTACCTAGAAAAGAGAGAAAGGGAATCAGCTGTGGGCATTCAGACCCACCTGTTCCCAGTTCTAAACACCTTCCCTCCCCATACTCTGGTCACACGGTCATTTTGAATGTCTGGCACCTAGTGAGGACTCCATTTTTCTGGGAGTTGATGTCCCAGAAAGATTGCAACAGAAAGATGGCCTCCATCTGGTTCGGCAGGTGGGCTGTGAGAGGGGGTGGCAGGGTTGGGGGGGCACCTCAGGAGGGAGTCTGGTTTCAGAGCTGTGTGATGGGGAAGGGCCAGCTATTTTCCTTTTCAACTTTGAATAGTATCGCTTCGAAATTGGTGGTAATGTTAATCGGAAATATGTCGGCAGGGGAGGGGAAGACCCCGTTTATCCCATTTTCTCAGAGACCCCTGTGGTGCTATTGATTGACCATCCAGTGGTATGACTTAGATCAGGAGCAGTGAACTGAAGCCAGGCAGGCATGGAAAATGTGGGAGGGGCCCTACTAAACAGCAGTAGGTGTGTTGGGCATTTACAATTGAGTCGCTTATGTACCTTTGAGCTTGGTCATATTGATTTGAAAGGCATGGAATATGGAAGGAGTGAAATCCTAGACCAGCTGTACTGACTGAACCCGTTGCTATGCCTCCCCTTCGCCCCCTCAGAGTTGACGTTCATGTCCCTGGGCCACCCACTGCCCCTCTCAGTTTCCAACTGATCTTTTTGCTTCTTGGGCCAGTTGTCTCCACCATCTCCCACTTGGCAGACTACCCTCTCCCTTTAAGGGGTTCTCACACGCTCCCCACTTCCCTGTGAGTATGAACCCCATCTGCTCTCCAAATGCAGGGAGCTAAAGCAATTGTCTGTGTTGTTGAAATACTTAGCCACGTTGGTAAAAGAAAGCATGTTGTGATAATTGCTGGGGTTTCCTTTGTCATGGGAGACATCAGGAAGGACTGATTATTCCGATGGTAGCACTCACAAAGCAGGACCTTACGACATGAAAAAAATGTCCCACTTCTTTGGGTCAGTCTGTGAAGTTTTTCTTATCACATGAAAAGCATGTCTTTCCCAGTAAAAGAACCCATTGAGTAGGAAATGTGAGCCCTACTGACAGGGACAACTCTGTGCCTTTTGGAAGTGAAGGTGAACATCCACCCAAGGCCACAGAAGGAGGAGTGAGATGGACCCACCCACCCCGCATTTCAGATGACTGCTCTCCCTCTACTTTCTCTAGGGGAGCCCATCAGTAGCGAGCACTTCCATCGTGCTGTCAGCGTGAACGATGAAGACCTCCTGCTTCGAATACTGGAAGGAGGGTGAGAGCCCAGTCAGCTTTCCTGGTCTTTCTTGCAATGCCCATTACGTACACAGGCGTACATGGCATGGCTTTGTTTTCCTAGACAAATTCTGCAAAAGCACCTCTACATTTATTTTTGCCTCGGGTGACTGGTAGGACTTAGGGAAGTCTAGTTAATAGTCATAGAGACCCCCTGTAAATGATATGGTTTGTGATTGTTTAATGAAAACTATAAAAGGAAATTACAGGTCTGGGCATCATGCTTTGGCCCCAGAAGCAATTATTATGTTTTGATTATCCAGCCCAGCATTTAGTACAGGTCAGTCTGAAACACCTGCAGGCGATGCTGGGAATCAGCAAACAAGCTGTCATGGAGGCTAGAAGGTTGGTAAGACACTAGAAAAAAGGGGGCGGGCATGGCTGCTGTAGGGGTGATGCTTGAGGCTGCCTCCCACGTAGGTGTAATTTGGTCTTCTGTAGCCTGGTTTTGTGCACTTCAGAAGGCAGTGGTGTCTGAACTGGGATTTGGTAAGTTGAAGAGAAGCTTCCACAGAATGCCAGGCTCCTTGGCTGACAACACGAGATACATGTTCTTCCCTGGGCTGCAGCAATACGTAGCTAAAGGAAAACCCCAGGCCCTGGCCATATCTCCACCTATGGTGGAGCTGAGCCTTGTGCCATGCTGTTCCCAGGGGCTTTGCTGGTCACAGACTATTCAATGGCAAAGCACAATGGCTTTTGAGTTGAAGGAAGCTCCTGTTCCAAGTAAAATGACAATGTTTTTCATGAGAACTTAAACCTTTAAAACTATTAGGGCATTGTAAGATGACAAGAATGTAATGGCCCAGGAGAAACTGACAGTTTTGGTAAAATGAACCGTTTCAGCACCTTCCGCGCCCACCCCAACCCCTGTGGGCCCTGCAAAGTGATGTTAACTTCAGGGATCTCTTTCTGCTGTGAAGTGACAAGTTCTCCTCTCTTTTCCTTAAGCCATGTAAAGGTGGATGTCCCCAACAAGTTTGGCTTTACTGCTCTCATGGTTGCTGCTCAGAAAGGCTATACCAGGTATGGCTTCTCCCTGTACCCGTAGGTTGTAGCCAGCATGAGATGACAGCTTCTTTTCCCTTCCCCAAACTGTCTCCAGAAATGGCGTCTATTTGGATGCTTGTGTTGGGTTAGGGAGCACACAAACTAATTTGTATTTAGTCTCATACCATATGTGGTAGTACATCTCAGGAACAGTCAAGATCGGAATTTGAATTTCTTTAAACAAAGGTAAGTGAGGGCATTTTGGGAATGAGCTTAACTTCCTCTTGAGGTTGCCATTATCTGCCCCACAAGGCTAGTTGTAAGTTCTAACATCTTCTCTTTCAATCATATTTGTCTTTTAATTGCAACAATGCCATTTTGAACAACACTTGAAATGTGTTCTCACTAAGTGTTTCTGTTTGATCCCATATTGAAAATGCTCATTAAAATGACATGAACAGTTTGTGCCATATGGGCAGGATTCATGGAAGGCTGGGACCCTGTTTTTAGTGGGGATCAATGGTTCTCCAGTTTAACAAAACTTCCTGTCTTCAGAATGGTAGAGAAGAAGACAAGGCATATGATAAGGATGCCTTGAATGTCAGATTATTAAATTCCAATGGGTTACCATGGGCTTCAAGTTACCAAAGCCACTTATCTCACTACTGTCAATTTCATCCCCTTCAGGCTTGTGAAGATCCTAGTTTCCAACGGCACAGATGTGAACCTGAAGAACGGAAGTGGCAAGGACAGGTAGGAGGTGTGGGGGTCTGCTGGGCACTGCCATGGTTGCTGCTGTGTTATTAGACTGTACTTTTTTTTTTTTTCCTGTTTTACACAATTTGTCCAGGTTATTGGGAAAGTCCTGAGAGGTGAGTGGGCCCTACTGGGGAGATGGGGTGACAAAAGCTGGCTTGTTCATCCATAGTTTCATTCATCAGGTATGGCCTGTCCAACCCTTTCCAGCTCAGTAACCCATAGCTATAGAAACCGTACCACCAGCTCTGGCCAGGCACATGGATCATTTCTTGGGGACTCTTGTTACAGTCCAGCCTTCCTTTGCTGCCAAGAAGTGCAGGTGTTTGTACCAGTCAGTACCAGAGATACCAGTGTAAAGCATGTCTATGGTTCCCGTCATACCAGTTGGGGGAGGGGAGTTACAACAGTGGTTTTCAACCTTCCTGATGCAGTGACCCTTTAATACAGTTCCTCATGCCATGGTGACCCCAACCATAAAATTATTTCTTTGCTACTCTATAACTGTAATTTTGCTGCTGTTATGAATTATAATGTAAATATGTGATATGCAGGATATCTGATACTTAACCCCTATGAAATGGTCATTTGACCCCTAATGGAGTCACAACCCACCGTCTGAGAACTACTTGTCTTACAGGGACAGCTTGGTACTCAAAGACAGATGAAGGAACATTTTGAAATACTTCAATCCCAGCTGTTGTAGCAGTTAGATTAAACTATTTCAGCACACTCTGAATTTACTTGACGACTACATGCCAGGCACCATGCTTTAGTGCATGGGTCAGACAGGGAGACAAACACACCAACTTTGTTCAGGATGCTCACAGGGTGTATGGCGTTCACAGGCCGAAGGCTTGGACTCTGATTGTGTGACCTATTTTGTGTGTATATGTGTATGTGTATTTGTGTGTGTGTGTGTGTGTGTGTGTGTGTGTGTGTGTGTGTGTGTTTCCTGTCTCCACTTCCACCATCAGTGATGAGTTACAGGTGCATGCTATCACGCCAGGCTTTTTACCTGAGTGCAAACACTTTACCCACCTAGCAATTCCCACAACCCCAAATGTGGTTTCCAAACACAGAAAACCCATCTATTCCATTCCAGATCAATGGCAGATAACATTTAAATACCAATTTTAAAATTATTTTTCTGAGAGATTCTCAAACCAATGTGGAACTAAGCCATCAATTGACTGGAGGTTTTGAAATGAATAATGCCAGTTTAGAAAGGAAACATTTTAGTGAAGATGGAAAACAGGCAAGAATTGAGAAAGAACTAGAAAGGGATTAATGAGAATATTTTTATGTTGCAAAAATGTTTGGGACACCTCTTAACAAAAATCTTCATGATAAATCAATGTCTTGTATATCAAAGAAAAAAAAGGACACTCAGAAGAGAAATAATGGTTATAGGGGGTGTTTGAAAATTAAAAGATGATGATACTTTGTGTCCTAATAGATTTTGGTAATTGTGTTGAAATGTATACTTTTTAGAGAAACTCAAAGCCACCCAAAAGCTTGGACTTCCCACAGCTAGAGCAAGCTGGAAGCTGCAGAGAACACCAGCATATTGATAACATATGAGAAGGGCTGGGGTGCAGCTCAGTGTTTGCCTAGATGTGCAAATCTCTGGGTTCAACCCCACTACTGGAAAAAATGGCTGCAGGTCCTTTGCATGTTTGTAGGTAGTTATATTTACAATCTACTTCCTCCCAGTCAGAAAGGTATTTAGGAAGGTAAGGAAATTCCTAGTATAAGGTTTCTAAGAAAACATCCTTCCTTAGTAGACTCGAGGTGAAAGGAGACCTTGGGTGCAAACTGGCACCTTGTGAGAATCAGCTGAGGTGTCTGTCAGCAGAGGGACATATGGAAAAATGTGTTCACTCACAGTGGAGTTTTATTCATCCAGAAAGTACAATGAAGTGATGCTTTCTGGGAAATGGATGCAGCCAGGCATCATCAGATTAAGTGAGATAAGTGAGGGTCTCAAAATTATTTCATGTTTTCTCCTATTTGTGGATTCTGGGGTTTACTTACATACATACATATAATGTATGACTTACATGAAAGCAGAAGCAGGACCAGGAGGGGCAAATGGGAGTCTAGCCTGAAGGAGAGTGGAGGGTATGTGTTGGAGTATGTGGTCTACTTGAGAGAAACTGTCCTTATGAAACCCAATACTAGGTACAATGAATATACACGCACTGGGCATCTTTCTGTCAACTTGACACAAACTAAGTCATCTGAGAAGAGGGAACCTCAGTTAAGAAAATACTTCCGTAAGATAAGGCTGCAGGTAAGCCTATAGGAACCTCAATTAAGAAAATACTTCCGTAAGATAAGGCTGAAGGCAAGTCTATAGGAACCTCAGTTAAGAAAATACTTCCGTAAGATAAGGCTGCAGGCAAGCCTATAGGAACCTCAGTTAAGAAAATACTTCCGTAAGATAAGGCTGCAGGCAAGCCTATAGGAACCTCAGTTAAGAAAATACTTCCGTAAGATAAGGCTGCAGGTAAGCCTATAGGGTATTTTCTTAATTAGTAGTTGATATGGGAGGGCCGGTACCATCCGGGGCCGGTGGTCTTGGGTCCTATAAGAAAGTAGGCTGGGTAGGTCATTAGGAGCAAGCCAATAAGCAGCACCCCTTCATGGCCTCTGTGCCAGCTCCAGCCTCCTAGTTTCTGCCCTGTTTGAGTTCCTGTTCTGGCTTCCTTCAGTGATGAACTACAACAGAGAAGTGCAGTAGTATAAGCCAAGTTAACTCTTTCCTTCCGTTTTTGCTTTTTAATGACAGTGTTTTGTTGCAGCAATAGAAACCCTAACTATGACAATGCATCATTTAAAAAAGTTCATTTTTAATGGCCAGATGGCTCAGTGAATAAAGACCTTAATTCCTAGCACCCATGTAAAATGCCAACCTGGGTGTGTGCATCTATAATCCCAGTACTGTGGCTGGGGCATGAGGAGGCTGGAAGATTGCTGGGGATCATCGGCTGCTGAGCCTAGCTCTAGAGTCAGTGAAAGATCTCACCTCAAGAAAGTAAGGCAGGAGAGTGCTAGTGCAGAAATCCTGGTGGACATATACACCACAAACCTTTGGAGAGTGGAAGTGTCAACATTTGTTGTTGTTATTATTATTATTATTATTTGAGATGGTGGGTGAGTTGGTCTGTGTCTTAGTTTGGCTTTCTGTTGCTGTGAAAACACACCATGACCAACTCTAATAAAGAAAACACTTAATTGGGGTGGCTTGTTTTCAGTTTCAGAGGTTCAGTCTTTTTATCATTATGATGGGGAACGCGGCATTGAGCAGGCAGAGAGCAGGCAGTGAGTGGTGCTGGAGCTGAGAGTGCTTTATCTTGACTCAGGCTACAGGAAGTAGACTGTCACACGGAGGGAAACTTGAGCAAATAGACTTTAAAGCCCACCCCCACCATGACACACTTCCTCCAACAAGGCTACACCTCCTAATAGTGCCCCTCCCTTTGGGAGCATTTTCTTTCAAACTGCCACAGTCCCACTGTAGTGCCCACACTGGTCTGGAACTCATATTTCCTCCTGCCTCAGCCTCTGGAGGAGTTGAGATGACAGATGTGTACAGTCCTGCCTATCACCATACAAAATGGTTTGTTTATTTACTTTTTGTTTTTATAAAACACTTTAGTTATCCAATGTCATTTCTTAGCTCTGGTGAATCTCCTAAATTTTCATAGAGCTGAGGTTGGGGTAAGGTGAGGAGCACAGACAGCAGACAGCATGGTGTCAAACCCCAGTCCTTCAAGGACACAGCATGTCCTGGAGAGCAACCTTATATAAGTCATGGGTCAATGAATGGGTTAATATATGGGCATGTGTGAATTAGGGTCTGGCTCTCTGTAAATGCTCCTTATATTCTATTCAATGATTGGACAATACTTTGGAAGATACAGGGGTAAGAAGTGTGATTCCTCCTGGCCTGCAGAATTCAAGAGAGACAGCTGTCAAAGACTTGAAATTTAATAAGGAGGTTTCCTGAAATGGCAGTTACAAGATAATGTAAACAAAATAATCTGAATGCCAGGTGTGGTGGCATACACCTTTAATCTCAGCACTCGGGGGACAGAGGCAGTAGGATCTCTGTGAATTCTAGGCCATTCAGGGCTACATAATAAGACTTTGTTTAGAGAAAAAAAGGTGCTAACATATTTATATCTAAACACAGAGTAGAATAAATCCTCAAAAGCAAGAAGCCTGATGAAAATATACAGCTACAGAACTATACTGAGAGATCCAAAGATTTGGAAAACCGAGATATATGCTATACTTCAGGATGGCAAGACCATTTTCTATTTTTCTCAAATTAGCATATAGATTGAATATAGCTTCAAATGGAATTATTCTTGGGAACCCGTCAAAATGATTGCAATTTATCTGAGAGAACAAATAGATGGTAATAGACACTAAAACTTTGTCAGAGACTGTGGGGACATTTATTAAAATGCCTTAAGAGTTAAACTAATTAGAGAAGTGGGCCTGGTGTAAAAGATTGGAAGAAGATAAACAGGATAGATTTAACTTACTATATGATGGTAGAGGCTCTACAGACCAATGGAGAGGGTACTAGAAATGGGCTATTTGGGAAAAAAAAAGTAAGATTTTGGCCTTCCAGCAAGCATACAAGCACATGTCAAATGAATAGAGAATTGTAAAAAGTCATAAACCACCACTAGGAAGCAGGGGCACAGTCATCTGACTTTGTAATGTGTAAGCAGAAAAGTGGGAAGGAACTAACCAAGGAGAAGATGCAGAGTTAGGAGCTGTCTGAGCAAACGCTGAGGGATGCGCAGGGAACAGAGCATGCCAATGCACATCCACAGCTGGGAACAACTCACTGTGCCTGGTAAGACAAAGAGTTGTGTAAGAGGCTGTGCATGGTGTTAAGTAACCACACAGACTGCATGCAGTAAGTCTCACTGCACAGAATACCTCCTATGCATTTGGTGATTAATAATGGCAAAAGTGTGTAGACAAAAGTCTCTGTACTGCCTGGTCCCACAGTCAATTAGCCCCAAATAAACACACAAAGACTTATATTAATTTACAAACTGTTTGGTTGATTGCTATGGCTTCTTACTGGCTAATTCTCTCTTATTAACCCATTTCTATTAATCAAGTATTTCCACATGCACTTGGCTTACCCAGTAATGTCCTGGCATGTTACTCCTTCTGCCTCTACATGGCATCATTCACTGATGGCTCCTCTTTGCTTTCCTCTCCCTAGCCTTCTACTGGTCCGGTAGCCTTGCCTATGCTTCCTGCCTGGCTACTGACCAATCAGTGTTTTATTTGTCAACCAATAAGAGAAACATGTATACAGAAGAACATCCCCATCATCTCCTCTTTTCTGTCTAAATAAAAAGGGTTTTAACTTTAACATAGTAAAAGTATATATAACAAAACAGTTATCAAGCAAGAACTATAGTTAACAATATTTAGTCCCTTAACATTTGGCAAAATTTAAAGAAAATGTTCTATTATCTATCCGATCTTTGTGAGTCTAAAGTTTTATATGTAACTTACCTTTTATCATAACCAAGGAAAATCATAACCATAACTTTCTGCCTTCAACTCCCATCAAAGACCTCAGAAGGATAATAAACTCTAGAATTGACAGATATCTCGCTGCCTGTTCATTTACCCAAAGTTCCTCTGTAACATTGGAGCATCCATCTTTGGCCATAGTGTGTCTGGCAGACTTCTCAGTGAAACAGGGAATTTTAAACTGCCTACCTGTATTGGCAGTTTGTCAGTCATTTTTTCTCTGATTCCTGCAGAAGGTCTGGCAGACTCTTCAATGAAGCAGGAACCCTGCAGGAATGTCTCATCTTGTTTTGGCAAGTTCAGCAGTCACTTTCCTGTGGGTGCCCTGTTTGTACAGCAAACAGTCATTCAGTCCAGACAAGAACAGTTTCTTGCCCAAATGGCCAGTCTTGCCATATTGAAAGCAAACTCTGTATTGAGTTTCTTTGATGCCTATCTGTAGTGGGATATTCACTGTGTCTGCTTCTGTGGCACTGACCACACCCATTGAGGGGTGGAGCCAGGGGTGGAAGTGACCTGTGGAACTAGGACTAGGGCTTTGAAGGAGGCCAGGAACACTCTCTTGCTGGCGGGACGTGGAGAGAGGAGCATCCAGTTCCAACTGCTGTGTTTATCTGTCTGTGTTGTGAGTTGTTTCTCCCTTAATAAACATCTACTCGGCCTATTTGTTTATCCCGACCCTTATTAAACCACATTACCTATCTTCCTCTCTGATGTAATTGATGTTGCCAGAAGCAGTTGTGTCTCATTGTTACGAAAACCCTAATAAACCCATTTTAAATGCCATATTTCTGTAGGTCTTTGGAAGGTTTCAAAGAATGCCTATTCTTTGATATA
The DNA here is from genome assembly GCA_030556225.1 of Cricetiscus sungorus. Taxonomy (NCBI): domain Eukaryota; kingdom Metazoa; phylum Chordata; class Mammalia; order Rodentia; family Cricetidae; genus Cricetiscus; species Cricetiscus sungorus. The sequence continues at coordinate 93,338,268 of JANBXA010000007.1, forward strand.
TTTGAAATATAGGTGACTATCTATAATCTATATTTAATTATATATTACATTTTAAGTGAGCTGTATAAACATAATATCTAAACAAGAGGAGAAATTACCAAACAAAGGTGGAGTAAAATGGACATTTCCAGATGAAATTGCTAGAAGCATGTCATGATGCCCACAGTTTGGGAATATATGTGGGCTAAGCCCTGAGGGCTGGGGTCCAGCTCAGTGGTGGAATGTCTGCCTTGGATAGGTAAAAATTTGAGCATCCTTTCCCTCCCATTTTATGTGAGAAAACACAATCATAATCTGAGATCCACATATACACAAATGATTTAGACACACACAGTCTGAGATCTATCAATCTATCTATAAATAATTCCACAGACAAAAACACAATCTGAGATCCATGTGTATACACACACACACACACACACACACACACATACACACACACACACGTACATACATACATGCAAATGATTCACACTTGGACACACATGCGCGTGCACACAGTATAAAAGTAGAAAGATTGGAGAGGAGGGGGCTGGCAGGAGGTGGGAGGGAAAGGAGAGGACAATGAAGCTATGTAATACAAAGCTCACAAAGTCAGTGGCCACTCACACACTGGTTCCACTCTAGGACTTCTATACCCAGGAAATGGCCAGAAATGCAATTGCGATTTTCCAGTTAGGGCATCTTTCTTAGGATGATCAAAGATTGGAATAGTCCCAGTGTCACTATGGTAGTGCCATCTAGGGACTACCTTTTACTACTGAGATGACCTTCCATTTTATTTCCCAACTATTTATCTAGATCATTTTCAAACATTAAAAACAAAATGGAAGAATAACACAGAAAACACCCATCCATGCTCCACTTAGGCTTGGCATAGGTGGACTTTTCTGTCTAGTCCAGCAATCAGCTCTGTCCCACCAGCTGCTCCCCAAATAACCACACAGGGACTTAATATTAAGTATAAATGCTTGGCCAATAGCTTAGGCTTGAGTTTTTTAGCTGGCATTTAAAACTTGAATCAACCCATTTCTATTCATCTACTTGCTTCCCAAAGTTCCTCTACCTCACGTCTGCATTCCTGTCCTACTTGCTGTGAGTCTCATGGTGTCTTCTCTGACTCTACCTTTCTTCTTCCCAGTGTCGTCCTAGTCTGGCTGTGCCACCCAATGTCTTCCTGCTCAGCTATAGGCCAGTTAGCTCTTTATTAACCAATGAGAGTAATACATATTTGCAATGTACAAAGACTGTTCCACAGCAGCTTGGCAGGTGCTGACATTTTTCTGATTTGTAGAACTCCCCCTTATACCAATATGCTTCACAATCATCTTCGTTGTATATTCCTGGAAGCAAGGTCATTGCTGTATACCTGCCATCATATCATATTTGGGGTACTTCTCATCAATTCCCTGGTGTCACTGACACCCACTTGTCCTTCAGATGTCACTGTTTGTGATGGGTGCTGGGCAAGATCATGATTCAGCCTATGCTCTTACGTTGTGTCTTCTGTTTCTGCCTCTGTGGTTTTAGTTTTTGTGAGGACCTGTTCTCTAGCAATTCCCCTCCCTCCATCCTCTCCCCCCTCATCCTACCCCTTTCTGTATTCTCTCCCTTTCATTCTCTCTTTCTGTGTCTCTCTTCATAGTTGACATCTGAGGTTGACTACCTCACTACATGTTGTGTTCTGGGCTTGCCTCTGACACCTTCCAGTAGAAAGGTAGCATCTAGCTTGCTCACCTAACCCTGTATTTCCAGCAAAGGTATTTCCATATCCAAGGTTATAAAGGTTTGACTGATCACAGGGTGCCATCTTCAGCAAGAACTTGTGTTGTTTCTGTTGCAGCTGTGGATACCTATACTGTGGGAAGCCTTACAGGTGGCAATTCCAGGCTTAATCCTGGTGGCAGTAGTGATAGCTAGACCTCTGTAAAGTTACATTTTCCTCATGGCAACTAGAAAATAATCTATGGGGTGATACATTTGTATGATGTGACTGCATTGATCCCCACTGACATCCAGCACCCGGGAATGCTCTCTGCCCACACGGTTATCTGATTAGGAGATACACAAAAGAATTCCATAGGAGTTGGCAGTCTCTTACAAGGAGGAATCCCCCAGCAGCGGGAACAGACCAGCATTTGCTCTCTAAAGGAGTGACAGTGAGTGGGTGAGCTTCCTGTTTTAGAGTGAGGAACTGATTTCATAATGATCACTAACAATATGATACATGGTCCTTCACCAGTCTATTTGAATATAACCTGGGTTTTATGGATATTTTAATGTCCTATAATTTATGCTCAATCATAGCCAATATTCATTTTCAAACACTTTTACATTTTGTTCTGTATGTGTTTGTGTGTGTGCATGTACATGCATGCATGTATTAGTGCTCATGTACTATGGTGCTCACATGGAGAACAGCTTGCAAGAGTCTGTCCTCTCATTTCACAGTGTGACCTCTGGGATTGAACTTGGGTCATTAGACTTTCTCTGCTGGGCCATCTTGCTCCAGTATTTTTTTTTTTTTTAAAGATGTAATCCAAATTCCATACAATGCAGTGCTTTAACATACATTGACATGATTGTTCACCCATCACCACCACCACCATGTGGACCATTTCATGACTAGAAATATAGCCAGTGCATTTCCCCTTCTTAGCCAATGGAGGCAGCTCCCAGCCTACCATTGTCTTCCTCATCCAGCTCTCCAGGATGTTACATGTAAATGGATCATATGCTATGATTTTTGATGCCCGGCATCTTATATTGCTTATAGTGTTTTAAAGTTTTTTCTACTGTAGACTTAATTTTCCTTTTGTGGCTGACCTGACATTCCATGGTATGGATTTACTACATTTTATCTATCAAAACGTACATTTTGTGCCAGCCAAACAGTTTTTTTTTTGTATTTTTTTTTAAATTCAATGGACAACTTTTTGATTTAATCTAGGTGAACTAAATGTGGCCCTAAGGTCAGTGGTGGCACCTATAGCAAACTTTCCACTTTTTGTATGTTGCAGTCTCATGCTTGCTTGCTATGCCGGGCACCTAGATGTTGTGAAGTACCTCCGAAGACACGGAGCTTCTTGGGATGCTAGAGACCTTGGAGGCTGCACGGCTCTGCACTGGGCTGCAGATGGAGGGCACTGCCCCGTGATTGACTGGATGATAAAGGATGGCTGTGAGGTATGGCCTGCCTTGTTTCTTTGTGAACCACACTGTCTCAGTTAGGGTTTTTATTACTGTGAAGAGACACCATGAATACAGCAATTTTTTTTTACTATATTCATATTTATTTTTATATAAATTTTTATTTAAACTATAAACAATATTACCCAACATATCAATCCAAGTTCCCTCTCCTTCCCATCCTCCTATACCCCCCCCCAACCAAACCCCCTCTTCCACCCCTCGCATCTATTCCCCAGGGAGGGTGAGGCCTTCCATGGGGGATCATCAAAGACTGTTACGTCATTAGGGGCACGACCTAGTCCCTCCCCCATGATCTAGGCTAAGAGAGTACCCCTCCGTGGGGAATGGATCCCCAAAGTCCATTAGCACACTAGGGATAAATACTGGTTCCACTGCCAAAGGCCCCATAGACTGCCCAGGCCTCCTAACTGACACCCATGTTCAGGGGGCCTGGTTTGGTCCTATGCTGGTTCCCCAGCTATCAGACTGGGGTCTAGAACACAGAAACTCTTATAAAGAAAACATTTAATTAGTGTGACTTGCTTACAGTTTCAGAGGTTCAGTCCATTATCCTCATGATGGGGAGCATTGCGGCATGCAGGCAGATGTAATGCTGGAGTAGCTGAAAATCCTACATCTTGCTGGGAACAGGAAGTTGACTGACTCACTAGGCAGTATTCTGAGCATAGGAAACCTCAAAGTCCACCCCTACAGTGATGCACTTACTCCAACAAGGCCATACCCTCTCTAACAAAGCCACACCTCCTAATTGTGCCATTCCATATAAAATTATGAGGGCCAATTATATTCAAAACCTCATACAATGTACTAGCAAGAACTTGAAAGTGTCCCCTGGGGTCTTGAAGAGACAGACAGGCCTTGGTCACTTGCTCTGAGGAAAGTCTGAGAAGAGTCTCTGGCTCATGAGCTTGAATGACCTTGGAGGATGGATGCTTGGGGATCTGAGATGACAGCCAGGCTTCATCTCACCATGGAATCCAAGAAGGGAAGTTGGTGGAGCTCAGAGCTGGCCCAATGCATCTGTGCTGCAGCTTTGTCCATTCATTGCTGGTGTCTGTTTAGTTGGTCGCTGAAGCCTTACTGAGCACCTGCTACATGCTGGAGATGCAGAGATGTATACAGCTGCTTCTAGTAGCTTTCCAAGTTAAGTTGTTTTTTATTCTTGGGCTATTTCTCTCTGTATGCATATATGTGATGTATCATGTATATACATGTCTGTATGGATTTGTACATATGTGTACATGTGGAGGCCAGAGGCTGGTGTTGGGTGTGATTGGCAGGTGGTAGTCCTGGAAAGTTGAGTGAATGGCTTGGAGCCTCAAGTCTGGGAATGTCTCATTTCCTAGGGATGTTGGCAGATGTGTCTAGTTCATCTCTGAGGTGTGAGTGAGGGAAAGCAGGGCTTCTGCCTCAGGTCTCACATGTTACTTGCTGCTCTCAAAGAACCGACTTACCTAAGAGGTAAAATCCCAGTCATTAAGATAATTCCATCTTATCATATATTCTGTTTCTTTATCCTGCCTGAGGGGCATTTGCAAGAAGTCAGAAGTCTTAGCAGGCTGGTCTCGGTGAGAGAGGTCTATGTGGTGGTGGTGGTGGCTACAGTGCCCCTGTGTAGTTTACTATGAGTCCATAATGAAGAAAAGCTGACATCTCCTGAGAAAGGAAAGGGATTGATTCTCAGGCAGTCAGGTTCTCTGATATAAACACTTAAATGCCAGAAGTTTGAAGTGTGGGTGTTCTGGGCTTGAGGTATACAACCTAGCCATTTGGGTCAAATTCCACCTTCTGTAGCTCAGGAACCATTTTTGCAGAGTACAGGCCTCTATAAACGGGTCCCCCAGAGACATGTATGTCTACGGTTGGCTAGTAGAGATGGATGAAGGCAGCCCAGCCTCCATGTTGTTGACAGATTGCTCACCTGGTGTTTCTGAAGACCATGGGCAAGACTGAGTCAGGCAGAGTTACCACCCCCTTCTCAGGTGTAGATTTTATGCTGAGGGTAACATTATTTGTGCATTTGATGTGCTGTGTGACCTGAGGGAAGGTACTGGATTCTTGAGGCAGGTTTGATCATTTCTAAACTGTAGTCATACCCCATCCCCAGGACCAGACAGGCTATATGTGTAGCTGCTTTGGAGACTCTAAAGCCTCTTGTCAAGGCAGGTGCTTGTTTTATTGTTATCCAAACACACCAGAGCTTGTTGCCCATAAGTTGACTATTTATATGAGGAAGAGCAGTGATGGGATAGAGAAGATCCACCAGGCTCAAGTATCTGAACAACTGGATGTCTCCTCCTGGGCCTCCTACTGGCCAATTGTTGGTTACTCATTTCTGGTGGATCATCTTTGCATCTTTGAGGAATTGTTCTGTAGTTTTCCCCCCTCTATTTCTCTCTCTTGCTCTCTCTCTCTCTCTCTCTCTCTCTCTCTCTCTCTCTCTCTCTCTCTCTCTCTCCCCCTCTTTCTCTCTCTCTGTGCCCACTGTGCATGTGTATACCCCCATGCCCTCTCATTTCCATCTTTACTCTTCATGGTTTGGTTGTGCATCCCCTAGAATTTGGAGAGGTGACACCTCTGTCTTTTTTATTCCACATGACATTTTTGGAAGACTAAATTCAAAGAGTTGGTTATAAATTGAGTTATGGACAGTGATCATCTTCCTACTGGGCACACCGTGTTTTGGAGATAGCACCGGGTATGAATGCATCCAGTTAGTGTGATGGATCTGGTCTTTCCGCCTGAGTTGTAAGCCTTGTGAAGTACAAAGGCATACAGTCTTGTCTTATTTTAGGCAAGATTTAAAGCACTATAAAATATATAGCAAATGACAAAATACTACTCAGCACATTCCTTCAATCCCAGTAAGTAGAGAGGTAGAGGCAGATGGATTTCTGTGAGTTTGAGGCTGCCTGGTATATATAGCCAGACCTTGTCTCAGTTTAACAAAGAAATAAAAAGGGGGGGGCTGGAGAATTGGCTCAGAGGTTATGACCTCCTCCAGAGGTCCTGAGTTCAATTTCCAGCATCCACATGGTGGCTCACAACTATCTATAAATGACATTGGTACCCTCGTCTGGCTTGCATGAATGCAGGCATAAAGCTGTATACATAATAAATTAATAACTTTTAAAAAAAGAAAGTAAAAAGAAAATGAACATGAGTAAAAGTACAGTTAGGGGCTGGAGAGATGGCCCAGTGGTTAAGAGCAGTTGGCTGCTCTTCCAGAGGACCCAAGTTTGATCCCCAGCACCTATATGGTGGCTCACAACTGTAACTCAGCTGGGCCCCATGAACGTGGCACACAGACATACATGCAGGCAAAGCATCCAAACACAGAAAATAAAACTAGAATTTTAAAATAATTAAAAACTACAGGTAAAGAAAGCACAGGGGCCCAGTGTGAGAGGTGTGGTTGGGTCCCTTCCTAGACTGTCATGTTTCCATTTTAACAGTAAAGATGAGTATGCCCGTAGGGAGTCCTTGAGCTGTCTCAGCAGAGGGAGACCCCACATGAGACTCAGCATTTCCCCTTCCTGGACATAGACATGAATTCAGCAGCTCACCCCAGGTGTAGGAAATCGAGGACCATGGGGAAGTGCACACCCTCTGTATGTCTGTCCGTCGTTGCCGCAGGGAAGTGGTTGGACTGAGAGGCAGCTGTCCTTTGTCAACATAGGTAGATGTTGTAGACACTGGTTCCGGATGGACGCCACTCATGAGAGTCTCTGCTGTGACGGGAAGCCAGAAAGTAGCTTCTCTCCTCATTGAGGCCGGGGCCGATGTGAATGTGAAGGACAAAGCTGGAAAGACGCCTCTCATGGTACACCCTTCTCCTCGGGCTCTGTTCGTGTTACCACTAGACATGGCTCGAGAGTGGAGCAGCTTATAACTGAGCCCTGGGTTTGGTTGCATAGTATCACCTATCTGTTAAGGAGCAGGGGAAGGCCACTATAGTCTCTGTATATTTGGAATGGGACTTAGCGTGTTGCCCCTGTCGGCCTCAAACTCCCGGATCCTGGGGTCCACTTGAGCCTCTGAGTAGACATCATTCCTGTGTCCCATACTATACTGTTTTATCCATCCCTCTTGCCAAATATCTCTAAGGACTATCAACCCCAATTCCCAGGGCCATTGTGGGATCAAAGCAGACTTGTTTAAACAATGAACTTGCTGCTTTTCTGCCCTGGGCTACCCTGTCCTGTGTCATTCAGCATGGACAGAGGGAAGAAACAGTTCCGCTTTCCTGCTGAGCAAGTCAGCAGGGTGCAGGCCAGAACAGAGCTGCAGTGGGCAGTGGGTTAGCCCAGGGTTGCCTCATAAGGTGGGCCAGCAGCCCTTTCTTACCTGCACTTGTGCCGGAGGGGAGCACTCCTCACACCACTGTTTCTGTTTGTAGGTTGCTGTCTTAAATAATCATGAACAGCTAGTTCAGTTACTTCTTGAAAAAGGGGCAGATGCAAGTGTGAAAAATGAGGTAATGTTTATTGGGAGATTTTTCTTTTCCTTAGAGAAGAAAGAAATGTATGAGAATTACACACTCTGATCTGTAATCAAATTAAGTAAGTTCTGCTTCCTTCCAGTTTGGCAAAGGTGTCGTAGAAATGGCCAGAGTTTTTGACAGACAGGTGAGGACCTCTCTCCTGCCTATCAAAGTTGACTTCTGTAGTTCTTTCAGACTCACAGCACCTGCCAAAACCTTGAAGGACATCTACCTGTTTGTTGTGTGTGTGTGTGTGTGTTTTCTTTCTAGAATGTACTCTCCTTACTAGAAGAAAGGAAAAAAAAGCTGCCAAGGAAGTCCTCTGTCCACTGACTGGAGTACCACCCGTCTGAGAGGCCGACTGGAGTGAAAGAGAAAACCCTGACTGCTGGGCCGGACAAGTGACACGTGGGGTCTCTGAGGCCAAGACATTTATTTATTTGGTTGAAGATTCACAGTGATTTTTATGTAACAGGCAACTCTTCCCACATTGAAATACATCTTTTTACTTAAGCACATGCACATGTGGTCTCGTCACTGGGCGCCCATAGGAGAGGAATGTTTTCTTGCCCTGTGCCTTTGCAGTTAGATGTGAAACCAAATATTTATATGCTGGCCCTACACAAATGCGCACTCGGGTGCCGCCTCTCCCCCCCCCCACCCCCAAGCTGTCCTCGAGATGCTCCAGGCCTACTGGCCTTCTCCTTCTCATGTGTTTCTTATTGTCTCTTCCCGCCCCACTGCAGTCCAGGCCGCTGTCACCTCCCGCAGCGGGGTGCCTCCTAAGCACCCAGGCGTTTTCTCTTAGGCTCTTGGCCTCACATCAAAGCTCAAAAAATACATATCTGAAGACTGGTGCAGTTCTGTTAGCAGCGTTTGTTTGAGGGACAGTGATAGGAGGGCACGGCCATCAGTTTATGTGTTTGCACACACACCTCTATAAGGGTCAAAGGACCCAGTCCACAGGCGACTGTGCAGCCTCACCAACAAGTAGTGTAGTGTGTTAGATTTAGTTTGGAGTGCAGACAAAGTTTGTGAGGCAAATCATATAGTTTGTGTAGGCAAAGAGGAGTTAACCACCACCAAGACCATTGGTTAGGAGTCCAAAGAGAGAAATGTGGGAAGTTTTAGCTGGGCCAAGCTTAAACATTAGCAAAGTTAACAGCATCACATGCTTTGTGATGGTTTACTTGGCTGTCAAGTAAAGCAGCTAGCTGTAAAGGCTGTCAGAGTAGACCTTTTCTTTTTCTTTTTCTTTTTTTTTTTTAAGACAGAGAAGGCCCATGAAAAGGTAACCAAGGTTCAACACTAGGGAAACCACAGAACACCCACTCAATAAAGATATGAGCAGCTAACTGTCAGTGGTGTTGTCATCCAGGCAAACCTGGCCCCGCCTCTCACCCATCTGCACATGGTAGGTGTATATACGCTGGCTCTATAAAAGAAAGACCCTTGCCCACTTTTGTTTTCATTTCCCCTGAATGGGAAGAATGTCTCCCTCCTTGTCTTCTGTCCTGTCTCTTGTGTCTCTTTACCTCTTTTCTCTTTCCTTCCCTTATTTTCTTATACCCCCCCTCCCCCGCGCCCTCAATATAACCTGTGATATGAGTTACATCTCCAGGTCTCTCTTCCCATCCTCCTGGTGGCCATCACAAACTGTACCTTGGGATCCGGGGATTTGTCACAAATGGTCCCAACCCATTAGGTCTTATTCAAGTGGTTCTCTGCAGAAGTCATAGAGCATTCAGCTGAAGATTGGTTTGTGAGCTGTGTATAATCCTGTGTGTAGATATTGCATTGACGTTTTACCTTTTGTATAAGGGCTTATCTTCTCCTGCTTTGTGATCAGCATGGACACCCACCTTAATGGTCCTGTCTGGGTCTGATGCAGATGGCATTCACCAGGTCCTCCATGAGGAAGGAGTATACCTCATATCCTTCCTTACCAGCATCACGCTTGGTGACATTGTCAATTGTGTGGACTTACTACTGAACCATGCTTCCATTCCTGAGGTGGTCGCATTGGGCTCTGGTAGACAGCCAGTTCAGCATGCTCAAAGGCTACATTATTTGCCATTTATTTTGCCTGATGATTCGAAGGTGGTTTATTCGAAGGTGCCTTATCTCCCCCCCCCACTCATGGTTCTGTTTTTCTAACTCATTAAATTTACATGCTTTATTTTTTTAAACAGATTTATTTATTTTTTATTCAAGGCTTTTTGTTGTTCCTTTTATAGACATCAATTTTGCTTATTCTCAACTCTTTTGTATAGTAATTTATGTATTTGGGCCTCTTGAGTTTTCCCCTGGGGGACTGCTTTTGTTTTAGTATCATAAGGGTTTCTTTCACTGAACCTTCCAGATTTCTAAGATGCAATGGGGAAAGGGTGTCACTTGTTAATCGCACTTGTGGGTTTCTTTCAGACCCTGTGAACTGAATTATCAGAGACAGGGCAGAGGAGTAGAGTTTAATATGGACAACAGGTAAATGCTTCTACTTCTGGCAGTTTGAAAAACATCCCAGAGTATATATACATTATTGCCAGTGTTATATTTGCTGTTCTCTAGGTGGCTGAAGACTTCCCTCATTTCTAGGGCACATGATTGTTTTGTTGGTTCTGTTTGTTGATGATTTATTTTTTGATCCTGAGAGGCACTAGGTCAGAGGTCAGATTCTGTGCATTTGGAATGCCTGCTTGCTGTGTGTGCATTTGATTTGTCAGTCACCTGCTGACATCATAAAACCTACTTGCTTTGTTTTGAGTTAAGTGGTAAGAACAAAGAGTCCTTTATTTTTGCTATAATTTTGAATATATATTAAATATATATATATATGTGTGTGTATATGAGATAAATACTTTTATTTTCTGCAGTTTTTTTTATATAGTTGGATGCTATTTTTTAAAATGTGTAAGTATATACCCATCACATTTAGATTTTCTTTGCTGACAATGTGGTACTTCTATGATTGCTTACTTTTTATGATTGCTTACTTTTTTACCTTTTCTCTAAGTAAAATGAATTTTAAAAATTATTCTGATACATTATGAATTTACTTTGTTCAAAATGGTATCGGATTCCCCTGTCTCACCCGTGCTGTGTTTTGACAGGCATTTCCTTTCTTCAATTCTTAGGATTGGCAGCATGCATACCTTGGTCCTTCAGCACTTCTCCTCCAAGATGCCCTACACGTATGAATGAACTAAGGTATAGTTTTTTGCACTAGACTATTCCCTTGTTTTCGTGTCAATAATATTCTGGGTAACAAATGAGACACCCAATGTTTATTATCTGTTTACCGTTTATTGCATATAATATTCTTAACAATGACATTTTCTACTGAACTACTAGGCTGTATTTATTTGTAGATCCCCCATATGAGAAATGCATACAAAAATAACAGCATGTAACATACAAATGTGAAAACATGAGTTTATCAAAGCGCTATCAGTGGATGATGCCCTGCAGAATGACGGTGGGTTAACCGAGATGTAACGTTGATCAGAAAGGAGCTAAGCAGCCGTGGCCAGTTAGAGTTGTGTTGGTTGTTGCCACAAACATTCAAATGGTTGGCTTCCCAGCCACTACTAAGTTGCCCTGGTAGGAGGACTGTTAGACTAAGTGTCCTTCCTTGGAGCCTCATGAGATCTGTGTGTGTGTGTGTGTGTGTGTTTTCTGGTCACTGCCTTATGAAGTAACAACATACAGGCCAAGGGAGATGAACTAGCATTTAACTTGCTTGTAAAAAAGTCACATGATATTGAATCTGTCTCGATTTAAATGTGCTAAATTAAGGAAGGGCTAAAATGTTACTTTCTTGGAGAATGACATATCACAGAACATGCTATTTGAAGGTATAGAAAGGCAAGCAGGTGGCGGGGCTCTCAACTTGCAGGGGCCAAATCATTTTCCAGTTGAAAATGACTATCAAGTGTTAGACATCTTGGCAATCTCTATTCATTTTTGAGCATTCCAATAATTTCATTTGCAGCATTTGTCTTCCTAGTTTTTCTCATGAGAGGAAGTGTGTGTGTGTGTGTGTGTAAGTATGCTTGTATATTCTCCACAAAAGGCACAGAAATGATAATTCACATCTATGCAAATGTCTCCTGCAAGGGTCCCCACTACCCAGTGGTATGGTATAAGCATGGGGCTCACAGATCTGAGAGAATCACTTACTTCATCAGCATTTAAAAGCAAAAGATGCCAGTAGGAAATTCAGGTTCCAGCAACAGCATTTTGCAGTCAGTGCTAACTTGATTTTCTATGGCCAACTTCACCTTCTAAATAGAGGAAGGCATTAGGAGGGAGGTCACTGTGGTTGATATGCTGTGGGATAGATTCAAGGCTGGTGTGTGCTGGAGGGTCATTCTGTGCTATGGCCCTGGAGAAGGTTGGACTGTACTGTCTAGTAGGTGAACTTTGAAGGGTAGCCACACCCTATAGCAGTCACCACTTTGGCTTGAAGTAGTGACAAAGGTAGAGATTTGGCTCTCTTGGATGAGAGAGGCTTTGGCATGAGATCTGACCAGAGTAAGGCACTTGTGATTGGCAAGAGAGGAAGACAAATTGGTGCCTATGCTTTCCTGTGTACTTGGTGTGATGGAGCCACTGCTAAGTTGTGTGGTGGAACTAGGAGTGGAGGGCTAGCTTCTAGTATGAGTGGAAGAGAGAAAAAATGGCCTCTGTAGTATCTTTATCCACTTGACATACTGCTCAAAACACCCAGCTCTTGGTTCTGTTGGTGTCTCTTAGTCTGGGTCATTTGTGTATGACTGAGGCCATCTGAGAACAGCGGGGGAGGATCTGTAGACAAAGTGTCCCTGGGCTGGCCTGATCTAAGAGAATTAGAACATGAAGAGCCTCAGAGGAAAGGCTAGGCGCCCTACTGCCCAGCCTTTGTCCTCCCAGTTGTCAGGGTGGCGCTGGCTCAGAGTGCTTAGTAAACATCTGCTGAGAGGCAGGAGGATGCTCAGGCCTTCTCATTGGCTCAGCTCCAGCCTCTTTGTAGCACCATGGGGATCACAGGCTCCTAAGAACATTCAAGCACAGCTCAGGGTTTGGCAGTTCTTAGGGAATGCATTGATGGGTTGTATTGATTTGTTGGAGAACAATGACCCATAGCTTCAGCCTGAGAATTCCTAATAAAGTTAAGAAGGCATAAAAACGTCTCCTTGGAGACCAGACAGGAGTATTTCTTCCTGTAGAGTTTAATTTGTTGCTTGTGTGGTTTCTGTGATGTCATCCCACATGTGTAAGCTGGAAACACTCAGAGAGTGCAAACTCGGCATGCATATTTTGAAATGGAAAGCTGCATTGTTGTTCTCCATCTGATTCCCAAATCTGTTTTCCCAGCACATGGAATGAATACTGTAGAGGATCAGCTTTGGAGTGGGATGCCGGGAGGGAAGGTTCACCTCCCACTTGCCTATAAAGTGGGGTCACATCACCTATAACTATTCCTTGATATAGGAAGGGAATGAGAACATCCAGCCCTGCCTCATGTCTAGGCACTTGACCACCCTACTGGGCTTTCTCAGGGATGCTCTCACAAAACTCAACCAACTCTAATCGTGTGTATAGTGTGCTTTTAAGATAGACTGAAATTGAAGTGAGTATTAATTTTGGTCTCTGTCATTTAAAGGATGTAGAAAAAAAAAAGTAAAAAACTACCCACTCTCAATAAACCTCAATGCTGGTTATTGATTCCTAAGTTTTGTTAAAATTGAAGATTGCTAAATATGCTTTATTTGATAACTACTGAATATCTTAGAGGCATTCCTTTAATGATTGCTCAGCTAGGAAGGCACCTTTGGCACCCTTGGAAGCCACTGGGGAGATGTCAGAAGATCATACACAATTCCAACTTCCTTTAAACCAAACTCTCTCTGGCCCTCCCAAACCAAAGGACAGAAATGATGGAAGAAATCTGGGTTCATAGCGTTCTTGTCATTCCCATCCCAAAAAAGGGTGGGCTCAGATGCTCTAGCTAAAGCTCTGAGTGTCTCGAAAGACTGTTCACACAGTAACTTTTCCAGTTGTGTGTGTTTGGCCTTAATACAACTACCCAATATCACATCAGGTACAAAAATTCTGAATGTGTTCCAGTGGCAGCAATATTGTCACTGTGCCATGAAGAGAGGCAGGCTATGAGAGTTCTTTTATGCATCTGTGATGTGGATATATTTATCCACCACCATGAAAGCCATGTTTCCCAAAGCTGAATATAGTTTTTGAATTCTGGAGAGCAAACAAAATTCTAAGTCTATATTTTCCCTTCTGCTTCAAGGCACAGGCCAGCCATTGATATGACCCTTCCAAAGAAGCCTGATCCTAACACACAGAAGCGCTGTCGGTTACCTTCTAATGTGAGAACTTGTCATCCCACACCCTGCCAGGACACAGCAAAGGCCTCTGGCATTTTGACTTAACATGATTATTTTTTAAATGTCTTTCATAACATTAGGTTGAGGCATCGTAAAGATCTGCTCCTGAAGGTGGCTTTCCAGTCAGACACTGAAAGAATAAGAAATGGGAGGGTTGCTCGGCTGGGCCTGCCTTTTATGAGCCTTCAGCATTGGGGAACTGACTGACTGCTTTGCCATCGTATGACGAGTTAACAGGTATGTTCCTAGTGTGGGAAAGACTTGGACTCTGTTTTGAATAGGATGCCCCAAAGATAACAGATGGATGACTTTGGTCTCTGTGTCCAATGACTATTAATAAGGATAGCAGACACAGGCTGTACAATGAGAATAGCATTCCATGTGGTTATGGCTTTTGCAAGCATATGGATTCTGCCTAATTTTTAATAAGTCGAGGCTTGCAGTAAAACAGAGATTTTTATCTCCAGGGTTGATTGACTAGATCTGGTTACCAGTTCACATCTGAAAATGTTTACAGTCCCATAGAAAGCCTCCTCTATTTGTCAGAACACAAGGCCGTTGTATTACAGTCAAAAAGACAATGTGGTAATTTGCTTAGCTCTAAACGGGGCAGGAGACAGAGGTCTGCAGTGCCCGGGCAGCAGGTTTCTTGTAGAAACACCACTGTTCCCAATGTAAACAACATGCCCACGCCAGCAAAAGGGCAGCCAGAGAGAAGCCTCCTGCTCTCTCTGGGAGCAAAGCCTTGTACAGCACCACAGACTTCATTGCCTTCCAAAGGTGTTCATGGCTGCTCAGCTCAAGGTCAAATGTCTACCTGGACTAGGGTTCCAGTCTCTATCCTGGTGTGGCCACACCTTCTTGCTTGCACCCAGGTTCTCTCCAAAGCTGCTGGCTAGAGTTGTCTGAGAGCTTCAGGGTGCAGGATCTGAAGCCCTGTCAGTATCTCAAGGCCCAAGACCTTCCAGAAGTCCCTGGCTACATACAGCCCAAGATAGAGATTGAAAAAAAGGACCCATTCCAGTTCCGCTTGGGGTCTCCTGAGCTGTGTGTCTGGTGCTATAACACAGCCTTGGGAGTTGGAGAGCTGTTTTCCAATAAGGCCTCAAACAGAAAGTAAACATTTTGTCTTGGATCCCATCAAGCAGGATATTTCAAGTCCAACAGAAGAAGGAAAGCACAAGAAGCCTTCTGGGGGGTGGGGGGAAACCACGATGGTACAAATGCCTGCTACGGCGCCCTGCGCAGTAATAGACACTTTGCATAAATTAATAACTTACAAGTACCTGAGCAAGGACACAAAGCACCACAGCATAGCACCGACAGCAGTAGCTCAAAGTTCTGGAAACAATGGCGTTTTAAACACTTTAAAAAATTCTGAAAGTTGGTATATAAAAAAAAAAAAAAAAATCACTCCGCTGGAGTTGACGATAGTGCAAACTTCTGTCTTCACTGCTGAGGACCAGTCTGGGCTTGCTTGTCACTTGATGTAGGCATTGTGGGAAGATCTAGGCACTTGATGCTTGGGAACAGGTCTGAATTAAGAGCAAGTCAGAGAGGAGAAAACAAAACTTCAGTCAGACTCTCAGAATCATTGTATAGACACAAAAGCTTGGAAATGAGTCTGTCGCTGCACATGGGTGGGACTCCAGGTTAGAAGCCACTAACCCCTCCCCCCCACCCCCCCAAGACTAGCTTTTGGGAGAGAGTGCAGATCACATCAAGGACCTAACTGCAGAACTCCTAGTGACTTGTGACAGGACACCTCCCTTCTCTGGAGCTTTGCCACCTATGCATGAATTGATTCTAGAACAGCACCATTTGCAGAAAAATGGATATGAATCACTCAGGTAATCCCTAGTTTTTCTTTTTAGATTTATTCATCTGTATGTCTCTGTGTGTGAGGCGTGAGTGCAGGTGCCCATGGAGGCCAGAAGTGGGTGCTTCTAATTCCCCCTGGGACTGTTACAGATAGTTGTGAGTTACCCAAAGTGAGTGCTGGAAACTGAACTCTGGTCCCCTGGAGGAACGCCAGTGATGTTAACCACGGAGCTGTTCTCTCCGGCCTCAGACTCCGTCTTAACTGCTATATCACCATCTCTGTATGCAGTTAGCATTAAGTGCTGGGAGAATCGACAGGGGCAGGGTTAAGTGCTCAAAATCTGGCGGTACATATTTACACTTTGGCTTATTTCAATTTTATTTTTAACCATCTCCGACATGCCTAGTGGCTACTTGATCATACTGCACAGCTCAAGAGATGGGGAGCCATGCTGCCGTCAGTAGAGGTTAGACAGGGCCCTGCGTGGGCATTCTGGAATGGAGTGTTCCCCTGTCAGTCCTATCATGTCCCTGCAGTAGTTTTATCTAGCAGAATATAAAAAGTAACTCAAACGCTAAGCGGCTTTTTTCTGCATTTCCACAGTGGTGAACTAGACTGTTGTCCTGACCCTTTGACCAGCATTATCTCTGAGATTTATGAGGCAGCCATTTCTTTCCTAGGCCAACATTCTTCCCAAGAGCTGTAATGTTTCAGTGACGTGTGTCTTCCCCTGCAGAGATGGGAGTTACAAAGCATGCAGCCTGGCCAACAGTCAGTACCTTTGGTTCTCTGGTGCTCGCAGCACTCAAAACCTGCTAGAGGGCACGAGAGTCAGAAGAGAGGGTTGTGATTTTAACAATCTGCTGGCCAGGCATGGTGGCTCCTTCCTATAATCCCATCACAAAGGAGGGTGAAGAATCAGGAGGTTCAGGTCAGCCTGGGCTACTAGGGAGATCAAGGCCAGGGGTATATAGCACTTGCTTAGCATGTTCTAGCCCAAGAAGTGAGGAAAAGCAAAACAACAAAAGACCCACAAGGAAATAATTTCGCTGAGGAAGATGTTGAGCTGCAGCACTAGCTGATTTCCATGTTGTCAATGGTCCCAGCGACACCATGGCACTAGCCAACGTGGAAGATGGGAGAGCACCCTGCAGGCCATGGATTCTACCCTAGAGATACCTGATGAGAGCAACCCCTGCAGCCAGTGTCTGGGAGCAATGCTTTAGTATTTATTACCCTGTTTTTAATGTTTAATATTAGCTAGGCTGCAAAGGCACGAGCCAACTTCAGTACAGCTCTGGGTTACCTCTCCCCACATAAGTAGAGCTGGGGCTTCATCTACCTCATCCCTTGTGGAGGAGGAGGGTGGGCTGACTACAGCCAGAGATAAGCCTACACAGGCCACTCAGCTGTAGAGAAGTCCCCAGGGCAACCCTACTGAGAAGCTGCTTAGGCCTCATTTCTCCAGAATCTCCCAACCCGAACTAGGATCTCAGCCCCTGGAGTAGGCAGAGCAGGTCTTGGTGAGGGTGGTAGAGGTCTTGCCTTTATACAGATACACCATTTTTCTTGGTGCCTGTAGGAGACCAGGCTGGACCCTTGTTAGCAGCTCATCTTTCCTGGGTAATCTTCATCATGCTATGATCTCTCAAGATTACCCAAGAGTCCTGGGGTGATGCTTGGGCATGCACAGGTATAGCTTGCATTGACTGCTTCCTGGTTTCTTTAACACATATTTTTCATCTTTCCCATGCTTGGGGCAAGTAAGAAACGTGGCTTAACACTTGATACCTGTCTTTCAGTGTGGTTACTTCAGCTACCCCACACCAATAGAGGACACCTACCTGTTGGGGGCTGGACGGAAGCCGGGCTCCTGCTGCCCTGGGGTCCTCACCAAGGCACTAGTGAGCCGAGATGTCCTGCTCAAAGGATCAGCAGGCAGAGGCTTCTGAGGAGGACTGGGCTTGTGGGTGCCCTGAAGTAGACAACAGATCACATGTGATTCTTCAGCTCTGCCGTCAGAACTGGACCCTGGGACCCAGCAATCTTTTGGAAGGCAGTACACATTGCTATATAGCCCTGGCTTCATCTCTGATACATAACCCTTCTACAATACAAAGTAGGGCCTGGTTTTAGCCTTTATGTAGAATTTTCTGTAACACTAAAAAGATTCACGTAGGTACCCATGTGTGGGTTATCTGATCTCACAGGTCGTAGGGGTACAGTGGATGGTAGGGTTCTTTACTAGTGCCCTGGGGATGGATATATTGCTTTCAGACAATCTCCAGTTTATAAAGAACTGGCTAAATTGGGGATGCATAGGATTCAGAAGATAGCCATCCTTCTCCTGGGGTCAGGATCTAAAAAAGAGTCTGGCTGCTTTGTAATCTGTACAGCGTGTTGTACTAGTTGTGGAAAGGAGCCTTGCAGTGACTTTGGGACAGATACAGATTTGTGAGGACACTGCAGGGTGATGTGCTACTGGCCAAGGAGTCAGAGCAAGACCCTGAGGGTTATTCTACATTGAGTTTACATCCCAAGGCCACTGATATGGAACTCACAAGTCTACCTCTCTGGAAAATAGAGTAATTACTCTATCTTGTATCCCTGTTATGAAGTGTAAATAAATGAACATGTGAGATGTTCCAAGCACATACATAACTATTATACCAGCAGTTATTCGTGTGGAAACTTTAAAGGTTTCATGGAAATAAAAGTCCCCTTGAGCCACCTCCTGGAGAGCGCCAGTCAACAAATGCTGGACACCCTCTCCTGGGGTCCAGGATAGGTCTGGTAAGCGTGACACTTTCCCCTCTTAGTCTCGTCATTGTAGGGGAAGGACCCTGAGGAGTGGAACAGAGTCTCCCATAGGATAGATGTCCTGATAATTAAGTAAACCAATGTACTTTCATGACTATGGCATGATGGGGCACACCTCTAGTCCCAGCCATTGACACTACACAGCAAAACACATTTTAAAAGTCACACAAACCTGCCCTGTCTCAGGACTTAGTAGACCATGTGTCCATCAGGATCTAAACATGATTTCAAATGCTTGTGATGTTTCCACAGTGCTTGTACTAAAATCACATCTCCTGAACTACAGATTACAGCTCAGAGGATCCACAACACCACATCCACCATCCAACAGCTCCCTGCAAAATGGTAGAGCTCCTACAGAAACCATCAGACCACAGCTGTGTGGGAGATGTGCCAAGAATGAACAATAGACAGATTGGACTCAGAGAGTCACTGAACAGGGGCCAGACATACAGGTGACATGTCTATATCGGGTTTCATCAAAGGAAACATGAGAAAGCTCTAGCATATAGACAAACCTAACCCTAGGTAGGTGTAAGGACCACACCAGCTCTGCACACTCAGGCCTGGAGCTTTTGGGCATGTGCAGAGATAACAGCCCTCCCTCAGGTTGGTATGAAGATTGACACAGTAAAGCTCTTAGCCCAGGACCTGGCATGCATTCACCTGTGAATAAGAGCTGCTGCCTTTTGACAGCTGTGACTGACAGTGATTTCAGCCTAGCAACAAGCCCGGGTGTAATGAAGGCCACACACAAATTAAGCTCCGTTTCTCATCACAGAACAGAAAACCATGAGCACAATGTCCATGTGTAATGAAAAAAACAAAAGCATGCACTCAACCTGAAGAGAATCAGGTTATGAAATCATTCCTTACAAAGCAATATTAATTTTGCTGCTAAATATGACTAAGTATCAAATCTCTGTAATGAAGATAACACCAGGGTTTTATTGATAATTATTTTAAGATAATTATGGCTTGCCTGAGATATTCTCAATTTATGTTCATAGTCTTGTTACTCATGTTTTCGGATGGGTCTTAGCATTTAGGACAAATAGTATGTTTATCTCTGTGATAAAACTCCAAACAGCTAAGATGCTGACCCTTTGCCATGGTCAGGACATGGTCTAGTCTAGATGTCTGCATATGAGGTGTAGCCTTTGTAAAATGCAGTCTCCCTGTAGGAACTAAGAAAGAACTCCAGGGGGCTCATACTGGTACATGTTTCTTAAGTCTGTATTTTCAGCAAAATTCAAACATCATTCCTTTTCCCTTAAGTTGTGGAGAAAAGTCCCACTCTGCCTGTCACACGGGGTCCTGGACCTCTGCTTTCCACCTGTGTTCCAGCAACAGCAATGCATTGGAGATTGCACATTCCCTCCCTCCTCCTTTCCTCCCAGCTTTGAAAGCAAACATGCCAAAATCAAAATGTAACCCTTTTTGCCTTGACCATCACCCTGTTACCAGCTTGCACATAGTCTGCAATAGTAACTATGTCCTACTACCTGAGGGTTCCATATAGGAAGATTAGAGCCTAGCACCACAGAAAGCCAGAGCTGCCACTGATGTCCTAGTATCACATTAATACACCTCACTGTAACTATGAGTTTGTTTCTGGCTTAAAAATATTGTGAAAATTATGACCATGGATAAGATTGTAATTGTTACCACCAAAGTGATGTAGACATCATGGAACTGACCAAAGCTGTCATACCAGTGGGTCTTCCATAGCCAGAAACAAGGCAGGCAGGGCCACTGTGACCTGCCTTTCTCCAATGATTAAATAAAATGAGTACTTTCCATTTCCCCTAAAAGGATCAGATAACTGTAAAGGTAAGTAAGGTATTATTGAATCAAAACACAGCACAAGAAGGAAGAAGACTGAAGCTGATCTGACCCCTTAAGAAAACTCGAGTCATTATGGAAACCCAAGTCCTGCTTTGATTCCTGTCTACAGTGAGTAACCCTGAAATCAAGTCAGGACCTTTGGGTGGACACCAGGTGACCTGGCTTAATGGGGGTGACCATGGTTTAATAGGATGACATTCTCTCCCCAACCTCTCTGCTCTGGTGCTCTGCAAAAAGAGGCACCAGGTTAACAACTGTCTAGACAAAAGTGCGCTGTTAATGCTGCTGGTGAAGTGGGTGGGTTTGAGCCCTTGGCTTTCCAACCTGTGGTAGTTTCAGTGTAGTTGCCCTCTATAAGCTCATAGGGAGTGGCATTATTAGGAGGTATGGCTTTGTTGAAGTAGGTGTGGTCTTGTTGGAGGAAGTGTGTCACTTGGGTGTGGGCTTTGAGGTCTCCTTTGCTCAAGCTTTGCTTAGTGTGTCAATTAAACCACTTCCTATTGCTTGTGGGTCAAGATATAGGACTCTCAGCTCCTTCTCTAGCACCATGTCAGCCTGCACACCACCATGTTACATCATAATGGTAATGGACTAAACCTCTGAAAATGTAAGCCACTCCAATTAAATGTTTTTCCTGTCACTGATAGCTGGGGAACCTGCCTGGGACCATAGGCTCTCTGAATGTAGGCGACAGTTATGTGGCTTGATCTGTTTGGGGGGCGGTGGTGCTGGCAGTGGGACATGAACTGACTTTTTGGAGCCTATTCCCTATGGGGGATACCCTGCTCAGCCTTGATACAAGAGGAGGAGTTTGGTCCTGCCTCAACTTAGTATGCCAGACTTTGTTAAATCCCCCCAATGGCCTTTCCCTCTCTGAGTGGATGGGGGGTTGGGTGGGAAGGAGGAGAACTATGGGTTAGTATATAAAATGAAAAAAAAAAAGGCATTTTAAATAAAAAAATTGAAAAACAAAGGGGAGGAAGAAGGGAAGGAGGAAGGGGAGAGAGGAGGGGACAAGGCGGTGCGGGGGGGTGGGAGGGAGGAAGCATTGGTGCATAGCCTGGAGTTTACAGCTCCTGTCAGATTCCCAAGTAAGTCCACAGCCCAGCCATGCTTGGGATGTGCTTGTTGCCCTACAGCAAGATAAACCAAGACAGGCCAGAAAAACAAATGGAAGAGAGAACTGTCAGCAGCCCACAAAACCAACTGAAGACACCATACAAGGATCCTTAACTGGTAGTGAGTGGGAGAGGGCATTGTGAGCATGCAAGCAATGAGAGATCCATAAAAGGAAAGATACATTGATTCAACATTCAAAACCAGAGTTCCTGATATGTCAGAAGTCAAGATAGAATAATAATAAAAGGAAACTTCTATTTCTGTCAGCCAAGGAGACCTTCAACAGTGACGTTACAAGAGAAAAAGCAGCAGCTATGGGCAGCACTAGATAATTCACACAGCACACTGCTAAAGCAGTGACATGGAGCTTACTGCTGGGAGCTCACTGTGTCCAGTTCTTAACTGCTTGGAACTGGTCAAGATACAAGATTTTAGGACAGAGAAATTAGCTGAAGGTCAAAGCTTCCCTCCCCTCCCATAAAGAGCTGCTAGCTATAAAGTAGTTTGAGTATTACCAGCAATAACAGAAAAAAGGAAATGAGCTTGTGACAAGATGGAAGAATCATAGCTTACCTTATTCCCTTTGGTACTTGCACCACAAAGATCATCAAGCACTTGATAGAAATTAAAAATTGGGGAAAAAGACTACCCATTGAACAAGGAACTACCCAGTGGTGGGCCCTCCTGTGTGCACATAGGTGCAAGCTAGAGCCCTAGCCAGGATGTATTAAAGGAAGAACAAGAAAATAAAATATGCTGGTACGTATGATCTGGACATAACTAAATGGCCCAAAGAAATAGAAACAAACTCAAGAAAGCCTCCCTCTGTAGTGATAAGCCTGGGACAAGGGATGTCCAGAAAAACAATTTGACCACATACGATTTTTATTCCAGCTCAACCCCAGAGACACTCCCGCCCCCGTCAAATGACTGGTGACATTACTTTCCTGGAGCAGAGACCACCGAAAGAACTCTTGGTGGATTTCTTATCACTTCAGAGTACAGATGAAATGGGAGGAACCCCTCCCCAAAGTCAATCTAAAATTCTTATACCCAGCAAAAATATCCTTCATGAATAAGAAAGACATCCTGAGATAAAGGAATGCTAATAGTATGCCAACAAAAGGCTTGCTTAAAAGAATAGTGAAGCGAAGTCTTTCAGGCAGAAAGGAAATGGTGAGATGTAGAATACCAGGAAGGGGGAAAAGCTGAAAGGATCAATGTATGAGTTCAGATAATCAACTCCTCATTGGTTTTAAAGAGTCTGTTTGGCTGAAAGCAAAAAATTCCATCTGAAGTGGCTCTTGGTGCCCATAAAGGTCATTTAAAATATTTTGCATGTATACATATGTCCAAGTATATGTGCACCACATGCAAGCCTGCAGAAGTCATGTGGGTTTTGGAAATTGAACCCAGGTCCTCTGGAAAAGCAACAAGTGCTCTTAACCTCTGAGGCATTTTTCTAGCTTCGAAGGCCATGATTTCAAGTCATCTGTTATTTAAAAAGGAGACCAATGAGACCTAAAAGCTAGGGATTCTACATTCCTCCTGAAGCAATAAAATACTGGTACAAAGATGGATTGATTTTTCGGAGGTGTTTTTTCCCCATAAAGGCAAATTTTGACCCTCAGGAGACAGCAATAATGAAAACACGATTACAAGTGTTATTGTCGACTGAGAGAGATCAGTGATGCTGAGCCTCCTACAAATCCCAAGGATATCCCACAGAACACTTACCCAGCCCAAAATTTCAAAATGCAGAGGAGACATTATAGATAAATGAACGTCAGATACTAAGGAATGTTTAAATCGAAACAAAAACTGATGGGCCCAGGCACATATATCCTTGGCCTCTTCAGCACCCCTCTTCTCAGGAACTTATTACTAGACAGAAAGAAAATGGAGATGTTGCATTTTATCTATCTAATAAGCAACGCCTTTGGAATACCAATCTCCATCTTTCTCATCATGACCTTGCAGGTATCAATATGAGAACCATACTCTAACCATTTAACTTTGTCCAACCAGTTAAAGATTTGTGTTTTCAATTTAGTATTTCACTTGAATCTTCCTTAAAGGAACTCCAAAATGTATCTGTCCAGATCCTTCAAATAAGAACTGTTTATAAAGCAAAACTAAAACAATAAACAACCCACAGCTTTCAAACACATCCACTGACTTGCAGGCACTTCAAAAACTATTCCACATCCAAGCCTCATGTTGTTAAAAGAATATTTTACAGGCTCTTCATTGGCAAGGTATATAGAAACAAAGCAGAAACACAGTCTGGAAAGAGAATAACATCAATTATGTTAAAGATATAATCATAAATATATAAAAACAACACCACAGGAAAATGGAACAATCTCATTTAAAAATGATTGCTTCATTATTCATGTTGCCACCAGTAGCCATAACTGTTCTCAAAATATTATAGTTGAAATCCCAGCTTCTTCAACTGTGGGTCACTAACTCAACACGCAGCAACCAGAAGCAAATTCAAAGCCAAAAGTGTACTAAACCTGTGAGGGTCTGGCTGTGCTTGTCCATGCCACATTCCATGGCTTCACTACAGCCTTGGTTCTGGACATGCAACGTAAATGATCATGTACCACTGACAAGCACTGCCAAGGTCACCTCATCTCAAATTCAAGACGGTTAGGAATGGCTATGTTTCTACTGTACATGGAAGGTTGTCTGCTCCCCCAGAAGCAAAGGCTTAATTACAGAAAATACAGACTTTTAATATTTTCCTATCTCTATGCTGAGTCCTGTAAAAATCCCTCAGGTAAAAAGCACTCACAGTAGAAAATGTTTTAAGTCCTGGCTTAGATGATTAATTACATGGGCATGGAAACAACTGAATATTTTAAAAATTATGTATAGGCACTGTATGTGGGTTATCTCTGTTAACCATCTGATTAACTGAATTCCACTTCATGCAGTCACTATGTTAAACAATTTGCCCACATTCATATGTTAGCAAGTATCAGAGCCTGGACTTGAACTGCATCCCACCCAGTCAGAACAGGAGGCATACCTGGGCCTGCCTGAGCGCAGGATTGGCAGGCAGGGGCCTGGCAGGGCCACTGGGTGCACGTGGGGCCTGGTGGAGAGGTGGAAGCACTCGCTGAGGTGACTGGGGCTGAGGGATGGCTCGAGTATTGAGGGGCCTGCTGATGTCGATGTTCTGGCATTGCAGCGACCGCCTTTCCTGCATGGTCAAAGCAGAGATTCAGCTCGGATGGGGTTCACTTTCTAAGGGAAGGACTGTATTTATCTACATCTCAAAATTCTAAAGGAAGCAACCTCTACATCTGGAATGGAGAGATGTGTTTTTATATAGTTAAAAAAAATGAACATTATAAACTAAGCTGGTGATAGTAGCACTCAGAAGGTTGAGGCAGGAGGACTGAGAGTTTGAAGCTAGTGTTTGCTATACAGAAGATTCCACCTCAATCACTCAATCTTCAAGCTGCTTTAGGTAACAGATAGACAAAAGAAACTTGAGGTACCCAGTATGAAGACACAGACTGGATCACAAGGACATTCTAAAGAAGGCATGAGCTAAGGGTAACGTGTGCACACAGCTAAGGGTACGGTGACAACTACCTGCTCCTGAAGTAAGGTACTCATCTCTGGACAAGCTTCCCTTGTGTTTTGAAGGAGGAGCAGAACAGGGCCAGCATGACCTGGTGCTTCCACACTCTTCTTGACTAAAGATGCTTTTCTTGCATAGGAATGTTCCACCATGCCTGGGCTTGACTGATGTTTATCTCATGGAGCTATTGTAGCCACCAAGACAATGTGTCTGTCACCCAGAAGAGCTTCCTTGTCACTTTTGCCCCCCTAGACCTTGCCCTAGACCTTGGCATCCTCTTTATGTCATTCTAAATGAGTTTTCATGTTTTAAAGTTGGGCATAAATGGTACCCTAGAATGTGTGCTACTTCTCTGACAGATCCTCTGGTTTGGAAAGGCTACTTTGAGCTTTGCCCTCAGTGTTATGTGAGTAGGTGGCTGAACCCACTGTGTAAAATGCCACTGTTAACCTTTCACCTATTGATAGACCTTTGGCTCATTTCCAATTTTTAGCTCTTGGTTTTTGGCTGCCGTAAAACATACCTTTCTAGCTGGTGGATTTACTGGGAGTGATGGCTTCCCTTTTAGAAGCCCAACCTAGACCAAGAGAAGCAAAACAGTGTATTGCCTGCTGAATTGATAACAATATACTTTTCAGTAATTTCTAATTTCTTGGCACATATCTTGTTCCCTGTTTTAATTTGTCCGATTTTTGCATCAGTAAGATACTGTATTGCTAATGACAGAGTGCCTGGTGCGAGCAGCTTGGAAGGGAGGTTTAGTAAGGTTAATTAATGGCTTCAGAGGTTCAGCCCGCTGTTGCCTGGCCCCATGCCCTTAGGTAGAACAGCATGATAGAAGTGTGTGAAGAACCCTATGATGGAGAGGGAACAGGGAAGGGAGGAAGAGAGTGACAGGGACGACCAGTACAGCCTTCAAATCCCCTCCCCCCTTCCTGCCTTGAGATCAACTTCCCTTCAGGAGGTTCAACATCCTGGAGTTACCCCCACCTGGCACCACCACCCAGAGGCCAAGTGTTGCAACACATGAGCCAGTGTTGAACTCACATCCAAGCCATCGTGGAGTTGAGTATTTAAGGTTTCTTGCAGACAAGACAAACACTGAGACGTGGAGGAACTACTGGATACCTAAGGATAAGGATATAGCTTTTTAAAAGAATAGAGTGGGCATGGATTCCACAGTCCTGGGCAAAACTGAAGCTCAGCAGAACTTAGACACAGGCCAGAAAGTTCAGCTAGACAGAGCTGGAGGACCCTGGATCAGGAGTCTGCTCTAGCTGCATTCCTGGTGTGGCTGCTGAGAACATGGCAGGTCTAGGATACTGCAGAGACTGACTGGTTTGTAATAGTCACACACCACACTATGTGAGGACATTGATTGCCTTATCAGAATCTTTTAGGGACCTCAGGTGATTACTCTGGGGCTTACCTCTGGGACCTGACCATAGGAGGGGCAGTGGGCTATAGGTGAACCAAATATGCTGACTAACCATTTCATAGGCACGGTAAAACTCATGCACACTAAAGTCCTTGCGTAACCTACCTTGGGGGTATTGGAATGTGGTGGCCGGCTCTTCAGCAGGCCTTTTCCAAAGATGGGGTGAGTCTGGCCAAGGTGAGAGCCACTGGGTATCCGGGAAGGATGCACACACCTGCAAGGTAACCCAACATTTGCTAAGCAAGGGCTTTAACCCCTTCTTGCTAATGTTAAAAAAAAATTCCACGGACAGTCATGCAAGTGGAAAAATAAAGATCTAACCTGTCTATAAATTGAAAAAAAATGCATACTGACCTCCACTCTCTAGCCACTGCTCTGTCAAATTAGTTAACTGAAAACCATAGAAACTCAGCTATGGGCACATAGGGGGCGTTTTGCATGAAGCTGGTATTTCAGCAATAGTGTCTCCAAGCACATGTGGGCCTGAAGCTCTGCCATCTGAGGAACACATTCCAGTGCTCACATGCCTTGTAAAACATACTAATGCTAAGATGAGAGGAGACCCATCCATGGAATTCACCAACACCCTGCTTATTTATGTAATGGACGGCACATAGTTTGAAGGGAGAGTCAAAGAGACAGCTGGCCTGGCAGACACTTACAAAAGCAAAAACAAAAGAAACCCAAAGACCCAGTGTTACTATCCAGGAAAATCTGCCTCTCTCCCTTGCTGAGGGTGACACAGCAAGAAGCTGAACCTTGTTCAGCCACCATTTCTTGAGATGACACACCTCAGCTTTTCTATGGTGGTTTTCTTATGTGTGAACAGCATCCGCATCAAGGTCTTCCTTTTGAGATATACCACAAATCCAGCGGCCAGCACACACAGGATGCTCACCAGGATTCCTACAGTCAAGCCCTGGTTATCTGAAACAAAATACATTTGGCTCAGGGGAGGAGGCCATTCCAATAAAATACAGAAGACAATGCACTGTGACATTTATGGCAGAGCAAGCTAGAAAGGAACAAACTGAACGAGAGCACGTAAATTCCTGAACGACATCCTAATAAATTAGTCTCTCTTCAAAGGTCGTGTTTGAGCTCTGGTCTACGCCACCATTATTCATCTGTGACAACTGTGGAACTTGCTAATGCAGGGACATGGTCTGCTAGGTGGGAGCCTGATGACCACACAGATTCCCCTAGGCATGACCACAGCAGAATGGACCAAGGAGCTTCCCAAAGTACCAGGATCAGGGGCTCCCCAAAGGTCACCATTAACCCCGTCCCCACATATCCTTGATTCTAGGCTCCTTTCACACATCAGTTTGCATTTTCTTTTCTCTTTCATTCATATATATATTTGAATGAGATGACTTCTTGGAACATCTCAAATTAGAGAGGGAAAGAAAATAATATCAGCCTAAGTTACTCCTGTGTAACAGGACCAGAGACAGATATTGGGGTTCAAGCTTCCAAGCTGAAGACCAGAAAAGCAAAGTGGCCTGCCACTAGCTCTTACCTCTACCTCAGCTCAGATCAAAGAGGTGATCCCCAAACTGTTCCAACTTCACAGCTCCTCAGATTCACTCAGACTGTTATGCTCTCCTCAACTCGGCTAGAAACTAATTCTCAGATTGAATGCCTCTAACTTTTACACCTCTCAAATCCTGAGGTTAAGGGTGTGAACTCTGATTCACTCTCTAATAGCCAAGGGTGGTCTTGGACTCAGAGACCCATCTGCTTTTCTCCTGAGTACTGGATTAAATGTGTGCACCACCAGCATCTATCTCTAGGTGTGTATTGCCACTGCCCGTTCTCTATAGTTTGAGGCTGGATTTTCTCCCTGAATCCTCAGGCAAGTTCTAATAAATCATAAATAATATATCACCACACCCCTGGATTTGGTTTCAGTCTGTTAGGGACTTAATACTGTCTTTGAGGGCAAGCTCCTTATTGTTGTGAGATGGTGTGCAAATTCTTTATGAAATTTTGCCTGTGGTGCTGAGGCTGGATATAGTGATACCTTGCTTGTACAAATAAAGCCTGTCTGAAAGTCAGAGAATGGAGCTTGCCACTAGGTAACCACGGAGGGCTATAGGTCTGTACAGACAGACAGGAAGTGAGGTAGCTGGGCAGAAACAGGGTATAAGCAGGGAGAACCAGGAACTAATTCTCTCATCTGTTGAGATGCTAAGGAGGTAAGGTATGGCGGTAGCTTACCCCTTCTTTTCTTTGATCTCTCAGCATTTCCCTCTATAATGGATTCAAGGTTTTTCCCTCTATAATGGATTCAAGGTTTTTATTAACTACACCAGTTAAGAACTCCATTTACAGCAGGGCCTGTAGCTAAGTTGGTAGAGTGTATCCAGGAAGCTCTGGGTTTGATCCCCAGAACCCCACAACCAGATGTGGTGGTACACATGCTTGTGACAACCTGGGTGTTAGAGGCAGGAGGATTAGAAGCTCCAGGCTATCCTTAGCTACATAGCAAACTTGAAGCTATTTTTTAAAGTGTCTTTTTCCTTTTGTAAGTTGATGCCTTTTTATTAGCACATCTGGGAAGGACACATAACTCATCAGGCTACATTGTGACTGCA
The DNA here is from genome assembly GCA_030556225.1 of Cricetiscus sungorus. Lineage (NCBI taxonomy): Eukaryota > Metazoa > Chordata > Mammalia > Rodentia > Cricetidae > Cricetiscus > Cricetiscus sungorus. The sequence goes on from JANBXA010000007.1 coordinate 93,367,598, forward strand.
GTTATAGCCAGAGGTAATCTGGGAGATGCTAGGAATCACAGGTGGCTTCCTTGGGCATTCATCAGAATTGTGAAGTCCTGGAGACCAGGGACCCCTCAACTAGCTTGTATACCTACCAGGAATGGTGAACTGCATACACTAGAGTCCAACAGTCCCTGCAGGCTGCTGGGAGCCAGACTCTTCCCAACTCCCTTCAGCACTCAACTGCTGCTGATCCAAGCAGCAGCTGTTCCAGCTCTGGGCCCAAAGTCCTGTCATTTGCCCTCTGTCTCTGCACTTTTTCCTCAACTGCTGTGTCCTATGGGCGCTACTATGGCAGTCTTCCTCTAGCCATATGCATGACCCAAAGAACATCGTTGCTGGTCTCTTGGTCAAATGACATTCCTCGCAGGCTGAGTAGCAGCCCTGGGCTTCAGCTTGGCTCCATTGACTCGTAACAACTCTAAGTAAAAAGTGACCAGCAAGGACCTCAAATGGGAATCTTCAGTTCCTGACATCATGCAAAGTTCCTCAGGGCTGCCTATTGCCACGAATAGAGGTGCCATCTACTGAGCTGTCCAAGCTAGTATCTCAGGCAGCATCATGACTCCGTTGTCCACGCTGTATCCTGGGAGCTGCCCTTGGTGACTGTCATCCTGTCCTGCCCCACCCTGACCCCAGGCCTTGCCACAGCCAGTTCTCTATTTGAAGTCTCTTTACACTGTAGATCTCTTTTCTGAGACAGGATCACACAGAGCCCAGGGTGGCCTGGAATCTGCTATGTAGCCTAGGCGAGCCTTGAGTTTCTGATCCTCCTGCCTCCACCTCCCCACTGCTAGGTGTGCCATACTGGGAATTAAATTTAGAGCAGTGGCTGCCAACCTTCCTAATGCTGCACCCCTTTGATGCAGTTCCTCACGTGGTGGTGACCCCCAACCATAAAATTATTTTCATAACTCATTTTCTACTGTTATGAACCATAGTATAAATGTCTGAGCTGCAGATGTTCTTAGGTAACCCCTGTGAAAGGTCATTCAAACCCAAGGGTCGAAGCCCACAGCTTGAGCACCACTGAGCTAGGGTCTCACACATCCTAGGTAAGTACCCTGTTGACTAAGCTCCAATCTTAGTCCTCCTAGGGAATCTTCTTATCTCTGGTTCCCCTCCCTCCTCCCCCTGCCACTGCCCATGCTCAGAGCATATACCACCATGCTCAACTTCTTATGTGGATCCACTCAAGTGGCAAGCATTTTACCAATGAGCCATCTCTGGCGGTAACCATCCTCTTTATTATTAAGAGGTCGGCGTCACACTTTCCTTGCTTGTTCATCACTCTGTGTCTCAGCGTCTGTCTCTCCCGACCCCTGCCCACATGTGTCTGCACTCGAGTGTACTGGTGCTATCATTCCTCCACTCAGAGTTTTAAAATGCACTGGGGTGGCAGCACACAAAAGCTACCCTTTACAAAGTCATTTTATGTGACAGACATTCATACACATTTGGCAGTTCACTGTGGACATTGCTTTAGCTGAGAAAAGTGTCACAGGGAGAGAAAATGGCCAACATAATGGCTCACCTGCATCGAGGGGGATCCAGGCAAAGGAAAGGCTGGGGGAGAACAAGAGCATTGAGGACCTGAGAGCTTCAGGCTGGGGCAGAGGCACTCAGAGTCCCCACTGTGGGGAAGCCTGGCCAATAGCCACAGCCTCCGGCATCTCTGCATCCACTCCCAGGGATGCCGAGCCCCACTCACCTGCTTGTCGGATGGGACCACTATCTGTGCTTCCTCCAAAGCCAAACTTGTCACAGAAGGGAGGGGCCCAGTGGGCCTCACAGTGGCAATTCTTCCTGTTGTTACACACCTTTGGATAGAAGAGGGCAAAAACATCCAGAGAGGGCAGAGTCAGGACACATAAGACATGGGCACTCTGCCAGAACCCCTCAGCAACACGTGTAGACTCGGTAAATGCCAGACCAGGAGAATCAGCCCCAGACAGCACCCCGCCGGTGAGCTGAAGAGGAGGTGAGAGGAGAGGAACCTGCCTGTGTTCAGGGGCTGCTGCTCAGAGCCAGCTCCCCTTCCCTGGTCTCGTTTCTTTTTAAACCCAGGAAAGCTGTGGAGCTGCCCTTCTCTGTGGTAAGGAGGAACCTGCTTAGGGACCCCAAAGCAGGTGACTGTGGCACAGCCCTGCCTCCTCCGGGAGGCTCAGGGAGGAACCCTGACGGTCTGGGGTGGAGAAGCAGGCCTAGGCTGAGCCTCTTACTTTCTGATGCCCACGGAAGTACACAGGGATCTGCCAAAATTCCTGTGAGCTTGCTCTTATCCCCAAATGCCCACTCTTTCTTTCAGCCTCTTGCAGCCATTACCTGGCTCCCAGCCACAATATATGACAGGCAAAGAGAGTAGACAGTAGGACTCTTCCTAGCGAAGAAGATGGCAGGAGAGGGTGCCTTTGCCTTTGTTCTTGGGTAATGCACTCCAATGGGAGAGCAGAGTTCCGATGAAGGACCTAGGAGTCTGCATCTACTTGCCAAGGGTCACCCATTATGGTTCTTCTGCTTGAATTCACTATTGATGCTTACAGAACTCACCAAACCAAATACGAACCAGTTGATTTTGAGCATGAAGAGCAGAAGACTTTCTCTTTTTAAAATTTTTTTTTTTTTTTTTTTTTTTTTTTTGAGATAGGATCTCATGCATCCGAGGCTGATCTTGAAATAGCTATGTGGGGAAGAATGGCTTTGAGTATCTGATTCTCCTACCTCCAGCTTCTGAGTGCCGAGAGATTATAGGTGTGTCCCGCCCTGCTTACTTTATGAGGTACTTGAGATTAATCTTGGAGCTTTGTATACACTAGGTAAACACATTACCAACTGAACTACATCCCCAGCTGCAGGGGTCTGCATGTCTTGTTTTAGAAAAAGCTGGTTAAGCTTTGGGAGCATTGGATAAAGATTCACCTGACAAATTAGGGAGGGGCAGGACAGTGGTAGGATGCCCCGGGAGAGGTGCTTAGATCAAGGACTATGAGCCCAGATGGCTGTCTGGTATCTATATTTCCCTTCCACTTAAACACAGATGATGAATTTCTGGTGGCTTGTGGTACAGCAATCAGTGGAACTAGGAAACCAGCTCTAGGGTCCTGTATAAAAACACTGGGGCCAAATACATGCCTGAATAAATATTAGAAGGAAAGCAAAACATCTGCAGCCTGTGTCTTGCTTGTGATGGCTCCCTGCTCTAACTGGCTTCTGTGAAGGAGCCAATCACTTGTCCAGTTGCTTCATCTGTGGAGGCTAACCGTCAACAAAGCCCACGGGGGCAGGGATGCACTTTCTAGGACGCTCCTGTGAATCAGGGCTCTGTCTTTTGCAGAGCACCTGTGGCCACTGGTTTACAGATTTCTTTCTAATGGTTGTAAGGGACGAACTAACCCAGTCCTATTGTTTTAGTGGTGAGGCCAAGGCTCCCATGGCAGGGTTGGCGTATCCACAATAACCTTGGCTGGCCAAGAGCAAGTGGGACAGAGCTCTCTAGTGTCTATGGTACACCCTGTATACATGGCAAAGGTGCTGCTGCTGACAAGCCACCATGAGACTCATACCCTGCCTGGTGTGGGTGGTCTTAGCTTTTAGCAGGAAGCTGCAGTCCAGATTCCCTACTTGGAGGTACTGGTGGTGAGCCTGGTCTCATCACAGAGAGATTGGGGCCAAGCTACTTGTTACCAAATGTCTTAGTTTCTTTTCTGATGTTTTAATAACACCCTGAAAAAAATATACTTAAAGAAAAAGGTCTTATTTGGCTCATGCTTCCAAGTCCATTGCAGTGGAAGTCATGGTGATAGGAGCTTGAAACAGGTGGTCACATAACATTCATAGTCAAGGATTTGAGAGTCATGAATTCTGTGCTCAGCTCACTTTCTCCTTTTTATATAGGCCAGGATCCCAGCCCAGGGAATAGTGCTACCCATAGTGGGCAGGTCTCTTCACCTCCATTAATGTAGTCAAGATGATTTTCCATAGGCATACCCAGAGGCCTGTCTTCCAGGTGACTCTAGATCCCACAAAGTTCACAATGGAGATTCACTATCACACTAAGTCTTAGCTGGCTATGCCACAAAATATGGGCTTTGGCTTGCCAACATGTACCCAGACATACCAGAAAGAGGGGTCTCTGCCCTACTTTCTCTAAGCTGGCTAGGTTACTATGATACACCCTCACCTCTAAAACAGAAGGGCCAGGCTTGCTCATCAATCACCATTAGAAAGAAATCGATAATCCAATGAAGACATGAAGAGATCCCATTTGACACTGAGTCAGCTGAACACGACATTAACACTCCTGTCTGAGGCAGCCTGGCCATTTGTCATGGTTATAGCATGGTGGTGATTTTGCAAAGACCTCCATAATCCCAAGTGTCTAGATAGTCTAAAAATACAATTTAGAGCATGGTTTCTGTAGAAAAAGCTTCAGGAGAACAAATGAGCCACTGGCACAACTAATCAAGATTAATATAATCCCATTGGAAAAAAATTAACTGCATCCGGAAAAATAAATTACGTTTTAAACAATTAGAGTCCTTTTCTTCCCTAAAGCTTCTCAGAACTCAGCAGCATGTGGTAGTCAAAACCCATGGCAAGGGCATTCAAGAACACATGGTTGGTAGATCTGATGTCCTCATTTTAATCCCTTTTGCAAGTATCTTGGTGGAGACATATTTGGGCTATTGGGAGCAAGAGGGACAGCCCTGCTTGAAATGCTAATGTGAGCCCTTCATGAAGCAAGGTTAGCTTCGAAATTACTTTGAAGATGACAAAATTCTTTCTTTATATCACAAAATGTTAATTCAAAAGATAATTACCTCTCAATCTGATTTTCTTTGTTAAATGAAAGTGACATTTCTCCTGCTATGTAAAGGTCAGACAGTTAACGCCTCTGGAAGAAAAGGTTGAGGAGACGCTCACTGCCTACTGTGGTTTTTAGAAAGCTTTGGTTAGGAGGGGCTGGGGAGGTGGCTCAGTGGTTAAGAGCACTTGATGCTCTTGCAGAGACGCTGGGTTTGGTTCCCAGCCTCTACGTGGTGGCTCGTAATCACCTGTAACTCTAGTTCCTTGGAATCTAACCCTCTCTTTGGCCTCGGTGAGCACCGGCACACACATACATGTAGGCAAAACATTCATGCACATAAGATAAATCAATCAGAAAAGCTGAAAGCTATTAGCTGGCTGTAGACTGGCTGAGAGGAGTGAGATATCCTACTTACCCCTCGGCCATGGCACTGCATCACACATTTGTGAACTCCAAAAACACTGATATTCTGACATCGACGATTGAGGCAGATCTGTGGAAGACACACAGCACATGCCTCAGTACCTCTGCCCCCTCCCTTATACAGGCACATGGAAAAGAGAAAGCAGGGGGCCTGAGAGATGGCTCTATTGGTAAAGTATTTGCTGTGCAAACCTAAGGACCCCAAAACACAAACAAACAAACAAAAAACCAAGCATGGTAGTGTGTGCTGGTGGAGAAAGTTGGATCTCTGGAGCTTGCTGGACCGCCATCCTAACCTAGTAGCCCTAGGTTCCAGTGAGAGACCCTGTCTCAAAAAACATGGTGGATGTCACCAGACAAATGAGGTCAGAGGTTGACCTCTCGCTTCTACAGGTCACAGGCAAACATGCTTGCACACTCTCCATACATAACATGAAAGAGAAAGCAAGGAAAACATGAAGAAGGCTCTCATTTTAGTGAGCATGGATGGAGCATAATAACTTATTTGCCTCAGACATGACTACTGGGGTCTGAGTTGACACTTTGTCCAATGTGAAGAGCATTTGATTTGAATTCTTTTACACTTAGTGGCATCTAAGATGGTTTTAGTGGAAATGAAAAGTTATAACCGATTTTCTCAAGAGTTTTGTTTAGGGGTCGCTGGTGACACACAGCATCCACAGGAATGCTCCCCAGGGTCCTGTTTATCTAGTCACTGCCCTGGCTCCCATTTGCTGAACGGCCTTGGCTAGCTGGAAGTGGCTGCCTCTTTCAGTGGGGCTCAGCTCCTTTCTCTCCTGCAACGTCACAGATTAGTGAAGAGAAAGGAAGAAGAGTTCAAGGTTTAGAATGCTGAGTGGATTCACCAGGTAGAGCTGCTGTGGGCAGGTGGCCATCTCCCTGCAACAGCTCCCAGAGGGCAGAGTGAGTCCCCCCAGGAGAAAAGCTGGGCTCCTGGATTTTGTGTGTTTTGTGATTCACACAGATATGTGATGCCTCTCACTGTTGTTTTAATTGGCATTTCCCTGTTGATCTGTGGAATGAAGCATTTTCATAGGCTTATTTACCATCTGTGCCATCTTGGATGAGTCTGTGAGGGTCCTCTGCTCATTTTCATTTGGGGCTGAAGAGTTCTCAGGCCGGGACTGTGGGCCAGTGGTAGAGTGTGAAGCCTCGGTTCTATGCAGGATTTTGTGAGGGAAACCCTGGGTTCTGTCCTTTCTACACCATCACCTCTGAGAGTGACTTCATGATCACGGGGAAAATGGGTTCTAAAAATGTGAGATGATTTATTATGTTTTCTTGAAAAGTTTAATTAATTTGTTATCATTTAGTCTGATGGAAAATTTGATGAAAAGACAAACGAAAGCAAAATAAGAGACTGGGAGGAGAGAGAGCTCAGTCTGTAAAATGTGTGCTGTGCAAGCATGTGATCCTGTAAAAAAGAAAAGAAAAAAAAAGAAAAGGAAAAAAGAAAACAGAAAAAAAAGAAAAGACAGAAAAAGATGCCTGAAGCATGTAGTTAAGATTGTCCTAGGTACACTCACATGCATATGCACACACTTCATACACATACAGAGACACACATGCCGCACACACACACACACACACACACACACACACACACACACACACACACACATATTCATGTGCCCACACATTACACAAGCATACACATACACATGTACACCTACCCACACATAAACTAGTGGGGCAGAAAATCCTAGTTTGTTTTAAACTCTGAAAACATCTCAGCCTTCCTCCTGCCTGTTCCCCCCAAGGAGCCCCCTCCATCTCTCAGCTGACTCCCTCGCCTATGCTCCTCCTTTCTCTACAATGCAGCTGACTTCCCATTTTGCCCAGGTGACAAAGGCCCCCAAGAGCTCTGGCACTTTTCCCCAAACAAGATGCTGTACTGCTGTGCTTCTTTCTGAGGTCATTTCCTGGCAGGAAGCCTCTCTAAAGCCCAGGGTGAAGAAATAGCTTATGCTAAAAGGAAAAAACAACCCCAGGCCCCCCGTTGTCCCCCCATCCCATCCCTGTCTCAATGGTCACACTGGGACCTCAGATTGACTGACTCTTTCTTCTAGGTGCAAAGAGCTGGATTCCAGAGACCATCATATTCTGAGAGGCTTTAGGAAAACCAACAGGCCTCATCCCCCAGTTCTTAAGCAGGCTCTTCCAGTGGGCTGTGTTCCAGACTTACATTAGGATGCAAGTGAGAACTGGGTTCTTACTTTTCCTTCAGCACACTTTGTTCCCGAAAGCACAAGCCCTGGGTCTGGCATGTCATCGCCCAAGTACACATGGGTCCCCCGGCACAGAATCCGACCTCCTTCCTGCTGCGGGATATTTGTTTCTATGGAAACTGCATTGGTACCAATGACTGGTCGGCTGGCACCACCTTGACACTGGATTTTTCCACACTTGGCATCCCTGGAAGGGTAAGAACACACACGCTCAGAAGAGGGGCAGTGTGGAGTGGCCTCTGCCATGTGTAGGGGCTTAGTGCCACTGCAGCAGGGTGTGTGGCCTTATACCTCATCTCACATTTGGCGAAGGAGCTCTTGGAGTCTTTGCCACAGTTGCCATAAGGATCTCCTGCAGAGTTGACTCTCTCAAAGCAGATGCCAGGGGCTGGCTTAGCACCTGGAACAGAAGAACAATGGCACCTTCCTCATCACTGCTTCTGATTTCCTCTGAACATTGCTGGGCTTGGGAATCAAGGGGAGGGGCATCTCATGTTTAAAGAAGTGGCACACAGTACCCAGCTGGCCCCGGAGCAGGCTGGAGGATCGACAGCCTGGCCCAGCTTGGAGAAAGCCCACTCATTGTCCCCGTGTTGTGTAGGCTTAGATTCAGGACCCAAGGCATGTGCATACTCTCAAGAGATTAGGCTGGATCTGGTCGGGAGCAGGAAGGAGTTGGCTGGCTGGCTGCAGACAAGGGGAAACTACTCTCTGTAATGACATCCCACACAATTCCGGTGAGAAAAGACAAGCTAGGCAGGCGCCAAGGAATAGTGGTGGCTGTGTGTGTGTGTGTGTGTGTGTGTGTGTGTGTGTGTGTGTGTGTGTGTGTGTATGTGTGTGTGTGTATGGGGGGGGGTGGGGTGGGAGAGAGCCAGAGGAGGGAGAGTGAGAGGGATGCAGCAATATTCCAAGAGTAAGCACTGTCCTCAGTTAACAGTCATTTCTGCAGAGATTATTCTCACAGGCTATAGCCTTGTCAGACCCAACTGTCACTGTGCACAGCAGGCTATGCCTTGGTGGGGGGTGGTGGGCACAGGAGCCAGAGAACCCAGGAAGTGACCACTTTTAAAAACACCTCTTCCTGCCAGGGAAAGAGAACAAATAATCAAGATCTGCAGGGCCAAAGCTTTGGAGGGCTCTTCTATGTCAGCCACAAAGGTATCTGTGGGTAACAGTGAGGAAGTCAGGAGAATAGGGCAGGCCAAACAATGCCCGCCCACATGGTGGTCTTGGCCTGCCTTCCCTTCCAACAACTGGTTTGGACATTTCCTTTCACAGCACTTTCAATGATTAGGAGGTGACTTCCCAAAGTCTAGACCTGCCTGCCCTATGTCCTATTCTGCTCCCAACTCGGGGGAGTCTCTGTTGGCATTCTAAGGTGACAATGCAATCTAGATTTTCCAATCAGACTCGGTACATGGCGGGGGCTCCCTTCCTCCTCTGCAGTAATACTCATTGTTCTTCAACCTGTGCTGGTCCCTTATCAGTTACTAGCAGAAATGGCCACTTCATTCAATAGCAAAAGCACACAGCTCACCGCTGCTATCTTCTTTCCATGTGAAATGGGCCTGTGCCTACCCTTGACCTCTACTACCAACCCCATTCTAGACCTTCTGCTTCCTCTTTTGTTTGTTTTGAGACGATATCACTATGTTGGTCTGGGTGTTGTAGAACTCGCTCTGTAGACAAGTCTACCTTTGAATTCACAGAGATCCATCTCCAAGTGCTGGGATTAAATGCATGTGCCACTGTACCTGGCACATTCCCTTTTCTTTATTCTTAGCCTAGGAAGCATTTTAGACAGGCCTCCCGGAGCTCCTGGCTAAGGTGCACCAGCCCAAACCAGAACTAATGCTTTGTTGCTGAAAAAGATGACTTGGTCTCTGCAGCACCACCTTCCTTTTTTCCTACAGACTCTCATCTCCTTCACTGAGTCTGTCCACCAGCCTTTTGCTGAAGAAGAGCTTGCTGGATTATGCTGCTAGCTGCTCCCTGCCTCTCTCTTAGATACTGACCATCTGGACAACACCCCCATCAGTCTACATGCTCAGGGGATTTCCCTCCACCTGGGAGATGCTGCAGAGAGGCACCAGATAGTTGCAAGCCTTTTTGTTGACTCTTCTCATCCCAGGAAAGGAAAAAATATATCCCCCAAAGAAGACTTTTAGAGAGGGGCTGGAGGGATGGCTGGGTTGGTAAAGTGCTTTCCAGGACCTGATACCCAACATGCCCGTACAAACCCAAGCACATGCCTATGATCTCAGTGCTGAGGAGGCAGAGGCAGGAGGATTTCTAGAGCCTGCTGGCCAGTCAGTCTAGCTGAGCTGTTGAATTCCAGGTTTAGTGAGAGTTCGTCTCAGAAAATAAAGGTTGGGGAGGTCACTGGATATCTTGCACAAAACATGTATATAAACACACAAACATCCCATCTCCACAAATTGAGTTTCTAAGATAACAAGTTTCATGGAATTTGGCCAACACAATTTCCTCCACAGCAGCTTGAACAATACAGGGTTCTGAGGTTAACTTTGTGTCTCTACCAGGAAGTGCTGAAGGAGCAGGAGACTATCAGTGGGCCGCTGACACATGCAGAGCCAGGACATGTCTCTGTCAGTGACCTTAGCAATGACTTGTGATGAAGCAAAGGAAACAGACATGTGGAAGGGAGCAAGACTGTGCCTTCCTCTACTGTTGTAAACTGGGAGCCATCAGACTATGACACAGGCGAGGTCTCTAGTACACTCTGTATTCTTTCTGTATTCCTGTCTGTGGAGAGCGTGGAAGGGTGTTTTACCTTCTCCATCCTGCAGCAGTCATGGACTGGCAGTTCCCATCAATACCCTGAAGCTGATGTTTTAACTAGATGACGGAGGAGGGACAGGAAGTCAGGAGGGAAAGGATAGAGCTCTGTCCATGCCATCTTCATCCAATTGCCTAATGTTTTCTACCATAGAGTCTTTGGGGGGGTATGAGAAGATAGCCCCTTATAAGGAACACATTTCAAGGCTAAAGACTAAGTTGAATCAAACTTACAGTGATGCAGACAGTTGAAACTTAGTTCAATTCTCATGACTCATATGACTACCTCCAACTGTAGACTGTAAGATGATGCTATGCTGGGCTCTAGGCTACTTTCTGGGGCCAATATGCTTCCAGCTAGAGCTCACGAGAACTTCTTAGCACTGTTCCCTCCAGTGTAGCTCACCAGCCACAGCCTCCTATGGAGTAGTTCTCATATGTAGGTGAGCCAATGCAGAGGGGTTTCCCCTGATGATTTGAAGCAAAATCTGCTTTACTAATAATGAGTTGCAGTATAGAAGATGTGAGACTGTCTGATAGTTATACCTCGTATGTCTACTATACACCTGCTTTCAGGAATGTGTTTTTCTTAAAAGAAGCCCATTTACATGATCAGGGAGAGCCAACTTTCACATGCAATGCCAGAGGGATAGACTTTAAGACTCCTTTCTGGCCAGAGTAATCTATCTCACAGGTCACATGATAGGGTAATACTGGTCTAAATCAACCAGCATGCTTTATGTATCTAGGGATCCTGGGTCCTTCAGGGTCTTCTTCTGTTTCTCCCTTCCCATGGAGCTAGCGGGGCATGATCCTTGCTCCTTTTCCTCTTCCTCTCATGAATCTTCCTTGTATGTATCATATATATTGCCTGCTGACTGCAAATAGCAGGTTATTCATGAAGACATGAGCAGAAGGGCACTGGGTCAGCCCCCCCCCATCTCCAGCATTCCCAGCATTTGCAAATGAAGCACAGGGGCCATGGATACATCTCCCCAGGGCTCTGTCCTGCAGCTGTGGATTTTCACCTGCTCCCTGGCATCAAATGAAATGCCGCCTGCAGGAAGGCAGACACTTTGCTTTTGGGAAAGATAAATGGCTGTTCTAAGATGAAGTCCAAGTATGAAAACTCACAAGCAGGAGGTAGGGCAGGGGGATTCTAAATGAGCTTCATCTTGACACTCAAAGGACCCAGCATTAGGAGAAAAGGATAAAAAGGAGACCAAATCACAGCCTTCTGAGCTGATGCTCTCAGCCTCTCACTGAGTTCATAAGGACAGTGACAGGCTAGTGTTTGGCAGGACTTTTGTATGCCAGCTGCCAGCTGGTGCTTGTCTTTGAGGCAGAATGGTGAAGAATTTGAAAAGTCCAAGTTGTGGCTGCCCACTTGCAAGAAATGGCAAAGACAGAGATGATGGGCTCAGAGTTGTTGCACTTAAAAATTCCAGACTCACTTTGTCTTTGGGAAGGTGAGAGACCGCCTGTCTATCTGGAGGACAGAATGGCAACAGTTTCCTTATCGCTCCAATGCTACATCAATTAAAGCCTTTGAGCTCTTAATAAGGGAACAGTCAGTGCTTGGCCACCAGCAGGAGATAAAGCTGAGCTTTTTGGAGGGAGTCTTGACACTGCTCTGCATTTTAATCACAAGCTTTGGCTTCCAGCTCTGCCGTTCACACTTGTAACCGAGTCTGGAAGTTCTCAATGTCATGATGTCCTTTGAAAAGGAAATGAAGATGACAGCGACTTGAATGAAGCTCCAGGTTTACTCATTCTGAACCTTTCCTTGAGATGATCTTCATTTGCGAACACACTGCTCCAGTTCAGGCCAGCCAGCTCCTTTCCCCTGGTCAACTCCTTGTCACTTAAACCCTCAGACAAAGGCAGGCATTGACATAAGCAGGTAGCATCTGCCCTTCCGTTCTTTCCAGGTTGGTCTTTGCCTTTATCAGGGAATGAAGTTCAAATGTACAAATCCTATCATTTCCTTCTTACATGATGAGACTGGGTTTTTTTCTGGTTCCCCAACAATATACCTCGTGGCAAAATATCTCTTCTTCCCCTCTGTAACCATGAGTTACAGTAGGTGGTCAGTACATACAAGGCCCAGAGTGGATTTCAAGTAAATTGAGCTCATTTAAACCAGCCTTGTAGATAAACACTGGATATTTACCAGCCCATAAAACTTAATCTGTTTAGCTGGCATAGCATAAATCAAGTGACAGTAGAATCTGGTGAGTGATAAGATGCATAATAACAGCATGTTTGGGGATCCCTCCGAGGGACATTCATGACTTGTGGCTGTGGTGATCATACCTATGATGTTAATAGTCAAATAATGTTCTCCATTACTAGACTAGTAGTTCCAGCAAATGACACCGCTGAAAATAAATCTGCAGCCTGAAGAAAAATCCCAGCTGTATTCTAGCAGGAATAAAGGTCATGCCATGCCACACCAACAGAAAATCTTCCTGAATATTAAGACTGAACTGGGGTACAAAGCTCAATACCATTTGGACTGCAGATAACATTTGTGTTTGGGATACCAACCTCTGAACTCCCGAGACATCAAGCTAGGGAGACAGACAGCTCAGTTGGCAGTGTTTGCTATGCAAGCATGAAGACCTGACTTCAGATCTCCAGCAGCCATGTTAAAATCTGGGCCTGGCAGAAGATGTCTGTGATTCCAGCAATGGAAAGTAGAGACAGGAGCTTCCCTGGAACTCACTGGCTGCCAGTCTAGATAAACCAGAGTGCAGGTTCTTGAGCGACTCTGTCTCAGAAAAAAAGGTGGGGAGTAATTGAGGGTGACACATAGCATCAACTCCTGACTTCAACTCGTACATACACCAATTGTGAGATGTGGTAGAAAATCAGGTAGGAAAAGAAAACTGCCCCAGCTACCAGGAAGACCTTCAACAATATTAATGATCATTAGATTAAAAAAGTAGGCAGATGGACAAATCCCAAAGAAGGTATTCTGAAAGTTTGTCACACTGCCACTTAGGAGTTGCAGGCACATGTTTTGAATTTTCTATGGCTTTATTTCTAGAGATACTTAGAAGCAGGAGTATTTTATTGAAATCTAATGCTGGACTGAGAAAAGCCCATCTCAAAAGGGAATAGTTAGCTGGAAGGAAGGGCGTCATCCGGTCAGCTTTGGGCAGCCAGTTCTGAGGCAGGAGTAACTGACATCTGGATATAACTGGAGAATTCGATGTGACTCAACAACTTGGCCAGGTCACTGGGTATGAATGGCATAGCTATCCAAGCAACAACTCAAGGAATCTGGAGTTCTGAGTGACCCGCGTCTCTGGAGGTCTCCAATGGCTCTTACACAACCTGGTCTAGATCTGGGCTCTTGCTGTTGAGTGGGAAGATGAGACACTGCAAATGCATCCTGGACAAAGGCTTCCTTCCTGAATCATGGAAAGTTCATTTGAACCGACCGCTAGAGCACTATAGTGCTCTCAGTCCAACACATCTGGCTGGCCAGGGCCCCAGCCCAGGAAGTCACCTCTGCCCCTGGGGCTTACATCTCCCTCCCACCAGGGCAGGGTAAGGGCTTAGTGGTAGTGGTGAGGAGGATGGGACAAAGGGAATCACATCCTGAGCAAAGCATGCAAGGACCATAGGCAGTGCATTCCTCTGGCACAAGCAGGCTCTTGAGTCAGCATCTCCTACCCAGCAGGACGTCAGCAAATACTTAACAAATGAGAGAATGAATGACAGATGAGGATCTCTGCTGCTGTCCAAGTCACAGCTCTACACAAACAGAACTATCTGCACTCCCTGCCTTGACCCCCCGCCACTGCTGTGTGCTCTCTACCCAACCCTGGATTCTGGGAGCACTACCTCTTCCAGATGACCACTGCAGGACGGTTTCTCTCAGACTCTTTCAACCTGGATGCTCTCTACCCCCAAATCCAAGCTCTCTCTCTTGTCCCCACCACATCTTGCCACTGTCCTGTCCTCTCAGAGCCCCTTTCTACAAGTCTTGTCTTTTGAGGACACACTTACATTGCATTGATTGAGTTTTAGGCTTACCAGGTGCTAAGAACCAGTGGGCTCCCTTCATGCACTCTGTTACTTAGAATAGCGTGTGGGCTACATTAGAGGACGTTACATGCATGGGGTGGGTGAGGCACTAATCCCACTTCACAGCAGAGCTGCAAGAAGGCTCAGGGGTGTTCCGAGGGATTATCGAGTGGTTCAACATCAGTGTTCGGCACCAGCCCATCCTCTCCAGTCTGGGCCCTGTCAGTGTGTTATCTTACACAACAAAAGGGACTTTGCAGACATGATCAATTTAGAGGTCTTGACTTCAATTCCCAGCAACCACATGGTGGCTCACAACCATCTGTGATGAGATCAGGTGTTTTCCTCTGGCCGGTAGGCATACATAGAGGCTGAATGTTGTATTCATAATAAATAAATAGATCTTAAGAAGAAGAGGAAGGAGGCTGGCACTCTTGCTTTTGAGAAGCCCATCTGTCAGGCAGAGTGGCTTCTGCATGTCTAGTTTGCACACATCTCTGTCCCCATTGCTCAGCACTGCCCTTGCATATGAGTGTGATGGCAGAGGTCAATGCTGGCTGACTCCCTCTGTCACTTCTCTCTCCTACAGCGGCTCAGTGGCTGGGTAGGCTGGCTAGAACAAGCTCCAGGGATCCTGTCTCTATGTCCCTAGTGCTGGGATTACAAGCTTGGCTGCCATGCTCAGCTTTTTACATAGATGTATATAAAAATGGATCATGCATGCCTGGTCGGGACTTCATTGACCGAGCCATCTCCCAGCCCCACTGATCTCAAATCCTCATTTTTTATTTCCTCTCGATGAATACCTGCTTTGGTCACCATGGCAGCCAGTAGATTACACAGCACAATGGCTTGGGGAATACTGTGCTGTTCCATCTGAGCTCATTCTGGAGCTGGGGCCAGGCCTCATAGCACAGCTGGGCACTAAAAAGCTCCAAGGCTGGGTGTGCAGCCAAGGACAGCTCCCCTGAAGGGAGCAGCAGAACAGCCACTGTAATTTAGATGAGAGCTTCTTGCCTGTGGGAGGGCTGGGAGAGTGGAGGGGCCACTAGAGAGGTCCAAGGCCCGCTCTACTAGCCCCTGTCCTAAAGTGACCTTGCTTACCTAAAAGGTGTCTGAACTCCAATCCATTCAGAGTCCCACGACCATTTGACACAAGTATAATGAGTATCTTCCTAGCGCGTATCACTGCAATGGTGGTACCCTACCTTTGCCTTAAGGATCTCATGGGCATCAGGTGAGAGGGCCAGCATTGAGGCCCTAAGGAGGCAGTGTGAAGGACCTTGAGTCTCGGGACTTTTTATTCTATCTGTCCAGAGTAAATCCACTTACGGGAGCCACCAGTCCACACTTCTTCCCCAGAAAGCTCCAAGTGAGGGGCATCTTTGCTGGGCATTGAGGACTCTTCAGGCTTGGGTGTAGTACCCACGTAAAAGTTAAAAACCAGGCTTCTGCATTTGCCCATCATTTCTGCCCTGGTTGATTCCCCTTATCCCTCTGGAAACCAGAGCTCTGCAGAAAGTCTCTGGTTTCCCCCGGAGCTGGCTCAGCTCGAGGTCTGAGTCTGGCTGACCACAGTG
This sequence comes from Cricetiscus sungorus, assembly GCA_030556225.1. Classification (NCBI taxonomy): domain Eukaryota; kingdom Metazoa; phylum Chordata; class Mammalia; order Rodentia; family Cricetidae; genus Cricetiscus; species Cricetiscus sungorus. The sequence goes on from JANBXA010000007.1 coordinate 93,383,518, forward strand.
GCTTTGCTGGCGCTGGGGCCTTCGGCCAGGTCTGAGGTCATCTCTTAGCCTTAAGTAAGAACTCAGCCAAGCATAACAGAAAGAAAACTATTGCAACACACTCACAAAACATCCCCAGTGGGATTCCTAGCCAGGATCCTGGGAGCTGCAAATGGAGCAGATCCAGAATGGTTTCTAGGTAATAAGGCCTTCCCGGAGTGGCAAGAGCTCCTAGTAATAAGGCCTAGGGTGGTAAATCCCTGGGGCAGTGAGGCCTCCAGGGTAGGGTGAGGAGCCTAGGTAGTGAGACCCCCTGTGTTCCCCCCCTTCCCCCCCCACCCCCCCACCCCCCGGTAGCGAGGCCTGGGCTAGTGAGGCTCCTATGCACTAAGACTCTAGTTTCTAAGTTGCCTATGACGCTCCGGATCTGACTTCAGCGTGGAGCCCTGGAGGAGCTACATACACAGGGCCCTGAGCATTAATCTGCATTTTAGAACCTTAATGGGACTTCTGATCAAGTCTCATCTGCTCATGGGGGTGACTTGCACTGTGGGAGTTATACTCAGAGGCTGGGTCACAGTGACCAGACTTAAATGCCTCTTGCAGAAACAGGCTTCCCATCTCAGTGTTTGAGCTTCGTTGCAGGGCAGAATGGGCATGAGTGGAGGAATCCCCCGAGGAGCCAGGACAGACTCATGCACATAGAGCGTACTTCTCCAATGTCCCTCTTAGAACTGGGAGAGGCCACATACCTGGTCCCCAGAGCGTGACACACTGTTGCTCATGGGTCTGGCAGATGCCGTTGTAGCAGTAACCATCCACTCCCTGACATGGGTGCCCATCATGTAGGTACACATTGGCTGGGCAGTGAGGGGCTGTCCCTGTGCAGAATTCTGGAAGGTCACAGGAGTTGCTGGAGGGCCTGCATGAGGTTCCTGGAGGCTTCAGCTGAAATGACAAGGTGGCTTATGGCATATGTACCAAGTAGGAGGAAACAGCCCCTAGTAGCTCTCCTGGGGCAGAACACAACAGGCCATCTACTACAGTCATGTAAACATGAGGATTTTGACACCATCCCCTTTGAGGGCAGAGAGCTCTCCTTAAATGGGTTTGTGAGGTTCACATTTGTGCTAGAAAGCTGGGTGGGCAGCCAAGAACAGCCCCCTTGGGAGCTGCAGGTAACACTAGGGTTCTCCAAGGAGCAGACAAGCTGGCTCTTGTTTAGTCTCTTGTTGAGGCAGACTTTACTCAGGCTGTTGACACCATCACATGCTCAGAGTTGACATTTGTCCTTCTCCTTAGGTATTTTTGGACAAGGCAGCAACATCAGCAAGATGTGCCTCTCAATAGCAGTGCTATGCTGTCATTAAAGAACCAGGGCCCTCTTTATCACTTTATGGGGAAAGCTTGGGGCATGGTTGAGGGAGGATGATGGGGAGAAGGACCAGGAGGTGGCAGCAGAAGCAGCAGAGGTAGCAGCCACCTCTGAGGGCTGTTAGACCTCTCACCAGCAGCTCATCTTTTAGGCTGAAGAAATTAAGGACCAGGGCAGCTTGTCTGAGCACTGTAGACAAGGCCACCGAGTTCTGGGCTTGGCTGGCCTGCGTACTCCCAAAGCCAATGAGGTGAATCACCTACCAACTCCTGCAAAAGTGAATGGCAGTTGGGTTTGGGTATCCTCGCATATCCCTACTTCCTTGTGACTGTCTTGAGCCTTTCTCAGTGATGAGAGCTCAGCTGTTCTCATCCTCCCTCATCTCCTTCCCAGCATTCTCCAGCACTAGTACCTGAGTACTTGGGTACCAGGTACTTCAACATTCTCCAGAACTTAGTGAGGGGAGACACGCACACACGCTCATTCATACACAGAAACAGTCTCTCTCTCTCTCTCTCTCTCTCTCTCTCTCTCTCTCTCTCTCTCTCTCTCTCTCTCTCTCTCTCTCTCTCTCTCTCTCTCTCTCACACACACACACACACAAAACCTACTTCTAAATGAGCTGCTTGGGTGGCATGGATAACAGAGTTCCCAACCGTCTTTTGTGCTAAGACCAATTGCTTAAGTACCAAGGCATAAAAGCCTGTCCTGGGAACCTCAGATGCTCAGGTCTCCCCGTAAGACATGCATTCTGAATGAACAGGATGAATGGTGGAAATTCCAAAGCAAGTGCAGTTACATCAGCACAAACAGCAAGTCAGGCAACTGCCGCTCTGGCGGCTCAGGGTGACCCACACTTTTCGTTGGTGCAGACATTCCAGGAACCACTAGCATGGATTCTCCGCTACCCACCAGACACTGGTATCAGACATGTGGACTTGGCATGAGGCTGAGTGACAGGGCTAGGGCTGGGTTCTCTTCCCTTTGTTTTTCTCATGGAGTTAGGAGCCCATAAGATTAAATGGAATGTTAAGGTTGAGCTTGGGTTTCTAGCCCACAGACAACTTATCACAAGAATTAGCAATTAGAATGTGCATTTTACCAGATCAGAAAATTTCAAAAAACAGCTAGATGGCACTGACTGGTGAAAGGGCAGCTTCCCGGGGTGAGCTTGGGAAAATCAGCCCACCATACTGCTCCACTTGCATCAGATTGGAGCCACCCAGACCAGCCAGCAACCTCAGGCCAAGGTGAACTCACCTGGCAGTCTTCACAGCACTGCCCATGTGCACACACAGCATCCGGCTTCAGAGTGCAGGTGGTGGCGTTACAGCAGCGATTGGTACATTCCTGAGGAAGGCAATGGGATGCATTTCAAGGGTCATATGGAGTGGTGACTCTCAGAACGCAAATGCCTCACCCTAAATGACAGCAAAGGATAAAGCAGCCCAGATCCTGAGCTGAAAACCTGCCCCAGACTGTTTTCCTTGGCACAAGAACAAAGTGTCTCTTAAGTGTTTGTGAACCATGGAGTCTGGTGTTGCTAAGAGAAGTCAGGAGCATGCATGTGCCTTTCATGGGAGGAGGTGGGACATGGTGTGTGTGTGGGGAGCTGAGAGCTCTTTCATGGGAGGAGGCGGTGTGTGTGTGTGTGTGTGTGTGTGTGTATGTGTGTGTGTGTGTGTGTGTGTGTGTGTGTGTGTGTGTAGCTGGGAGCTCTTCAGGTCAGGGGCACATCGATGCTTCCAGGAAATTTTTCCTTCAGGTTGTGTTTTAGTGAGCTGTGTTGGAATCACTGAACGACTTGGAAATTGCACATGTATACATGCATAGTTGGGTGGTGGTGGCACAGGCCTTTAATCCCAGCACTTGGGAGGCAGAGGCAGGTGGGTCTCTGTGAGTTAGAGGCTAGGCTAGTCTGGTCTACAGAGCAAGTTCCAGGACAGCCAGAGCTACGTGGAGAAATGCTGTTTCAAAAACCAAACCAAACCAAAAAACTATACATAGTTGTGATCCTTACTCTTCAAGAATGAATCCTTCTGATGAATAGGACTACAGGTCAGTGGTACAGCATTTGTTTGGTGTATTTGTTAAAAACATGGGGGGTGTCTACTTCTAATTTGGAGTATACATATGCACTGAAAGGAAAAAATAAAAAATAAAACAACCCAAAACTCAGGCTAGTTCACTGTGGTGTAGCCAGGTGGGTGAGGAAGAAACCCTGGTTTAGAAAGGAAGGTCTTTGGCCTAGGACATTCTGGAAGAGGATTGGACATCAGAATAAGACCAAACAATGTTGGCGCTAATTCTCATTTTCCTTTTCCCCCTTCCCTCTTTCCTTCCTTCCTCCCTCCCTTCCTCCTTCCCTCCCTTCTCTTCCCCTTTCTTTCTCCTTTCCTTCTTCCCTTTTTCTTATACTATTTATCAAACCCAAGGACTCATGGATGCAAGGCTAGTATGCTACTAACTGGGCTATAGTCTCAGCCTCCTTTCTTGTTTTGGGAGACAAGGTCTCTCTATGTGTGCCTGGCTGGCATGGTACTTCCTTTGTAGACAGGCTGGTCCTTTGGTGGATGGTCCTCCTGTCTCTATTTCCTTAGTGTGGGGATTGAAGACTCATGCTACCACACCCCGCCTGAGCATGTCCACTTTCAAGGGAGCTAAATACTTAAAAATTGAGATGTCTTACCCCCTCTGAAACAAAAGTGAAGAAGAAATTCAACTCCTTTAGTACACAGTATACCATGGTGTTCTGACAAAGAGAGACAGGGATCAACACCCTTTTCCTGGTTTAACAGGAGGCCTGCACCCATTTGTGTTGTAAACTTCGGATGTCTATGAGCTTTAGAGCCTCCTGGTAGCCTGGAATCTACGTGATTTAGAAGAAAATGTCACAGAATGCTTAATGTTGCTCGTGCCTCAACATTTTTTTTATTTTTGATATATTTTGAAGAACGTACACCTGGCTAGCCAGCATGAAGCTAATCAAATACATGTCTAAGAGTAAAATATCTCAGAAAAATATTTTTTGTGAATGAATTTCTTATCACTTTCACAGATGCAATTAATAAATCTGCCAGTGATTGGGAAGATTTAGGGCATCTCTAGATACCTGTGTAGCATCCACTGTGGGGCTCAATGAACTGACCTCTCATGCAGTGTTTACGCTTGCTCCTACCATGCATACTTCCAGAGCTGTTAAATTTTAAATCTGTTTGAGGACTTTATAAACATCCGGGACATGTAATGTACACAGTAAGATAGAGCTGCCAACCAGAAGTCACTGCGGCAGCTTTCATGACTGAGGGTTTTTAGCTTATGGGCTTACAACTCTATACAAGTTTAGAAGCTTTACCCCCTTAAGGATCTCATTAATTGCATCCTGGACCAGTGCCACCGAATGTGCAGCAGTGCTGTTCTGTTTGCTATGGTCTCAATGACTTCCCTAATGTTATAGTAGCCGAGCCAAAGACTTCCTTGCAATGCTGAGTTAAAGCAGCCATCTGATATCTGGGTCTAAAACACTTGTAAGGACTCCTCCTGCCTCCCCTCAAATTACTAGAAAAATGTAAGCAGAAGCCCCAGTGGGAATGTAGCCAAGTGGAATGACTTCAAAGGGGGATCAATTACATGAGAAAGATAATGACGTTTAAAAGATGTGTGAGGGACTGGTATCCTTGACTTTAAATGAGATGGGGCAGTGTTACCAGCCTGGTTAGACGGAAGGGTGTGTGGGTTATCAGAGAATCCATAATGCCTTCTACCAGAAGGTAAGAACAATTAACTCCCTCAAATCTATTTCTGCACTACCGTATTTCTCAGAAGAGCAAAATTTCTTGTCTATTGATGCATTTACTATCTTAGTGGTCAGCAGAGAAACAATAGTCAATGAATGTCAGGTCTCCAAACAGGAATAATGAAGCCATTAAAGAAGCTGTGTAAGGACCAAACAGTCTTTCTTGGGCTGTGAGAAGCAGATGTCGATTCTTAGTCACCTTGAGCTGGGGTAAAGCTACAGTGACTTTCCTAGAAAAGATGGGGCACACACAGGCTTGTTCCAGTTGTGTGCTGGTGTACATCCCACTAACCTGTCATTCTGTTTCCCTGGGGTGACATACCGAGTCCCACTTGGGCCAAGGGGTGCATGGTTTGTTGTGATTAACAACAGGAGGAGTGTCTGCAGGACCTGGGCACAGGGGACCAGGCAAAAGAGCCCAGGTAGTAGGTTTGAATGAAAATCTCAGGCAAAGAAGTTTGGTGCCCTTGTAAGCTTGACAAGCCTAGAGTCATCCTAGAAAGGAGTCAGTCAAGGGTTTTTCCAGAACAGATTGGGCATGTCCGTGGGGAGTTGTCTTGACTGTGAGTTGATTTAGGATGGGCCAGCTCACTGTAGATAGTGCCAGTCACTGGGCAGGTGATTCTGGGCTAAAAAGGAAGCATCTGAGCATGGGCACATGAGTGAGCCTACAAGGAGTGCTCCTCGATGGTTGCTGCTTTATGTTCTTGCTTGAGTTCCAGCCCCAACTTCCTTCAATGATGGACTGTGACCTAGAGATGTAAGCCAAGGGAATTCTTTCCTCCCCCAAGTAACCTTTGGTCAGAGTGTTCTAGCACCACAAGAGAACGAAACTAGTACACATGGCTAGATGCAACTGAAGTCTGAGTCTCCACTTAAAACATAAAAATGACACAAGTGAGGCACAAGGTTCACTGTGATGTCAGCAGATTTCTTGGGAGGAAGAGCTTTTGATGAGAAGGGAGTTTTCTCAAAATATCAAGAAACCTCTTTATGAAAAAAGAGGACCCTAACCACAGAAATACCAAGTTGGGAACTACATTGCAAGCAGAATGTGGCTCTATCTAATTAAGAGTTTGTCACAGTCTATACTGCCCCACAGTGTAGAGAGGTCCCTAGAGAGAGATCAAGCACCTATTCATGACTGTAGGATTCCTTTGTGGAGATGAAGGAGCAGGACATGAATAGCTGGAAATAGGAACTCAAGGGTCTGCTGATACGTTGGTGCTGGTGGTGACGGCAATGCTAGCCAGTGCTAGTGGTGATGGTGCTTATATAGTGCTGGTGGTGATAATGTTGAGGATGTTGATGATGATGGTCAGCATGTAGTGACAGCAACAGTGACAATGGTGGTAGGGACACTGGTGTGGCAGCAGTGGTGAGGGGGGTGGTGATGCAGGTATGTTGAAGATAGTGATGTAGTTGTGGGGATAGCAGTGTGAAGATGGTGGTGTGGAGAGGGTGATGATGATGGTAATGGATATGACAGTGATGGCAGCTGTGGGCACAGGGACAGTGGTAGATGATAGATAATGGAAGCAGATGGGGGTGAATCATTCCAAATCTCAACATTCATGAAGAACCATCATCAGATTTATTTGCATTAATAAATAATTATAAGGCATCCAGATCAAAGACAAACCGTCTTAAGTTAACATGGCCTCTCCTGAGAAATGTGGGCAATTTAAACTAATTGGGTTGTTTCTTTAAGCAATTAACAAGGCCTCCAAGGGACTTTTCTCCTTTGCACACGCTATCCCATGATGGCTTCACTTTTTCCTCTGTTAATCCTGAAGCCATTCTGTAGTACTATAATTAGGACTTGTTCCTAGCCAGCAACTGCTCCCTGCTCACTGTGAGCAAAATTAACCACTGCTGTGGACAAGGCCATTACCATAGATAAGTTCTGAGTTTGTCAAGGACACAAAACTACTTCCATCTCTCCTCACTCTATCTGATTACCCCTAACCCCAGTGCTGTGCACTTTCTCTCAGAACCTGTGAGAACGAGAGCATTCCTGCTGGCATCCTGCTGGCATCCAGCCTCCTCGGGGACTCAGAGACAGTCTAGGATAAAGATTCTATTATTCCTGTGATGAGAACAGGAATACACGAGCTGCTTCGGCTTCCTGTCTCAGTTTTCCTTGTTTCCTAGGTATCTCCTTCCAAAGGAGCCCTCTAAGATGCTGGTTTCTTGAGCCATTGTGAAGCCCACCTATGGACCTGGCTAAGCCTGCCTTAGACCTGCCTCCAATTCTGGCTTGCATATGTTTTCATGGTGGGAGCCCCAGCTCACCTGCTCTACAAACCCTGAGCTTTGATTTACTCTGAGTGCAATCTCCTTCAAATTGTGTGCGGGACACTTGTGATGCTGGGAGGTGACAGTGTTCTCTTTGTTGTTCTTTCTCAAGACGACTTAGGGAGTGAAAAGTGACTGACATGTTTTATGTTGACCAGATTCATCTTGGGCCCTATACAAACAAGAAACTTCCCACAGATGGGCTGGGAAGCAGGGTTCAGTAAGGGTAGTGCCGGATGCCAATGCTGGCTGCTTTTTCTTGTTGCACCTGAGAACTAACAAGCTGAATGACTGGGTCCTCTGGAGCCTCGGCTGTTCACACAGAGGAGGCTGCAAAAGAATCACAACTAGACAGAAAGCATTCAGCTCAGCGCTGCGTATCCCCACTCCCCTTTCACAGCAGGCTTTACAAAGAGAGAGGCATAGGGCTGAGCACCCCTTAGAAGCTGGACTCCCAGAGCCTTGCTTTCCAAGAAACTCTGAGCTAAATGCATCCTCATCACCCTAAGAATGGGGCACCCTTCAATAGAGGAGAAGCCCTCCCCCATTAAAACCTAGCGATACAGCTAACTCTATACATGGCCAACACTGCAGTAAAGCCACCACCTTTGGGGAGCTTGTTCAAGGTAGCCATCTGGAACTTTCCCAGGGAATCTCTATTACACCAGCATCCTCACTACCAACTTGTTATCTCCTCCCCTTCCCCTGTGTATGTGTAGGTCAGAGGTCAACATCAAGTATCATTCCTCAGCTTCTGTCTACTTTGTTTTTTGGGATAAGGTCTTTCACTGGGACTTCTGGGGCTGAGTGGCTAGTATGTTTCTGGATCTGCCTATCTCCGCCTCTCCAGGGCCGGGACTGCAGCCACAAACCACCATACCCAGCTTCTCAATGCAAGTTTTTAGGAACTAAGGTTCTCCTGGTTGCGTGGCAAGCGCTTTACTAAGTGAGCCATCTTTCTAACCTGTCACCAGGTTTTAGCATGCTCATTTTGCTGCCTGAGCTCCCCCAAGCTCCCCCTCCTCCCAAGCAGAGGCAACAGTAGACACCAGGCAGAGGACCCCCTTACCTCTGGTTCCCCACAGTCACACTCTTCTCCCTCTTCCACATAGCCATTTCCACACTTGCGGCCCCCAAAGGCCTGCTTGACCTCTGGTAGGTTGAAGAGGCACATCCCCATTCCCTTCTCCAGGCTAGCCTCCAGGTCCTTCCTGCTACAGCTGCTGAACACCATGGGGAATGGGAACCTGAGAAGGAAAGGCCTCAGTGAGTCACAGGCCCCAGTGGCCTTCTGTCTTCAGGCACCATGGCCCAGGATACCTTCTGGAAGTGATGTACAGCTACTCACAGCTGTTTCAACGAAGAGAGCTTGCTTAAACACACTCAAATGAGGCACTGGTAGACACTCCTGGCTTTCATTCCCAGGTGGTGAGGAAGAAGGGCTTTATCAAAAGAAGAAGTGATTTTTTTGACAGTTTCACAGCAATCGCTTTAGACAGAGTCACATCACAGTGCTACTAATAGTTCTCCAATGAGGCTGCATTAGTTGCTTTTCTATTGCCGTGACAAAACACTACGACCAAGGCAACCTACAAAAGAAATCATTTCCTCGGGCAGGCTTAGCTGAGAGTTCATTTCTGGGTCCACGAGTAGGAGGAGCAGGAGGAGCAGGAGGAGCAGGAGGCAGAGACAGGGAGAGAGGGAAAGAGAGGGGTGGGGAGACAGAGACACTGAAAGAGATACCGAGAGACAATCAGGGAAACAGTCATAGACAGAGAGACAGAGATAGGGACAGACTGGAAATGACAACCATGTTTTGAAACCTCAGAGCCCAGCCCCGAGTGACACCCCTCTTCCAAAAAGGCCACACCTTCTAATCCTTCCTAAACAGTTCCACCAACGGGGGGCCAAGTATGCGACCTGATGAGCTATTGAGGCCATTCTCATGGAAACCACTGCAGAGGTGATACTGTAGGAAATAAAGTCTTAGGGCCGAGAACCTATTGATGGGAGATGTTATTCTGTAAATATGTTTCTCATACTGGTTAATTAATAAAGCACTGTTGGGCCAATGAGAAAGCAAGATAGGTGGGGCTAGGAGACAAGGAGGAAAGAGGAAGTAGTAAGGAGAAGTCAGCATGTAGAGCTAGAGGAAGCAAGATGCTGGGCCCGCCGCTCCCTGATTAGATGACCACGTGGAAATACTTAGATAAGTAGAAATGGGTTAATAATTAAGACAGAGCTAGCCCATAAACAATATTAGGAACTGGCCAACAGGATTGTATCAAATACAGAGTCTCAGTGTGTTATTTGGGGCCGGCACGCCAGACCGGTGGCAGGCAGGCTGGCGGAAAACAAGCTACAACCTATAACAAAGAAATATATCAATGTCTTTAATGGCATGTGCAAAGAGGAAAATGGACACATGATGGTGCTTATGGATCCATGGTTTCAGGGGATATGTGGTCTGTCCTACTGGAGGTCAGGTTGATACTGGCATTTACGCCTAGGAAGAACAAGCCAGTTTTTGTGTGTGGGGGAAAGCTCTTAGCAAATGGAGGTGGTCCAGAAACACTGGTCTTGCTCTTGCTTTGCCTATAAATTCCAGGGCTCCAAAGGGTGGGGTGTGGTTAGTCATAGAGTGCTGGTCCCTTTCTGGGGTCTAGAGGAGCTGTCCAGGCACTTGGTACCTAGTGGGCCTTGTGACTAATCCTTGGCAATGGGCTGTGAGTAGAAGTGATGTTGGCTCTGTGGTAGTGAACTGACTTCTTCCTCCCTTAAGACGTCCTTTCCCTTTCTCTTAAATGACCAGGAGCTGGAGGAGCTGCAGTTGGTATCTGGCCCTGACTCCCAGAGAGAGAAAAACCTATAGTTCCCGAGTGTCCTCTGGGCTGGAAACACACTTCTGTGAGCTGTGAGAACTGGGGACTTTTCCCACAGTAGCTGTGTTATGGGTATGGTTTAGTGGGTTCCCCCAGAGGCCAGATAGTCAAAGAGTGGCTCCAGTGAGCTGTTCTGGGAGATGAGGGGCCTTGCACAGGTGGGGTGTCCTGAAAGGTGGGGTGCTACTATCAGAAAGGATGTAGCTCCTGAGAGACCCTGAGTAGTTCCCACTAAAATGAGGCATTATAAGAACAAGCTTGGCTACAGAATCATTCTTGCTTCCTGTCTTGCCTTGTGACTGCTTCCTCTTACACGCCTTTTGTCATTGTGATATCTTTTGCCTCGAGGCTCCTACTAGAATGGCACAGATGTTAGCACCACACATTTGAACAAACTCTAAACTATATGCTGAATAAACCTCTTTTCTTTACATACTATGCACAACCAAACATTTTGTGATAGCAACAGAAAACTGAGTAATATAGTTGCCCAATACAGAGCATACCATTCTCTCTTATATATGCATTTTCTGATCTCTTGAGGCATTGGAGATAACAAGAACAGGCCTGTCAGAAACCCCGAAGGTTTTACAACTTAGTGAGGAAGCAAGGAAGCCTACTGTCTAGCACGCCCAGGCGTACCTCCCCATGGAGACAGTTACAGGATGACATTCTTATTGGATCGCAATCAACTGGCCAGGCCAACACAAGCAGCTACGTCTCCCTAAATATGGCAGAGGAACTGCCACATCATGACTTAGTTTGCCAATATTTCTGGGTCCTGAGGATTCATGCAGCCATGCTGATGACACCATTCCTCTGCTCCTCCCAAACCACTCTTAGGTTAACTGGAGTAGAATTCAAATCACAGATAAACAAACCAAGTCAAGTCCTGCTCTGGCGAATGGGAAGATAAGTCGAGACGGATGAGTAGGACTGTGACAGAGTTCCCTTTGGAATCTTCGTAAGTTTCCTTGGCAGACAGATTAATGCTGGCATTAACATAATGCAGAAAAGCTCCACTGAATAACAGAGTGTTATAGCTTCAATTTAGAAAGGCTTGGTGTGGAAGAGGCCAACGCATTACACAAGGCACTGAGGGCAGGAATGTGTTTGTAAATATTAAAAACTGCATCAACACTGGTGTAGCTGAGCATCCTAGTACTTAGGGGACAGAGGCAGGTGGATCTCTGTGAGTTCAAGGCCAGCCTGGTCTACATAGTACATTCCAGGACAGCCAAGACTACCTAGAAAGACCCTGTCTCAAAAATAAAACAGACTGCAGTAATACATGGGTCCTTGTTCTACATACAATTAGGTGCAAGGTGGTGTTGGTGAACAGAGAAATGCTCCCTTCTACTTGTTCCTAGAGCCAGAATCCTATTTTTGTCTTCCTTTCACTTGTATTTTTGCCTGCTTACTTAGTAGCTTTATTCCCTGGAGTACCCATGAAGAAAGTACCAAATTGGGCTCTGTAGTTTTTTTTTTGTGTGTGATATCAAAGATACTGTTCAGCCCCCAGTATGTATTTAAACACACAAGTTTGTTTCTTCCATAGCCCTTGGCAAGCTCACCACAGTATACCATTTAATACATTTAATAAATTATCCCCACTACACCCAGTCAGCAGCTAATTGAACTGACATATAGCAATAACAGATGTGGGTAAAGCAATAAAGATGGAGAATTACTCAGAAAAGAAGCCATTTCACATGCTTCTGTCCCTGGGCACAAGAACACTTTAAAATAATTATACCTGAGACCCAGAAAGGAGAGCTGCTTTCAGATCGGTGCTGACAATTTATCTCAGACACCACAGTCATTCTGCTGTGGTCCCTGCTCAGATATGACCTCTTTTGTTAGACACATCCGCCATTTCCTCTAATATTTAACTACCAGGGACATTTGGGGCAAGCTAACCACACTGAATGCAAGGTTAGACATAAAAGGAGAATGAAGTGGAAAGGTGGGTGATTTGTAGGAAGATAAAAAATCCCACGACTTTTAAAAGAGAGGAAGCCACTCAGGGCTTCCCACCATACAGACAGTCACAGCTTAATATCCAGCTGTCTCCAAACTGCCAAGTAAAACATGATTAGGAGCAAGTTTTACTTTGAGCAATCTGCAGCCAGGAAAGCCTTTTCTTGTTCGGGCCTATTGTGCATTTCGTGGCTGTATTCTCAGGATGACTCACACTAAGCCAATACATCAACCCTGACAGAAGTCAGAAGTTATCTGACTCATGAAAGCTCTCTGGGAACCGTTAGGCAACAACCACTTTTCTAGTAAAAATTAGGCCTCCAGGCCAAGCGCCTGGGAGGAGGCTGGATTCCAGGGCTGTAGGCTGTAGGGTTGCCTGTGGCTCTGTTGTCTCCCTGATAATTTGGTCCAGTCTCTCAGTTCATTATTTCATCTCAGAGCTGCAGAAGTTATCAAGGAAGAGGAGGGGACCATGGCAGGCCCTGGATGAGCATAGCTTAGATTCTATACAATTGTGTGATGGAGAAAGCCAGCTTTGGGGAAACGGAGTGGGAAGTCATCCATATTTACTCTTTAAATTGACTGGAAAAAAACAAAAAACAAACAATAACAACAACAACAAAACAACCAGAAGAAAATACATGTCATAGATGCAAGAAAGGACTTTCTGAATAGCACTCCATTTGCCCAAGAATTAGGCCAGCAATTAATAGGTGGGACCTCAAAAAACTAAAAAGCTTTTGTAAAAGTAAAGAAACAAATTAATTGAATAAAAAGCAAGCCTACCAAATGGGAGAGCATCTTCATCAGCAATACATCTGGCAGAGGACTAATATCTAGAATATTTAAAGTCCTCAGAAAACACTCAACAACCTTGCCCCAACCCCAACCCATTCATAAAATGGGGTACAGATCTGAACACAGAGTTCTCAAAAGAAATATTTCAAAACTGTTAATTACCCTTGGGAATTAGGGAATACAAATCAAAACTACCTTGAGATTTCATCTCACCCTAGTCAGAATGGCAAGAATCAACATAAACAACCAACAATAAATGCTGACAGGAATATGGGGGAGGGGGAAGCCCCACTTACTGTTGGTGGGATTTCAAACTTGTTTAGCCACTCTGGAAATCAGTGTGGAGAATTCCCAAATGGTTAAAAATAAATCTACTAATGACCCAGCTAGAACACTTCTTGGGTTATTCCCAAAGGACTCAACATCCTACTTCACAGATACCTGCTTATCCATGTTCTCTGCTGCTCCAGTCACAATAGCTAGGACATGGAAACCAACAAAAGGTCCTTCAGCTGGCAATTGGAGAATCAAAATGTGATGTATATATATATATACATATATATATGTATACATACATATATATGTATATATATATATACACACACACATATACATATATATACACACACATACTATGGGATACTTACTATTCATCTGTAAGAAAAAAAATGAAGTCATGAACTTTGCAGGTAAATAGATGGAACCACAAAAGATCCTATTGAGTAAAGTAACCCAGACCCAGAAAGAGAAATGTCACATGCTTTCTCTCATCTGGGTTTCCTAACTCCAAGTTTTCAGATGTGAGTATGCAGCATGGAGTGACTGCGAAACCAAGAGAGTAAAAGAGGATCGTGGAGTAAGTAATAGAGAAGGGACTAGCAGGTTATAAGAAATTTGAACAAGGAAATGGGTAAAGTACGGAGTATTTTTGTTTGAGGGAGGAAGGATGCAAATACAAAAGGAGATGGATGGAGGAGGGTAAAATAACACTGAGGATGTCTGAAAACTCTGTAAAGGAATCATATTATTACTTCCCTAAGATTACATATATATATATATATATATATATATATATATAAATCCATGTATATACATGTACATATATAGTTTAAATGGAGTTATCCCACTTGGGCTGACAAAGATTCCCCCAATAGCCATAGAATTAAAAAAATCCCCAATACTAGGTATAAGCACCTCCCTTTTGAGCTGCTGGTCAGGAGAGCTCAAGAGACTCCCAAACAATATGGTGTTTTTGCTGTTGCCCTCAATTGCCTCCCAGAGGCTGGGGATAAGTTCCTATTGTTAAAGACACCATGCACTTCAGAACCCAAATTCCGCTTTGAATACAAGACCCAGAGGACCCAAGCTGAAAAGCTGAATCTGACTTGAAAGTCTCGTCACTAAAAACAAGTTTTCATAGTAGCAGAAGGAGCTATGCACCTTGCAAGGCGGAGAGGCAATCCATGCGATGGTCTACTCAGCGATGATGCTTAAGAATTGCAATGATGACCAGCATGATGACCCCAAGGCTGTGATGGTGGTGCTCACATCTTGCAAGTAACAGCTTTCTAATTGGACTGAAGGACTGTTCAACAAGAGCAGTACTCAGTACCGGTACTGGAAACCTAGCCATATATCTGGGACTAGTGAGGTCATGGATCTGGAGGAGAACCCACAATTGCCACTTTACTAAACCACCCACAGATAGGTGTAGCTCTCACCCCTCATCAAAGACATGTCTCTTTGCAACTCATGGGGACCATTACAGAAATTACAATTGGTCAAAATCAGAGAGTAATAAATGACAGTGGGGTTCTCAGATACATTTGATATGTCTAAAACACAATTCCTGCACCAAATGATCAGAGAACATTTCAGAAGAGGGGGCAGAAAGATTGCAAGAGCCAAGAGGACCAGAAAAATCACCTGTGAGATTATGTCAATTAGAAATGACAGAGAAGCTACACCCATGATACCTCAATAATATGGCTGTTTAAATAAGCTCTGAACAAGGATGATACCAATCCACACACTAACATGAAAGTGGGAAGTCTCAAGGGGACCCAGCTCTAGATTAAAAAAAAAATCTACAGGCAACCAAGGAATGCTGAAAGTGGCAAAAATAGTCTTCCCCAGGGAAGGTGTGTGTGTGTGTGTGTGTGTGTGTGTGTGTGTGTGTGTGTGTGTGTATGTGTGTATGTATAAAGCACAAACATCCAAATCAAAAAATCCAACAACTACAACCTAACTCCAAAATCACATGTCCACAGAGGAGAATGACATACAGGGCTACACAACAGCTCTTGGAAGAGAGGTTATTGAGAGCTTCCCATTGATTTCTCATTTGCAGACTGAGATGGAAGCCACAGCAGAGTATTCTTCATCTGGGGCTGTGGCATGGAGGAGACGGGGAGGAAGCAAATCATGATGAGGTTGTCTAGGTACCTGTCTGTTAGTGCTATTTTGAGCCTCTGTTTTTCATCTATAAAGTGGGCATCATTGCTTTCCATTCTAAGGATGAGGACAATGGAGCTTCAATCAAAACTCCCTAAGTTTTGGGATAACTTCACAGCATCCTGAGATGCTAAGTCATCTTGTGGAAAGACGTCTGTGACTGCTTTGCTTGTTCTTGGGGCTTAGAAACATTTCAGAGATGGTGCACAATTTATCACAACTGTGGCCAGAGTGCAGCAATGTTTTAAAACTGAAAAGACAAATGAGGAAGGATTACACACCATCCCTCAATTTATTCCCTATCAGGAAGCAAAAAGACTGCTGGGCTCTGAAAGACAAACAGGAACAGGACTCAGGAGCATAACCATCCACCCAGCTACCTACCATCCATCCATCCATCCATCCATCCATCCATCCATCCATCCATCATCCATCCATCATCCATCCATCATCCATCCATCCATCTTCCATCCATTCACCAACTACCAACCAACCATCTGTCTTGGTAAGAGTTTCTATTGCTGTGAGGAGACACCATGACCACAGCAATTCCTATAAAGGAAACCATTTAATGGGGTGGCTTACAGTGTCAGATGTTTAGTTCATTATCATCATGGTGGGACATAGCAGCATACAGGCAGACATGGTGCTGGAGCTAAGAGTCCTACATCTTGATCATCAGGCAATAGGAAGTGAACTGAGATACTTGGTGTGGCTTGAGCATATGAAAGCTCAACCCAACCTCTACAGTGACACTTTCTCCAACAAGCCACAAAGTACTCCAACAAAGCCACACCTCCTAATAGTGCCACTCCTAATAAGCTTATGGGAATCAATTACATTCAAAGTACCACATCACCCACCCACAGACCAGCCACATTAACATGCTGTTCAGAAGGCTGTTACCTGCCACATCTTGTTTTCAATTCCCTGAAGCTTTCCCCACATTTCCCTTAAGGTTCATCTTCCAGAAGCATGGTCCCATGACCTTCTGTCTTTTTCCAGGCATAAGCTCACTGTGGACCATACTCACGTGACATGTAGTGTGACACAGTCCTTTGCAGTGTGGAGTCTGTTCTATGCTGTCCTCATAGGAGCACCAGCTTTGCCTTTACTCCAACTTCTCTTGCCAGGTCAAGGCCAGGCCCTCCCACAGCGAGAAAATACAAGAGCCCACAGCTGGGGTGGACTTGGCCAGCTTTTAAACCCCAGATTCCAGGGCCTTCATCAGAAAAGCTTTCAGGTCTTTTGCAGCTGTGCTTCTGTATAAAAACCTTCATCTCCATGCACAGAACATATGCGCAACCAAGTGGGCCCTGAGTCTGTCTGCCTGGCAATGTTGGCATCCCTGGGCGATTGGCCTTGCCTTCATTCTGCAGTGTGGTAGGACTGCCATGCAGTTTAAGGGGGCCACCATGGTTTAGGGCCTGTCTTCCTACCTCCTCATTATTAAGGGCATAGAAATGCTGACAACCCTTGAATCAGATTTTACCACTGACTTTGCAGCTGAGGAAACTGTAATTCAGAGAGGTGAGGCGCCTTACCAGGGCCACAGTGATGAAGAGCTGGGACTGAATTCAGGGTTTCTGGACAGAAGAAGTCTTCCATCTTCATCTCTAGGCCTGGGAGGGCTGTCAGGATCTTCTTTCCCCAACCCCAGGCACAGGCCATGAGGCAACCACAGACAGGCCCTGGCACAAGGGACTGTGGGGGGGAGAGTGGGGGTGGGGTGGCATGCAGGTGATATTTATAGAAAGTGGCAGTAGCAACCTGAGTGCCTTGGGGCTCTCCCAGGAGCCAGAGAGAAAGTAAAGTGAGTCCCAAGGTCCTTTCCAATTCCAAACTGCCTGAAGGTCCTTGGAGTGACAGAGAGCAAGGGTCAGTACACCCGAGCTCAAGTGTAGGCGAATAGGCATGCACGCATCTGAACCAGGTTGTGAGCCATTCTGACACTCAGTAGCTTCGCAAAGGACAGCCTGGTTACTCCAGGGCCTGGGGAGACACCGACTGAGTCCATTCTGTCACCCGATGGTGTGTTGGCTAGAGATGGAGAAGCCTGGCTGAGAGGACGGACTGGACCTTAGTGAAGACAATAGGAACTGCATCCATATACTCCCCAAAAACAGCAGTGACTGCGTCTGGAACGGATGCTGACCCAGTGGGCCTGCCAGATGGGCTACAGAAGGCTGAGGAAGACACGGGCTGGGTGAAGGCTCCAGAATGTCCTCACCTCAGTAGGACATGCTGTGGCTAATAGAAAGCACCCGGGACACAGAATGGGTCCATCTGCAGAACATTATTGCTCATGGGCTAAACATGTGAACTCTGACCTCTGTTCCTCCTCACTGGAACCTAATTAAAGTGTGAATCCTACTCCCTGGAAATTTGAATAAAGAGACACTAACTGTGCTGTGGTGAGTTGAAACATGCACGGGAGGCTTCTGGATGCTACCACTGTGGGTTTCTCACTTCTGCACTGGGTAGATGTTTCCTCCAGGAGTCCTGAGAGCCAAGAACCCACAGGCGGGGAAGTGGCATTCAGACTGAAGGGACCTCTGCACCCGGCTGGTTCTGCAGAGGTCCCGTGTCAGATGAGCTGCTTGCTCAGGGTTTGGTTAAACGGAAAGGCTGCGGCTTGTGGGGCTTTCCAAGGCTGGGTGCTGTCATACACAAACAGGTGCTATGCTTAATGAGGGACGATTTATAGGCCTCAGTAACAGGCCCCTTTCTGCTGCTGAACCTGCACAGCCCATGCTTTCAGTGAGGAAGCGGGAGTCTCATCAGACCCTCTGGTTAAAGCAATCACAACAGAGAACTCTGAACCTAGGCTAGGGCAGAAATCAGTACACATCCTGTCCTGACCCCACTGGGCAGCTTCTGCACGGGTTACCACCAGGGAATATAGGGCTGGTGGGTATATCTCTCTTTCATTACCAAGTCCCTGGAGCTGGCAGCTCTAACGCTCACTGGCACCTGGTGAGGGGGTGAAGGGTTGGGCCTAGAGCCAGGAGCTTTGGCTGATGGCCAGAGGCCAGAAACAGAGCCTGACTAGGCAGGGCCTGTGTGCTCCCTCACCCGCAGTATTCTCAGATGTAAGATGGGGCTGAGTGTGTCCATGTTCTCAGGGCTGTGACCACGACATGAGAGAGATGCCAGAGTTCTTTGTAGAGTGGATGAGGTCTAGTGCGGGTGTTTCTCCATATGTTCTAGAACATGTACATACTTTTCAACATGCCTCCAGGAAAAGCCCCACTGGAAAGCCCCTACATTTTTTAAAGCAAATTGCTCCCATCTCCTTGCTCTCCACGGAGTGTGCATTCAGAATAGGATGGCTTTCTCATCCTGCGTGTAGTCAGCTCTTACTGTTAGTTTTTAAGTTGTTCTATTGATTCTATTGAGTTTATTCTCGAAAGCAATTGTAATCCCACCATATAAAGGTGTGGTGCGTACAAAAAAAAGGAAAATGGAGTTTGCACAAGTGCTAGATTTGATAAGATGATGATCAGTTTTTCCTCTAGAGATTTAGTCATTAAAATATGAAACAAATGATTGTGTTTTAGTTGTCACTTATCCATTCATCTATCTACTCATCCAATCAATATCTATTCACTCATCTATCACTCATCCCTCAATCTACCCATCCATCCAATGATCTATTCATTCCCCTATCCACCCAAACACCCACCAACTGCCAAACCACCCATCTTTTCCTCATCAACCCATCCATGTATCCATCCATTCATCCACCCACCTAGCCACTCACCCATTCATCGATCTGCTTATCCATCTATCCCCACACCTACTCATCCACTACCTCCCTACTCACACATCCATTTATCTATATCCATGCATCTACCCCCAATCCATCAAGATGCTTACCATCCACCCATCAATCCATTCACTAATGCACCCACCCACCCACCACCCTTTCATTCAGGAAATACTTATTGTTTCTAATACACGCTGGATGCTGCTCTAGATTCTGGGGATTCAGTAATGGATAAAATAAATATCCATTATATGACATAACATGGTTCCTTCTGGATAGCATAGTTACAGAGAGGCCCAGAAGTTACCTACACCTTCACATAAAAGCCTTTGTACCACTTTCTAGGAAGAGGTGGAATGTTACAGCATGTTGTATGGGGTACATGAATGAGAAGAAATGGGGTCAGGGAGAACTTCAGCTGTAATGTCTTCACAGATAAAATGCTGGATTAAAGAGGCCATGGCAGGAAACAATTCTCTGCTATAGTGATGTTAACTGAAGGAGTTTTGCAGACCTAACCAGTTTTAAAATGGGGCTATCTTCTGCCTCCCAGAAGTTACGTAGGAATACCACTTTGTCCTGGAAAGGCCTTTGTCTTTGCATGAAGTCCAAATATGGCCATGGATACTTTCATGTGGCACACATGTTAGGAGGCGACTCAGCTTTACATCCCAGCCTTCTGCATGGATGACTCGGAACTTGGTGGCTTGTTGGGCTTCTGAGCACCAGTCCCCCTATTTTTAAAATGGACACACTTGTGTCTTCTTCACTGACCCAGGACAGCACAAGTGCCTTCCATGGAGGTAGGTGGAATACTTCCTGTGTTATTTCCCCTGGACAGGATACTCAAAGAGCAATGCTTATGAAGTGTCTAGTGTAAGAGAAGAGGACAATTCTGCCATACCCTGGGACCAGATCGTATAGTATTCACAGTCTGAATTAACTGCACACAAGCCCCTTTGTTTTCCAGGAAGCTGCATCTACTCACTCAGGCAGTAAGAAAGAGCTAGCTTGCTGTATGCTAATGAGGTCTTCCTGACCTGTTTATGCTCCTGCCAGGCCATCATCCCCTAAACTACAGTCATGATACAGCTGACTCAAGGATGCTGGATAGATAATTCCATTGATTTTGGCCAGTCATATTCCATCTTTCTGGACACCCCCCCTTCTGTCATTAGGGCTCTTCCTTTTTCCTTCTCCTTAGATAAAGATTTCCATAATTTATCCTGGCACTTGGAGAAAAACAATGAAGAGTTTATTAAACGTATCACTGAGAAAACAAAACAAAACACAAAACCAAAAACCCCAAAACAAGTGATGTTCCCTGCCCCCTCAAACCTGCCATCCCTAAATGAGATGATTCAGAGAAATAAGGGCCTTGCATCCCATCTTTGCAAATCCCTCCATGTCTAGAGTGTCCTAAGATCTTACACAGCTGCTCAGAGTTCAGAAGGGGATAGACTTGGATGGTGTGTGTATTCTGTGTTGATGACTCTTGGGCTCTGGTACATCTTATCAGCCTCTGGGAGCTTTCACAGGAAACCACTATTCATTCCGCCCCCTTGACATGAATTTTCAGACAAATCCTTTCAAAGAGAAATTCCATTTTATCATGAGAGGCGCTGGAGATGCTCAGGGAGAGGGTAGCCTCACTTCTGACCAATCCCTCAAAGGCTCAGCCTGACCTTTGCTCACAGACACATCCTCAGCTCATCCCTTTCCAAAGCTGGCTCCCTGTTCAGAGGGAATTAAATTATCGCTCACTCTCATGAAGCTCTGAAATGTGGTTACCATGGTTGAGCTTGATGATTTCTCTTTATCTCTTAGAGCAGTGGTTCTCAGCCTGGTGGTCTTGAAACCCACAGAGGTTGCCTATCAGATATACTGCATATCAGATATTTACATTACAGTTCATAACACGAAGAAAATTATAGTTATGAAGTAGCAATGAAAATAACTTTATGGTTGGGGTCACCACAACATAAGGAACTATATTAAAGGGCTGCAGTGTTATGAAGGTTGAGAATCCCTGTTTTAGAGGAACGTTCAAGTGCCTACAGATGGATGCTATGGTACCCAGGTCAGTTTAGACAGAATAATTAAGATGATCAGTGATGAGACCCTCCATACTTAACAGAATCTTCCATCAGAACTCTGCCCTTTTCAACTTGCCACCTCCAGACTTTGCCTGTCTCTCCACTATGATAAATGCCAGTTCTCTGAAATCAAGGATACTGCCACCTATGTGCAAGCAAGTATTTGAGTGTATGCAAGTATGAATGTGTATGCATGTGTGTGGGGGAGGCCAAAGGTCAACACTGGGTGTTATCCTCAAACATTCTCCAACTTACTTTACGATATCTTTCACTGAACCTGAGCTTGCTGATTGGCTAGACTAGCAGGTTAGGAAGCCCCAGGAATCTCGCTGGACTGGAAATACATGTGCTCAGCTTTGTACATGGGTGCTGGGGACCTGAACTCATCACCCAGCACTAGGATTACAGTGCTCACCTTTGTAGGTGGGTGCTGGGGAACTGAACTCAGGTCCCTAATGCTTGCATATTGAATACTGACTGACCTGTCTCTCCAGTCCCCTATTTAGTTGTTTGTCAGCATTTATTGATTAGAAACAATAGGTTTCATTATGACATTTTCATATGTGTACTTATTTTAATCATATTTACCCCCTTCATCTTTTACCCCTAGCACCTCCAATGTCCCCTTTTCCTCCCAGCTAGCCCCTCTTGTACGTTCATGTTTTCTTTTTGCTGTTGGTTTATTGACCCAGTGAGTTTCACCATGGTGGTTTATGGGAGCATGGGGGGGGAGGAGGTTCATTTATATCAAGGACATCCTATCAGTAGATTGACCAATAAGAAAAATGCCTTTCCTTCCTTCATAGGCTTCATCAACTACTTAGATAAATCATCAGGGAGGGACAGGGCCTATGAGCCTCTCCTCAGTCCATGTACAGGAGTGTGGTTGGGCCCTACCTTGTATAGATTTTGTGCAGGCAATCATAGCTGCAGTGGTTTCAAGAGTCAAACGGTCACATCATGCGCAGGAGGCAACATTCTTTACCATTCCCCAGCTTTCTCCTGCTCCTTCAATTCTTTCTGCTTCTTACTCATCTGTGAACCCTGAGCCTTGGAGGGCCTGATGTCAATGTCTCATTTACAGCTGAGCATCTGTGAGTCACTTTTTCTCAGAACTTGACCATCTGTGAGGCTCCAACCTGCAGGGGTTTTGTTGGCTATTTTCCTCATCTCTTTCTACCACTATAATACTAAAATCCCCCTCAGCATCCTCTCCTCACTATGGGCTTTGGTGATTAATTCTCCCACTTGCTTAGGAAGTTGCTTTCCATCTGAGAAAATTAAAAACACCACTCTTGGGACAGGGATGTGGGATCATAATGGGAACCACACAGATATGAGTCTGTCTTGCTATGGGTGTATACACAACATCCATCAAAGAGCACAGTGTGTGGCCAATTCCAATGCATTCCTCCCAGACACTCTAAATGCCCAGCTCTCAATAATAATTTCTTTTGTAAAAATTAGAAGAACCAGCGACTTTATTTTTGAACATAAATCTCAACTTTCTTCCACTGTAGCAAGCTATATTTACTATCATGCTAACTCTAAATGTGTTCTCACCACTCCTCTATCTTTATTCTTATGAATGTCACATATTCAACCCAGAAAGACCAAGAGCTGCAAGGATATTCTTAATGAGTGGATGCTGCTTAGTTTAACTCCTGCATAACCCCCTAGACATCACCTACATCAAAGAAGGCAGCTCTTATATCCTCAGTCTCCAAAGACATAAAACACAGGGCACTTACAAACCATACGGAATTAATGAGACAAGCCACACAGAAACTCCCCCTAACTGGTGCTGCCGTGTGCAAGAAAATCTGGTACCCTGATTTTCACAGGACTCTATGTTTATATTTGCAGGCCTTGAAGTCCCATTTATCAGGGTTGAGGGTTGGGTCCCGATTTTAAAGTTAGGACACAGGAATACCATGTAAAGGGGAAATCAGGTACTTTGCAGGACACACTCTTTAGTCCATTTCTGGTATTTATTTCTTTTTTATTCTGAACTCTTACTATCAAATCTGTTATCTCTTTCTGAGTCCACGGGTCAATCAGCCTGGAGGAGGAAGTCAGGGGAAGGTTGGTGTGTGACCCAGTTTAAAGTCAGGCTCAGTTACACAGTAACCAGAAGTCCCTCCTACAGCTCAGTGGGAATTCTGAAAAACATCCAACTTCTATGCTTGCTGTCCCTGCGAACTAAATGACACTAATGCTCCTTTGTCTTTGGGAGTGATTTATAATTTACAGAGGCAAATGATCTCATTTAATCCACTCCCCCTCCTCTCCCAGGGACCCCATGAGGCAAGGGAACCACCACTATGAGATAATGCTGGATCAGCCCGAGAAATTCCACCATAGGTGATGGATGATGGGGGATTGTCTGGGCCACTCAGCTTCCCCCTCACTATGGGCTTTGGTGATTAATTCTCCCACTTGCTTAGGAAGTTTGCTTTCCATCTGAGAAAATTAAAAACACCACTCTCTGAACAGGGATGTGGGATCATAAATGAGAACCAAATAGAAAAAGATTTACACAAAAACACGAGCTCAGCAAAAGAGAAAACTCTGACATTGCTAACAAGGAATAAATCAAATAAAGACTATTAGCAAGCCCCTGGTGTGTGGGGGAAGCCTTCGAAACGTTTTGCTGAGCTCTTAACAATGTCATTTCCACCTGAGGTGTTCAGATATCTCTAGTGTAATTTGGCCTGCACTGTCCAGCACTGCCGTGGACATCTGCCAGCAAGAAAGACCTCACACAAAACCCCAAGAGTGCTAGAGAGCATGCCTGCAAATGTCTATGATCTTTAGGGCAGTAGGGTCTTCCTCAGCCAAGCATCCCTGAAACAGTGCTTCCTATTCAAGAGGAGGAGTGGGTGGCTGGGAGGCAGGGAACACATACTGATGGACTTACGCAATTTGCTAACAAGGTTCGCAAAAGCCCAGGGCTTTACTTCTCTGCCCGGGGCCATGAGAGCCATTGGGCCATAAGAACGACTGGGTCAGAACTGGGATGACATGATTTCTTCAGTCCAATCCAGTGGCCTGTACCTGGACTTTCCTCTTCCATTTTCTCTTATCAAAAATTAAAAAGCACAAGCTATGTCAGCTGGCAACAGTTGGTCAGTGGGGACCTTTTCTGGAGGTGTGTGGGTGGATGTATTAGTGCCCAGGGGATAATCAGGGGATCAAGCATAGAGAGCATTTGATCTATCCTCTGAAGGAGTTCATCAAGACTGAGAAAGACACAAAGACCACCCTGCTGCAGGCCAAATCCTACTAGTTCAACTTTGAGCCACTCGGCATGCTAACCCGGGAGGCTGGCCTTATTTAGTCCCCCAGGATAGTGAGACAGAAGGTGCACACAGGCCTCAGACCAATCTCACACCCTAAGCAGTGGCTCTTTGCCCTAAATGTCCCGTTGGTTCTGTTTGTATAAAGAGAACATTACATTTTAAGTGTGACTGGCCTTCCTTTCAGAGAATACCACTTATTAGGCATATTCAACCTCTGACATTGTGACATGATCTCATCTATAAAGTTTACACTTGAGAACTGCACAACTGCGCTGTAAAAATAAAACTGCAAAAGAAATATCTCATCATGTTTTAAGTGGATGGACAATTTTGTGTTGTGCCAAATTTGTCTCTGTTTTAGGCTGCATGTAGCTTGTGGGCCATGCCTAGGGTTCCCTGATGGTGTTGCCTTACACGCTCTTCACTTTCAGGCAGGTCTTGTTATCACTAAACAAGGCTTAGGTGACTCTACTCAATTATGTTTAGGGCAGTACCATGAATGAACAGTTGCCCCTGCAGGGCTTGAGTGCCAATGAAGGCGACCTGAGGCAGCATTAACTGGCTGTGACAGGTACCTGAGCAGTGGCTCACAAGAGGTGACAAGGCTTTGATTTGGACTTTGTGGTTGAGCCACGCCTTTATTGGTGTCCTAAAAACCACATGGTATGAGCTCCTCTGGGTGCTGTTTGCAAAGGCAAGACTGCGTTCTTCAGTCCTCCACTCTTCTTGCAAGGCAAGACTGCGTTCTTCAGTCCTCCCCCCCTACTGGGACTTCTAAGCTCGCAGGCAGCTCTTCTCTCTCACAGCATGGTTTCTCCTTGCCAGCAAGGCTTTCCAGAGCCTGGCTGTTGGGTCTCTTGGTCAGCACTTTTTGCTCCTAATGTCACAATTCAACAGACTTAGACAGCAGGCTTGGCTGGGGAAGCTCCATACTAGAAGTGTCTACATTGTCTTGGATTTTAATCTAAGGACAGGGCACCATACCCAGTGTGTGCTTTCCCTTTCTAAGCTTGCCTAAGTCAGCCCACCACTCCAGTTTGGCTCTTAGAGTTGTCAGAAGACATCTGCATCTTGAATCCCCCCCACCCCCACCAGAGCATCTGTGTCACCCTCATTCAAAGGCTTCAATGTTGGGACTAAATTCTTCTTCTTCTTTTTTTTCTGTTGGAACCAAGTCTTAAGTTTCAGAATGTTGTTGAATGAAATGGAATCACCTAATCTTTGGAAGCAGAAAAAATAGTCATTTCATTCAAACTCCTGAGGTCTGGTTAAGTGGTCTGTCAGCATGGATACAATAACCAACCCCCACTGCCATCCAACTGGAGGCAAAAGGCACCTTCTACCCAGAATGTGACCCTCTAGGACACATGACCCATTTCAATTTGTAGGGTGAATTCTCAAGGCCCCCAGAAGCCTGGCTCCTCCAACTGATGTCAGCTAAAACTGAATGCTCAAATCAGAAACATGTGCTTCGATTGTAGGATAATTTGTGATTTCTAAATAATAGCATCCATTCCCACCACATCCCAGGAAAGAGGCCAGCCAACCCTTGTGCTCTGTGTCATTGAAGCTGGCTGTCCATGACTCAACAGAACACAAATCTATTCTTGCTCCTTGTGTACGAATTTCTTTCAGGAACCTTCTATGGATTCTCCAATCAGAAAACCGGGGGAGGGAAGCATTTCCTCTTTTTCTTAGATGTTTCTCAGCACACGATTTAAGTTGTGCACAACGCGCTCTTGGGCCACTGGAGCCTGGTACTTACCCTGTGGAAGGGTTCATGATGCAGCCTCCTTTCTCAGCAGCCATCCTGCAGCTGCAGCCCCTCTCCAGTGTGTCATGGTTCATTCCGAAATTGTGGCCCAGCTCATGTGCCAAGGTCACAGCAGCGCCAAGGGGGCTGTCTGAATGGTCCTCAAAGGAAATAAAAGAGCACAGATTTACAGTTCACATCTGCTTGGCCTTTTCTCACCCATCTTCTCGCTCCTTGGCATTTTCCCATCATTAACACTTGGTTTAACTGAATTCCCCATAAGGCCCAGTACAGAGCCTTGCTATTAACTCTGAACATGGGAAGCAATTTGGCCTATTTTATTAAGCCCATTTGGGGGTTCTCCTGGTGAAGGCTGTCTCATGTATATTCGAGGATTCTCCGCTGATCTCCCCTCTGCAAAACACCATCAAGAGAGTAAAAAAGCTACTTTTAGTGATAGAAAGAAAAGGCTCCCTGATCAAGAGGATGCCGAATGCAAGATGCTTTCAAATCATCGCTGTACAGCTAGATATAACCCTTTTTCTTCCTTTCTGCCTGGTAGCGGAGGATTCTGGGAAAGTTTTTGACAACCCACAATAATAGCTGGTCTGAACTAAGATTATAATTCAGTTATGTCTCACTCTTGCTTGCCTTTTAAGTTGACCTTGGACATAGAGA
This sequence comes from Cricetiscus sungorus, assembly GCA_030556225.1. Taxonomy (NCBI): domain Eukaryota; kingdom Metazoa; phylum Chordata; class Mammalia; order Rodentia; family Cricetidae; genus Cricetiscus; species Cricetiscus sungorus. Next base: position 93,410,678 of record JANBXA010000007.1, read on the forward strand.
AGTCCCCATTCTTTGATGGAGCTGTTGGGGTTCACATTTGGCTATCAGCAAGCATTGCTGGCCACCTAGAACTTACTGAAATCCCTGGACAGCTTGGCTTAAATAGACACTTAAAACCAACTAAAAATACAGTTACTTAACTTAAGACTGGTTAATTGGTATATGTGATTTATAGAAATTCTGTCAGGGAATGGAGTTTTCGAAAAGGTATTCTGACCCTGGGGAAAATGAATATCTTGCTTGAATTTTGTGTTTCCCAAAAAGAGATAGCAGGTTTTCCACAACATATCCAGAAGAGAGTATAATAACGTATTCTAGAGAAACTCTTATTTCCAGTCTTCATGAGGATGCTGGGTAAAGGTGTGTTTCTGTGAAAGCTGATGGGTTTAGTGATGGCATCATCAAGGGGAGGGGTTTTCTCACTAGCCCATTGTCTAGGTCACAAGTTGTTCTTAGAATAGATGAGATTTCTGTTAAGTGACTTCATTTACACCTCATAGTTCCCTGGTGTAGAAGTAGAGTATATATGCTTCTGAAAAGAATTCTTAATCAGGGCATTGGTGGAGGGAATGTTGCTGCTGTAACATGTGGAGGGCAGAATTTTGTTAGTACACTTTGGCACAAAATTCAAGGAGCTCGTTCCTCAAGAATACACAACTGCTAGTTTTTCTAGTCCGTGGAACATTACAGTTTTGTATTTAGTTATTTAAGTTATTTTACATCACTCTTAAGCGATTATATAGAACTATCTTAAGGATTACTAGTAATCCCTTTATACCTGCTTACCATGAGGAAGAACACATCTTTTTGTGTGTCTGATAGCATGTCCAAATTCAGAGGATTTGTTGTTGTTGTTTAGGTTAGTTGGATACAAAGACATGGCTTTAAATTACTACGAGTAACAGTTGACTTCATCTTGAAGAAATGGAGAAATGGTCTTTGAAGTCATATTTTTTGGCTACTTATCAACCATTTCCTTTCTCTGTATTTGAGGGTCATTAGATATGGTAATGGTTGCACCTAATACACATGAATCCAACTTCAGGATGTAGTAATAGAAAGCTAGTATAGACATTTTTGGTATAGGCAGGATGTTGATTTTGTTGCCTCATGAAAACTACAGAAGTTAAAGCTGCTGTATGATGGTATTTCCACCATAACTGATAATATTTCCCCATGGGATCAAAAGGGTGTGTGTACAGATGGTATTATCTGCCATCTAATTGGTAGAACAAACTTCTTTAAAATTTTTATTTATTTTTAATTATGTGTGTACATGACTTTGTCTGTGTGGGGGTTTGTCCATGTGAGAGTAGTGGCTGTGGAGACCAGGAACAGACACTGGGTCCCATGGAGCTGGAGTCACAGGCAGTCAGGAACTGCCTGACTTGGGTCCTGGAAACCAGAGCCAGGCCCTCAGAAGAGCCACACTGGGAACCCTTTATTGCTGAATCATTTCTCCAGCCCCCTGGACAATTAACTCTGGACCTGACTTGAGTCTCAGACCTAAGTTGTATCTATTCTCATCTCTCATTCACATATTGAAAACAAATATTTTTTCCCCTGTATGATTTTAAAGAGGGAATCTTGGTTCTTGCTTCTGCGGAAATAAAGAAAGGGAGATAAGCTGATGAGCCCTTTACCCTGTCCTGGGGGACATGGGATGCTTCAGCCTCGTACAGGGGCAGGACCCACTTTGCTTATGAAGAATTCCATTTTGGCTCCTAGAGGTATTTGTGCCAGTTTTAAGTGGGCAAAGTCAGTAGCAACTAACCATGGAACCATGAAACTGAAAATTACTCCCTCTTAAAACTTTACAATCTGTTCTATGAAAACATAGCCGAGATCTGACTTGAAATGAACCTGGCACCAGCAAAACCCACACTTTCCAGTGACTTCCATGGTGGAGATCACCGGCAGGGCTTCCATGTTCAAAGGAAACCTGAGAGGAGCTGGTTCAAGCCAGCAATGCAGCGAGTGGGTGCAGGCCCTCCACATAGGCTACCCACGCAGTGAGTGCTTGCATAAATTACCTACCACTGCTCCCAGACAGGAGGAAAATGTTTATATACTGTCACTAGGAAGATTAGATTAGGCAGTATGTAGAGAAAATAACACTCAGCAAAATGTAACTGTTTCCACCCTTTGCTACAACTGAACACTCACAGACACTCTATATGAAGGGTGGAGAGGGAGTCATGGCTTCACTGGAGGGAAATAGTGTTTTTATTTAATGGAGACGGAAGGCTCTGAGGATACTCCCTGTTTAAGAGACAGTACCATGGTGGACACAGGATTCTCAAGGGGCAAGCTGGTATGAGAATTCCCTCTAGAACTTTCAGGAGGGCTAGAGTGGGAGGGAGCCTCCCATTGGGCAGACAGTCTAAGTTCTTTTCATTAAACTCATAAGACATCTCAAACATGCTTCTGGCTGTATTTCCTTTTACAAACATATATAGCCTCATACATGACAAAGTTATCCCTGTAAAGCAACAAACCTAGGCCTCTGCCTTCCAAGAATAAGGTTATGATAAAGACAAATTGTACTCTGGCCAGAAGGCATGGAAAGCATTTGCAATGGTACATAGTGAAAAACCTCAAACTCCTGACTGCTGGGCGCAGAGGCAGAACCATCAAAAAATCACTAGAGTGGCAACATTTGGTGAGACCACAGTCTATCCCCCCAAAAAACGAGCATGGAGGGTAACCCCCATGCCCCGGCTAATCCTAACACCACGAGGCATTCCTGGATTGAGATACTTTGACCAGTAGTCCCACTTGAGATATTTCTCTACAGAAGGGGCTACTCTTTTATGTCTGCCCTCCCTGTGTACTGTCTGTGTCTCTGTTCCCCATGTGTGGGAAAACACATCATAAATATGGGTGGAGTAAGAACAGAGGTAAATGTAGGAAACATCTCTTTTTCATGAGGTCTGACAAGAGCAGAGATCTCCTAGGGGATTAAATGGGAAGACATATCCCGGGCATCTTTGGCTTACCATGACAACGCCTCCAGACTGCTCTGCAGTACACATGCTCATGATGGGTGCCATGCCGATGGTGGTCCCTTGGAAATAGACCCCACTAAAAAACAAAAGGCAAGACTATCTTTAATCTCATGCACTAGGGATGCATTTCCCAACACTTCAAATCTTATTTAGGCAGGCCTGCAGTAGAATGCTCAATGATGCAGACAGCCCCAGGAGGGGGTATTTATGTATGACTTTTATCTTTAGTCATTGCACTTTACTTCTCCATTTGCAAGATGGTCCCATCATTCTTGTAGAGTTTTGCTGTTCAGACTCACACAGTGGCCAGGCATTACTTTGTATTTCTAAGTTGCAGTCTGCCTGTTTCCTGATGGACCGTAGGTGGCTGTTCCTTTGGAACAATGCCTGCTGATAGAAGGCTGAGAAGTCACCTGGAACCACTGTTTGCTGAAGGAAACAGGAGACAGCTTGGAAGATTTTCTGTTGTAGCTGGGGTTTCAGCTTTCCTGTGTAACTCATCATCTCTAGACATGAAATCCTTCAAATTCTGCCAATATGGCTTTTGAGACTGAATTCGGCAGGAAAGTGATCACTCCTCTAGAGTCTGTGCACAGCAAGTAAGTACCCACAACACCTTGGCACCAGGAAGTTCCTGGAGGGGAACTTCGTGGCTTCCACGTAGGCGTCCTCCTATCCGGAATCTCAACCCGATCTCCAATCTAATCATACCAAAGGACTGTTTCAGGCAAGTGTGTTAATCCCAGGCTCATGCATTAAAACTTTAACACTGTATTTGTTGGACTCCTATAAAGTAATCAAGTGACTTAGTCATGCTTTTTTGGCCGTATACCAATACAGACAATGCAGTAGTGAGAGTTTGAAAAGTCAAACACGAGGCAGGAGAGATGGCTCAATGGTTAGGAGCTGGCTGCTCCTAAGGGGACCTGGATTCCATTTCCAACACCCAGAAAACAGCTCACAACTGTCAGCAATACCAGTCCTAGGGGATCCAGCTTCCTCTTTTGTCCTTTGTGGCTGTCATAATATGGTGCATAGACACACAGGCAAACATTCATACATGAAATAACATAAAATACAAATTAAAGTTAGATATCTTCACAGTGGCTAATTGGACAGAGGTAGCAAGTGTATAAATACCATTGCTCCTTCTCTATGTCTGTTTCTTTTTTCTTCTTTAGTTTTCTTTTCCTTTCCTTCTTTTTTTCTTTATTTCCTTCTTTTATCAATATACCTCTATCTGTTTGCACTAGAGCCATCCTTCATCTATGGGGATTAAACCCAGAATCTTCTGAGGATATTACTAATCATGATACTCAATTCCTCCTATCGAACAGCATTGTGTTTGCAAAAGAACCTATGCATCCACATAATTTAATCTCTTGATTATTTGTCCTTAAAGCAATGTAAGTGCTCTGTGAGTCATTATTCAGGGATGACAAGGATAAAGGTCTGCACATGCTAATAAAAATAGAACTTTTTCCTCTAACATTTCTGGTTTGAGGGTGGTGGAACCCTCAGATGTAAAGGGCCAACTACACACTCATATTTATAGCCACTCACATATAGACCATATGAACAGTTACAACTATACATACAAGTAAATAAGAAGGTTAAAGAAGATGTGAATTTATTTCCAGATGTTTAGGTTGGGCAGATTCCTTTAGTGGAAAACAAAACAAAACATTCCCAGTTCATGAGTACATGAGATAAAATTTTAATAGTGCAGGATTGATCAGTGCATAAAATGGGAAGCAGCAAACACATCCACAGAGACCTGTTGAAATGGCCAGAGTAAATGACCAGGGAACACTGATCCACTGGGAGTGGATGGAGGCATTTCCTAAAGTGAACACAGGGCAGAACCATCGCTTCCCTTCTCACAAATGTTCAACAAGCTAGAACTGACCAAAGAACAGAACCCAATGTGTAGTGAGATATCCACCCCACCCCAGATATAACACTGACCACACCCACTTGGGTGTGGTCACAGGTGCGGACTGAGGCGTGGGAGAGAGGGCTAGGTCTGGGGTCCCAGCTCGCTCTCTTGCTTCCTGATCAGGTTGCAGAGAGCATCGGGGTGGCAGGATGGCATCCGTGGAATGGGAACCCGTGGAGGTCATCTGTTTCATGTGTAAGTGAATTCTCCCCAATAAACCTCACTTAACTTATACTGAGTCCAGTGAATCTTGATTCCCATGTAATACCATTGTGTCTGAAGGTTTCACTTAAGTGACATGAGAACAAAAGAATGACAGCATACAGTACGTAAAGATCAAAATAAACATGTGCCATCTCTGGAAATATCTGCTTCCTATGAATTCTTTTAAATGCAAAGGTGTCTGGACCCTCTCACCATGCACTGCTGGATAGACACCCCTATTTCATTTCACATCTCCAAATTAGTTACTACCCTAATATTTTCCATTCTTCTGTTTCCTCTCAGCAAACAGACTCCCCAGAGCAAGAACATGTACTGGCCACTGTTATGTTCAAATCACCCAGCTGGGTCCTAGCAGGTGCCCTGTGGATACTGACTGGAGGGAGAACACAAGGCCTGGACAACACTCCCTGATCTGGAAAGCCAGAGAGAACTTCTCCACCAGAGGAGGAAGGCCCTCATGTTTCTCCAGGTACCTGACAGTCTTCACTCATATGCTTTGCTCTCAGACCGTGTAAAAACAGATTGTTTTCCACTAACCATACACTGCTGTTTGAGGTAATCGTATTAAAACTAAGACCAAAAAAATTAGCACAAAAGAAAATGCTCAGTTATAGAAAACCAAACCAAACCAAAATTGAGAGTCCCGCAGAGGGACAGGGGACTCTCCCAATGGGTCTGTGATGTCAAGTGGAGATGTGCTTGACCCCTGAGGAGCCAATATGCTGTGTAGACAGATGTGGCTCTGGGTACCCTTGGGCTCAGCACACCGGAGGAAAGTATGTACAGATGGCATTGCATCTTTAGAAGAAGAAGACAGAACCTCTCACCTGATAAGCTGAGCATTGTCGTGGGATTTGCGAGGTAGAAGCTTTATCTTTCTCCAGTCCAGAAATTCATGGAGACTGGTGAATGGGTCCTGGCTTATCGAGCATTTGTCGATGTCATTCCACACTTCCACACCTACCAGCACGATCCGGATGTTCAGTGGTCTGTAAAACTAGGAAAATGGGCAGCACTGGAGGATCACATTATCAGAAACTTAAAAAGAAAATTGGAAGCAGTTTCACTGTTGAAGTTCATTGCTGTAAGCCAGGAAAGCCCCTCTCTGTGCACCTTTGTTCCCATGGCAACAGGATGTAAGAAATAGTCTTAGTGCCTGATGCAAAGTGAAATGTTAACTGTACTCCCTAATGTTGATCAATTTGATGCTAAAAAGTTATTAGCTATTTCTCCCCTGCCTGCCCATATGGGAGGATGACTTTCAAGTGACTTGCTATGATTTAAATGTGGGTGTATGTTACCATTTAATATGCTGTCAGTTACTATCTACTGCAAGAAAAAAAAATGACTGGATGAAGATCATTCAGCCACTTCTGCCAGGAATAAGAATTTTTTTCATTTTCAGTACAGTGTCCTGCCTACGAGGAACTAAAGATGTATCTGAATTTCTCAGCAAAGACTCAGCTTTGGCTGACACCATCATATCCAGTTATCTATCAAGTTAGGAAGTTTAGTGCCTTTCAGAATAATGGAAGCACAGACAAAGTCTTCTTAAGTGACTTATGACCACATTTTTCTCACCATACCAAGAAGTTATCTCAGCCCTGGTGAGCTGAGGAGATCTGTCACGCGGAGTTCTTCTCACAAGAGCTTCAGAAAGCTTTGGGTAGACCCAGAGTGAGTCTTCTCCTTCATCCCTACATAAGGCAGTAATGACTTCAACCAAAGCTCCCAGTCGGTACAAAATCAGAAAGAGACAACTCTTCTAGTTGCCAGAGGATGACTTGCCTCATCTGTGCCTAGAGGGGCAGTATGAGTGGCTAGCCAATATTGAATGCACATCAGTATGGAATGCACATCAGTCCATCCCAGGGTTGATGCCAAGGTTCTTCTAGGCCCATAGTTCAGCCCACAAAGCAACTACAGAGTTAAGAACTGTTATTGTCCCCATTTATAGCCAAGCCAATGGGGCTGGGTGGGGCCCTGTAAAAATCACCCTTGCTCTATATGTAACAGCACACTGGCAGGGAGATAACTCTGTGGTCACAGCTAAGGAGGTAAGGACATTAGTCACCTTGTTGCCTATTAACCCTTTGATGCCAGTGATACTCAAGTCCACATGCAATAGGAAACTCCCCATTTTCTGAGAGCCTGGCTGCAGGAGAAAGTCATTATATCCAACTCCAGAAGGAAGCAGATACTCGGAGTTTCTAGTAACATCTGGCCAGTAAGGAAGAGAAATCCTGGCAGTTCTGCATTGGAGAGTTAAGCATAATTCCAACGTGGTGAGCCAAAGCACAAGGAGCTCCCCAAGGCTGAGCCCCTGACCCCAGATTCTCAACTGCACTTGAGGCAGCTCATCCCATCTCTCACTGATCCCCATAGTCATATGGTAAACACTGGGTCAGCAGCAGAACCAAAGAACTCAGCTGGGGCACAAATTATGTCATAGGCTACACTGATTTCAGTGGTCTAAGTTGGGGTTAAACAGATAACAAAGTCCATATGAAATCAACACATTAATGAGACAATTACCTAAGCAAAATGTTGTCCAATGGTATGTTTTTAATCAAGCAGCACACCATTTGTGCCTATTTGCAAACTTCCAGCCCAGGTTACCCAAGAAAGACAGATCCTGGACCATTCCGAATGATGCCTGCTCATGCCAGGGGCACCCCTCAAGATGGCATTCCATATTGTGTCATATGCAAAGGTCACAGTAATCAAAAAACAAATTCAATGCTGATGTTTATGCCAGCTTTCTAAGAGATCCACTTAGGTCCAGATATCCCGAGTGGTCTTTAGGGTTGTCATCTGAGAAATGAACACTGTTTGCCTTCCAGAAGTATTGAGTGGAAGCAGAAAATAAAGTCTGCCCAGGCCTAACCTATCATCTTTCTAAGCACTAGCCCAGTAGCATACCAAACAGAGGTTTTCCTGGTGATGGAGAGGTTGCATTTCTCTGTGAGTCCTCTCGAACCACATCCTAGCCCAGATTTCAGACTTAGTGGAAATCACATCCTCTCTAAATTGGCACTGTCTGTTAACTTCTATATGTGCTATGCCTATTGCAAGCCATTATGTAATGTCCCTTGGGTTTGCCCACAGGTCATCTTGGTTCTTGTCAGTGAGGTGTAATGAGCTTAGATACAGCCATAGCTTGATTCCATGGTGCTCCCTAAGCCAAGACTTAATCCTCAAAGTGATTCTATGTTAGGGACTGTTATTGCTCCCATTTTAGAGTCAAGACACTGAGGCTTGGAGGGACCAGGTAAATTATTCGAGATCATGACTGCATGGTTGGAGTGGCACACAGACAGGCTGACTCTGATGTCATGATTTGAACCATTAATACTGCCACCCACATGTGAATACTGTGACTTCAGACTTTGAGAAAAGCTCATAAACCTATGTAGGACAAATAGAGCTTGGCATCTGCCTACCTGGCTCAGGGATCCCAGAACGTATGTAGACAGAGTTAGAGACACAGATGAGTGAGTCTCATATTAAATAATGGCTATAAATGTTTGCTATCAGTTCTCATTGTGGGCAGGAACATGGTACAAACAGAGAAAACAAAGATTAGGATGGCTTTGCCCTGGCTCAGCTGCTCAGAGGTCAGCACAAGGCTTTAGGCACAGTAGATGCTACTGTGAATCCAGTTAACTGATAAGGTATCCCACTGAGCAGTAGCATCAACAGGAAGTCCAAGGAATGCTGTGCTGGAGGGGCCAAAGCTTTCTGGAAGGAGTAGATAAGAAATGAGGGAGGCAGACTTCCCTAGCAACTCGGGAGAGCTTGCATTCTTCAGGCAAATGGCTTAGCAGAGGGAAAAGAGGGTGGTGTGGTCGTATGAATGAAGACGGTTGAAGAAGTCCAGAGTCCCTCAGAGGATGACCACTGAGGCTTGGAGCTGAAGTCACAGCTTAAGAAGGTTGGGTTGGAGTGATGGCTTCAGGATGCAAGCCTTCAGTCCCCAGATGCTTACTCTGCTGCTCCTGCCGCAGTGTAATCGGGACTCAGGAATAGTAACTTTGACCTCTTCTAGAAGCAGGACCATCAGACACACATTCTGTTTCTGTCATCTGTGATTTTCTGATTTTTTAAAGAACCTCACCTTTGTCTCTGAGTCACTTCTCTGTCCCCCATTCTGGGGTTTTCTCTTTTTCCAAGCTAGTACAGCTAAATAGTTATTAATTCAGAAGGCCCAACCAAGCCAAGATGTCAGCGAATGAGGAAGTGGCCACTGAGACTGTCAAAGAGTTTTTGGGCTGAGCTTCTCCCAAGAGTATAGTTGCAAAACTGAAACTTGGAAGACTGATGCTGTTTGGAGTCATTGGCCAATAGTTGTGGATAGAGTTGTCCAAGGAGCCCGAGTTCTCTCTCCTTGGGAACGGGACGGCGGAAAACATTCACCTTTGCCAGCAAACAAGAAGTCAAAAAAGTCTTTGGAAGCCCCCACCCCAAGCACTGATGGGTGAGCCATTGAGGGAAGTCCCCATCCCCAGCACTGATGGGTGAGCCATTGAGAGATGCCCTCATCCCCAGTACTGATGGGTAAGCCATTGAAAGAAGTCCCCATCCCCAGCACTGATGGGTAAGCCATTGAGAGAAGTCCCCATCCCCAGCACTGATGGGTAAGCCATTGAGAGAAGTCCCCATCCCCAGCACTGATGGGTAAGCCATTGAGAGAAGTCCCCATCCCCAGCACTGATGGGTAAGCCATTGAGAGAAGTCCCCATCCCCAGCACTGATGGGTGAGCCATTGAGAGAAGCCCTCACCCCCAGCACTGATGGGTAAGCCATTGAGAGAAGCCCTGCTTCAGATGAGAGCCATCAACTCCACACAGTCCAGATTCCAACCTGCAGGACGTCCCTAGGAACAGGGCACTTTAGGCAGACAGAACCCCATTTCCTTGCCAGCAGGTTGTAGAAGGAATCAGATCCCCAGAGACTCTCCTCTCAGAAATTGTCTTGTGAATGTACCCTGTTCTCAGCCAGGGACTTCAGATAGTGGTTGTTCCAAGAGCAAGTGTTCTCCAAAATGCTTCCAAAAATGGCTTTGATTATTGAGATGTGATTGGATCCTGAAGACTTGGACCTAATCAAATAATTACTTCTTGGCTGGAGTTACTAGAGTGCTGTTACTGGGAGGTGGGACCTGGTTTAAGGATTACAAGGGTGTGTCTTGCCTCTCTCTGCTCCCTGGCCACCATGCATTGAGCAACCCCGTTCCACCGTGCCCTCTCTGCCATGATGGTCCAGAGCCTTGGAATCAACAGACTTCAGCCTAAAACTTCCAAAGTCACAAGGTGAAATACACATCAAGTTCTCCACAGTTTTTCTTACAGGTATCTGTTACACTTTAAAAAAAGAAATCTAACAAGGTGATTGAGCTGGAAGTCAGCTTTTGGGTTCTGATAGTGGAGCTTGTAGAGTCCATCCTGCAGGCCACATTGGTGCATTATGAACTTCACACTGGAGAGCAGAGAGGAAGCCTGGCTACCAAATTCTCAAAGGTTCAATGCACCCTTCTGGAATTCCATCTAATGCATTGTCCAGAATTCTCTTAGGCTAAAATGCTTCTCAGCAAGACAAGATTTTAGAAGATGCAGAATCCCCAAGCCCTCCACAGGCCACTCCAGATAGGGCTGAAGTCCCCTAAGTTGTCCAGGACCTGGGCTCCAGCTCAAAGGACTGGACACTCAGGACCAGCGCAGGACCCAGAGGCAGATTTTGGTCTTTCTGCTGAGTCACAGGAAGCACACTTAATTCTCCCAACCTCATTTCCAAATACTGACATGATTTGAGGGATTAAATTACCTGTAAAGGAACTTACCTTGTCAACGTGATTAGCGATCTCTATTAACCGCTGCTTTACTTTCTCCAGATCTTTTCCTTGCCTCTGAAACTTAACCATTTGAAATGCCAGCATTAATAATGATAAGAATATCACTCAGGATTTCTTCCCCAGATCCTGAGATGTGAAGTTTTAGACTTTGGAGATACCCTGTATGTGGTGTGTGTGTGTGTGTGTGTGTGTGTGTGTGTGTGTGTGTGTGTGTGTGTGTGTATGTGTGTGTGTATGTGTATGTATGTGTGTGTATGTGTGTGTGTGTATGTATGTGTGTGTATTTGGGGTGTGTGTGTGTGTGTGTGTGTTGTGTGTATGTGTGTGTGTATGTGTATGTATGTGTGTGTATGTGTGTGTGTGTATGTATGTGTGTGTATTTGGGGTGTGTGTGTGTGTGTGTGTGTGTGTGTGTGTGTGTGTGTGTGTAGCAGAGGCTCCACATTTACAGTGCAGGAGCTCACATCAGGCCAGATAGTTTCCCCAGCTGGGGAGTCCCTGCAATTCCCTTCAGTGTGCATCCTCAAGCCAAAGACCCATACGGTTAACTTCTTCAGCCCTTTCAGCCTCATAAATGATGGAGGCAGGGACATGTTTTGGCAAAGAGAAAATGGACAATGAGAAGGTTGTCCAAGGCCACTTTTCATATCATCAGCTTGATTTTTAACTTCCTGAGAAATTTCCTTTAGATTTGTTTTTAAACATTAAATATGAGAAGCAAAAAGCTCATGGCAACACGTCCAAGAAAGAGGATGGAAAACAAATTAACAAATTCCCCATTCTCTCCTCTCAGTTGACTTTCCAGAATGGGATGAGTTTTCTGAGAAATTGTCAAGCTGGTTTCACTCATGTATGTTGAATGAGTTTAGGACAAAAATGTCACCAATTTATAACATGTTAATGGGTTGGTAAGAAAACATAGGAAGACAATCTAAAGAATTGTCTAAGATTCATAATGAATTGAAAGAGAGAAAAAACAATAGTACAAAGGCTTATCACAAGAGGGAAGGATTTCTCTACTATATCTGTATAGCATTCATTCATTTTTCATTCATTCATTAATTCAGGTTAAGACATACCTAACATTTCCCAAATTGTCAGGATATAATTTAAAGCCACCTGTCACTCCCCACTAGATAATTTCCCTTACTTAGAGAGCTTGGCTACAGAGAAACACTGTATTTTTGGGGGACACACTTGGCAATTATTTCATTATACCAGATACACATTAAATAGTCTGAGCTTCCTCAGATAGGAAAAGCACAATTTTAATGCTTGTCTCCAAGGCTTTCGAGAACACACCAACAAAGGAGGCAAAGCTAGTCCTAACTGGCTAAGCACCATCTCATTTCCTTTTGAAACCAACTGTCCTGAGACATTGTACAGGTCCTTACCTCTCGGTTGTCTGCCACAATAACCAGCTCCACATACTTGGTCATCTTAAGGGTCTCTCTTTTATGCTGGAGAGAGAGAGAGAGAGAGAGAGAGAGAGAGAGAGAGAGAGAGAGAGAGAGAGAGAGAGAGAGAGAGAGAGAGAGAGAGAGAGAGAGAGAGAGAGAGAGAGAGAGAGAGAGAGAGAGAGAGAGAGTATTAGTTTACCTTAATACTTCCCTGGAGCTTCCAGGACATTGTTAATGCCTTTCAAAAAATAAAAGCAAACAAGACAATGATGATAATATTTGCAGGGGAGAGTCTTCCTCCCATGGGCTTTGTGGGTGTGTGCCATCCAGAAACTGATTTCCAGCCCCAGTGATCTTTTTGGGAAGCCTCAACAGGGGTGATCCTGTGTCTGCTTTCCTGTGGGGAATCCTAAAAAGGAGTCTAAAATTCTCACTGAATCATTGATTGTGGGTTCAAAAGAGGTCAAGGTCATTTTAAAACAAAATGAGAACCTAAAAAACTCCAAAGAATATTCTAGAACCAGAGCCAGCCAAAGGCTTGTTGTTACAGACTACAGGAGGATGTGAAGATAGCTGAAGGCACACTGGAGTCCAGCCTGTCACTGTGTTTCTTGTACTGCTATGGCCCATGTACATCTGTTCCATGACTGGAGAAGGGTTGGAGGAGAATACACTTTGTAGAGAAATGTGTGATCCCTCTGGGAAAACGCTGAGCGGATGTTTGTGGCTAATCATTTAAACATCTAGTTTGAAACAGTGAAAGAGTGGTCCGAGGAGCAGAGAGGCAACAGGGAGGTGTATTGAGGCGGCTGAGAAGAATGTGGAAACTGGATCAGGGGCAGGAATAGGAACACTCAGCAGTAGAGACACAGATCTGAACAAGATGGCCTCTGGGGCAGGTTACATTGTAATCAGGCTTCCTCAGAAACCGTTTACACTGATCTGTAAATTACTGGGAGGATCCCAAAGGCATTTTTTTAGGGGAAATAAACCAATTCATGGAGGGTGGTCTCCAAAATCAAACACTGAAAACAAAACAACAACAACAAAAAAAGCAAAGCCTTCTGCTTTTGCAATAACACAAGGTTGGAGGAAGTGGGGGTTGTCTCTGGTCCTCCCCAACTGAAATCGCTGGTTTATGACTTAAGTCTCATACAGGGCTTGAGCCGAACACTCAGACAAAAGCAAAGGGATGAAGGCATGCTTTGAATCAGGTTTCCAGTCACATAATCCAGAGGGAAACATCTTTCATAAAACAAATCTCCACCAGGCCAGAATCTTCCAAACAGATTTTTACAAGAAAAATGTTTGTATTATAGTGGTGTTCCCGCTTGCTGCCCAGCTGTGCTGATTCATGAATTTAGGTGTCCCTGAAGAAATCTGGAAACCTCATGGAGGAAGGAAAATAAAGTACCATGAAAGGTATAATTTCTCACGCTTTTCCAGCGCTGCAAGGAGAAACCTTCAGGCATGGTAACTGTATGTGCATGCAGGCTTCACGGCGATAACTGGGAACTCAGAGATGGCAGAAAGTCAGCCCCCGTGTGTGCTCAAAATGAGACACTTCTGGAAATGAGAGGGTCTTGTCCTTTTTCCTTACTGAGGGGCCAAAGTAGTAGAAATCTCCTCACTCTTTCTCTCCCCCAACCCCAGGGTGTATGCATGTATGCATGTGTATGTGGTCTCTCAGTGAACTGGAACTTGGTCATTTCAGTTAGGTTGGTCTGTCAATGAGTCCCTGGGACCCAGCAGTCCCCACTCCTCTGCCAGCCCTGGGGTGGCAGGTGTAGATTTGCTGCACCTGGCTCTGAACATGGGTGCTGGGGGATCTGAACCTGGAGCAGAATGAACTTTTCTGGTTGAGCCATCTCTCCAGCTCCCAGGAATCCATTTCATTTTCCCTCCCCCCCCACCACAATACCTTGTTCAACCATGAATAAATCCAGCTAATTATGCAGACAAAAGCACTGTTGTGGAAATGGAGAAATGCATTAATCTCTCATGAAAAAACTCATCGCAAAAGGGCTGGTTGCTTAGGCATTTACACTTTGCAGACTGCAGAGGGTGAAATCTATGACCAGAGGATATTTCCAACTGGCCTTGGACCATCATTTAGAAAACACACAATCCCAGATAATGAAAACAAACACACGGACACAGTTTTCCTGTCTCTGCAGTTTTCAGAGAAATCCACATTTTCTCATGAATTCAGAGAATTGCAAGCTCAGAGAGAAGTTTAACCACATCATAATGAACAGCCACAGGGGAGTGGCCAGCTCCCTGAAGGACAGGCTTAAATTACCTCCATGTGATCTCTACCTATCTAGGCTGTCCAGTTTTAAAAATATATACTTTAAATTTGTGATATGGGCAGCAACATTGGAAACTGCTTGCTTGACTGTATTTTCATTCTGCAGGATTGTGAACCAAAGCTCGTTCCCAGACAGGAACCCGAGCCTCTGAGAAGGGACCAACAGTTTCAGCTCCAAGGTGGGGACAGAGTTGGAGACAAGGTACCTGAGAGAGAACCAGTTCCTAGACCTCTGAAAGTCAACCTAGCCAAGTGCCCAGAGGCTGAGTCCCCTCTCAAGAGCTTGCTGAGATGTCTGGCACAGAGCGCTTAACTCAATCTAGGAAAGCAAGGGGAGACCAGGGTACCAGTGCGTTTCCACAGCAATCCTTTCTTCTTAAGTTCAGACCACTGGCAGACATTTGCTCATCCTTCAGTGTCTTCTGGCAGCTTGCTGTGTGTCACATGATGGGTTAGGTACAGGAAATACAGGGATAGATAAGACCAAGGCCACTCACTGTCTTCATGAAACAATTCCTTCCTCTGCTCTTGGGATGTATGGTTTGATTTTCTTATTAACAGATTTAGCCTTTGTCTCTCACAAAGCTTACTCAGGTGGTTGCTAAAAATCCCTTTCTATTCTTTTTGTTTGTTTGTTTTGAGATGTGGTCTCATGCAGCCCAGGGTGGCCTCTAACTTACTATGGAGCTGAGGCTGACCTTGAACTCCTGATCTTCCTGCCTCCACCTTTATTGTGCTGGGATCACAGGCAAGCATCACCACAATGCCAGGCCACAAGTGTGTGAGGTGAGCGCCTTACAAACTGAGCTGCATCTCAAGCTCTCCCTTTCCATGCTTGAAGACACAGCCCACAGAAAGGGATGGAGTCCAGGCCCACGAGCAGAGTACCAACATAGGTTAGGCTAGACTTAAAAATCCCCAGAGAGAAAACTATGACACTCCTGCCTTTCCAGAAGCAAATGGGGCTCTCACTACAATCTAACATAGAGCCTTGTAAAAGTGACAAACAGCTCAGCTATATATGATAGCCAGCGTGACCTCCTAGATCAGATAGATTTCTGGCGCTCCGTGAAAAAAAATGCAAACATCTGCCGAGATAGTTAACATTGGTGGTGGTGGGGGGGGGGTGGTGCGTTCAGGAAAATGCTGGAGAAGAGCAATTGTGCTTGGTGCACTGCATAAGAAAGATTAATTAGCTGCAGTTACATTGATGTTTTTTATAAGTATAGAATAAAATGCAGTATAGTGAGGCAAGTAATGGGCACAAAACCCGAATCTGTGCTCTGCCTATTCACCAAGAGCTCTCCAAAATGATTCAGGTACCTGGAACTCCCAAGTATTCTGCTTATTTGAAAATTATTTTTTTGTACTGTCTTTGTTATCTGCTCACAGTTTAGGGTAAGTTCTTTCCCTTGTGTAAGACCATCACAAGAAATTTCAGAGCAACAATGGATGCTGAGGTAAACGGCACTGGCATCCATGCCTTCCCTTTTCCATTTAAAGGTTCATTTACGTTCCCATATTAGCAAAATTGCATCATTAAGAGGACTTTCTCATTTCTCTCCATGTCAGTGTGACTGGAAATGATGGTGCCAATCATGGGTCTAGAGAGCTGTGTGTGCTCAGGGAATTAAAATACAGTCAGCAGCAAGTACAGACCAAGTTTGTACTTCTAAATGAGATGGGAGCACATTTGAGCATCATTTAAACTGTCAAGTTATAAATCATGCAATGTGGGTAACAGGCACTCAACCAGGTACTCAAAGCCAAGAGCCTGGAAAACAAAATGCAAATGTTCGACTTGTTTATGATGGGTGAAGCTTGGCTCAGTCACATCCTAGCTGGGGTCTGGACTCGAAAACAGGCATGTTTGAAGAGTGAAATAAACATGAGAGGGATTAGAGAGGCTGCCTCTCATGCCAGCTCTTAAGTCTGTCACTCAAGAGAGGTGGGACAGGAAGGAGTGCAAGAGGGACCCTTCTAGTCAGTCTCTCTCTCCCTCCCTCCCTCCCTCCCTTCCTCTCTCTCTCTCTCTCCTCTCTCCTCTCTCCTCTCTTCTCTCTTCTCTCTACTCTCTTCTCTCTTCTTTCCTCTCTCTCTCTCTCTCTCTCTCTCTCTCTCTCTCTCTCTCTCTCTCTCTCTCTCTCCTTTCCTCCCTCCTTCCTCCCCTGACTCTCTGTCTCTCTCTGACTCTCCCCATTCCTGGTGTGTGTGTGTGTGTGTGTGTGTGTGTAGGTGTACGGGCTCATGTGTGCAGTTGTATAGAGGCCGGAGGGCAGCTTCAAGTGTTCCTCCTCAGGACATCATTCACAGGTTTGTTGGTGGTGGTTGGTTAGTTTATTTTTGTTTGTTTTGCTTTGTTTGAGACAGAAACTTTCACTGAACTTGCCAAGATGTCTAGACTGGCTGGCCAGGGAGCCCCAGAGATCATCCTGTCTCCATCTTCCCAGAGCTGGGATTACAAAATAGCATCAGCACATCTGGTTTTTAAAGAAAGTTATTAATATAGGTTTAGGGGATCAAACTCAGGTGTACATACATTCACTTTGTTGACTGAGTTATTTCTCTTGCCTTATTTGGTTATTTTGAAACAGGATTCCATGAACTGGCTATGTAATGAGAATGCCCTTGAATTCCTTACCTCTACCTCCATCCTCCAAAGTGCTAGGATTATAGGGGTGCACCAACACCCCTGGCATTTCTGGGTGGTTTTATGATCTGGAATTCAGATAGACTTCCATCCCTATTTCTTAAGTATCAATGCCAAGGAAAACAATGACATGTAAAGGGAGAGATCATCTTTCTCTGAGGAGGCAGAAAAAACAATGTTTTGAGCATTGTATATGGACAATCTTGGGAGCCATCATAGGAAAAAGGCATTTGGATCTCATGACAGAGTATCTGGATGGATGGGGGAAAGTCCAGAGCTGAATAGTTTAGAGCAGTCTAGGGGAACAGACACTCTGCACAGGCATAAAGAGAATTCAGGGAAAGGGGCAAGCTCACTGAACGTAACTCCTGTTTAAACTTAGAGGATTTAGAGGGGGAGAGGGTAGTTCAGTGGTAGTACACTTGACCTAGTATGTATTAGGGCTGGGTCAATCTCTAATACTGTTAGAAAGCAAAAAGAAGGAAAGAAAGAAACAAGGAAGAAAGGAGGGAAAGGAAGGAAGGAAGGAAGAAAAGAAGGAAGGAAAAATAATGAAAAAAAGGAAATAAAGGATAGACTAAGATGCACCAAGGATAGCCTTCATGAAATGTTGATGGTGCTGTTTATCGTTAGCTCAAAGTTAGGTGACTGTTAACCTAAAGCTGGGAAAAACAGAATGTGTTGAGAGATGCAAAGAACATGCCACTCTTGCCATCCTTGCCAATACAATTTTAACATAGGGGACATCATATGTTTGATTTTTTTAGATATTTCTTCTCAAGTGAAGAATAGGAAACACACACATACACAGCCCCTCGCCCCCAAACAAAACAAAACAGCCAGAAGAAGGTGATAACTTTCATCTCTGGTTATAGCCTCGCAGTGGAAAAGGCCCTTTGGTCCTCGCCAGCAAAGCTCCACTGGGGCCCGCACAGCCCATGTGAATGGCAATGAAAAGGTACCACAGGGCAGAGTTGTTCCAGGGTATTATGGGAATTGTTGGTGAGAGGAGTCAGCTTATAGCACAGACTCTGGTGACAGCTCCCATGCTGCAGCAAAAGCAGTGGTGGCAGGAGGTTGGAAAAGGCAGGCTGCCGGGCAAGGACAAACACTAACAGCATGGCCTAAGGACACACACGACTTTAGTGACTGCACTGGAGAAGGCTCAGTGGCCCTCTGTACTGCAGGTACGTACAGGTGGTTTATTTTCTATGCCCAGTTCTGAGGTCCCAAACTGTGGAATAGACCATGTAATATAGGGAACAAGAAGGCGTGGGGAACCCATACTTGCTTTGCTGGCTTCACCCTGCTGTCTATGCCCACGGTGACTTTGCCACCCCCTGACACTGATAATGAGACTTAACTCATCACATGTTAATGAATCTGATGATCACATTTGCAGGGAAGAGGCAGGGCTTTGAGTCTGTGACTGTACTCTGCCCAGGACATCCCCCTACCCCCTGAGGACTGGGGATCATTCCATCCACACTGCATCCAGCAGCAAGGTTGCTCCAGACCTTCTAGCCCTTCTTTCAGCCCTCAGCTCACAAGAACCATGAACTTGGGATTCCCTCTTACCCTCCTTGACCACCTCTGAGAGGGCTCAGGGGAGAGCTGCACGGTGAGGTTGGACTGGTTATGATGTGACCCACACAGTCCCTGGGTGTTCTTCATGTTCTCAGCGGGGACCAGCTTGTAGCTGTCGGTGGTGTTTTTCATCGGTTCTAAGATGTAGGTTTTATTCTCAAACACAATAAGTCCCCTGTTGAAAAGGTAATACAAATATTAAGTTTTAAAGGACAGTTTCTCATTTACAGTGAAGATAGATTTTTAAAAAGATTATTTTTACTTTTACTTATCCCCCCTCTCTGTGCATGTATATATATATATATATATACATATATATATATATATATATGTGTGTGTGTGTGTGTGTGTGTGTGTGTGTGTGTGTGTGTGTGTGTATGTTACATGTATGTGGGGGCCTGAGGAGGCCAGGAGACAGTATTGGTCCCTGGAGCTGGACTAATCTATCTAATACCCCGGTCAGCATAGTAGACCAGCACTTTCCCCCACAGCTCACATCAATTACACTTTCTTTTCTCTTTCCTTATTCCTTTTCCTCCTGCTGCTACATCTCCTGAGAGGCTGACTTGGTTTATGATATAAGGGTTTATACCTCTATCCCATTATGTTGTCTACCATTAAACCCCCCTACCTTCCCCCCACTTGCCTCTATTATTCCTACTTATCATCTACGTTTGTATTCTTTATGTATTCCTACTCTTCTGCATGTTCTTTCTCTCTAGTTCTCATCTAGCAACATAATCATAACCACTGACTATGATTCCTCATTTCTCTTTCTTTTACTTCCACTCATACCCACAATAACTGACATATTAGTATAGATGGTACTGAGTGGGTTTCTTTTATCTCTAAAACAATTAGTATTTAACAAGTGTCTGTTTTGTAGCTGCCTGCTACTCTATTGTCAGAGTAGGTCACCTGCTGGATAGTGACTATTCTTAGAGTCAGTATCAAGCCACAGAGATGGACTCGAGATAGATCCTAGTATCTGTAACGCCTGTCTGACAGAGCAAAGCTCGCCCACCAAGACACTTTTGAACTATAAACTCCTCCACTAAAAGAAGAGAGGTGACCTGAAAAGAACAAAAATACTTAACCAACCATCTAACCTCACATGGGGAGATTCAAGTATAAAGGTAGAAGTAACATGACACATCAGGACTGTGTGTCTTTTCCCAAACCAACTGATCTATGGTTGTAGCTCCCAATGAAAAGGACTTAGACTAAATTCTAGTCTCAAAATTCAAAGGAATGGTTACAAATACCTTCAAACAACTTGTGGAGGATACAAGTATTTTCCAAGAGAGCACAGTTTACTAAATAAGGAAGTCAGTTCATGATATGGAAATAGAAAGTAAAGGGAAAATGAATAAAAGCCAACTGAAATAAAGATGGAAATGAAAAGTTCAGGGTAAAAACCTCACCAACAGAGTTTATCTTGATGGAATAGTCAGGTGTGGAGACAACATAGAGCAAAGCAGATCAGGGCGGCAGCATCAACGACAGATTCCTAAAAATGTACGGATAGAACTTTCAAGAACTTGGAGACACAACACAAAACGACAAAAAATTGCAAATCATGGACACAGAAGAAAGAGGAGAATTTCAAGCAAAAGATGAAACTATTTCACAGAGAAAAATAAGCACAGAAAGAAAACCTCCAAATCTAGGGAGAAAGGGGCTGACCCAGATCCAAGAGGGACACAGAACACCAAACAGACAACACTGGAGAAGAGACTTCCTGTGTCACATATCACACTTTCAAAGCAGAACGTACAGAGCAAGGGAAGTCACTGAAAGCTTCCAAAGAGAAGAGCCAGGCCACAAGGAAAGACAAGGCCATCGGGACAACTACTGGCTTTTTAATCAAAACCTTAAAGGCACCAAGGGCTTGAGATAAGGTATTTCCAAATCTCAAAGCCTACAACTGCCAGCCCAGCTTAATATCACCTGCAGAACTATCTATCATAGCTGAAGGCAAAAGAAAACTTTGCACGATAAAGGCAGACTAAAGGAGTCATGGCCATCCAACCACTCCTACAGAGAGCACTGCACTGCAGACAATCCTTGGGACTAAAGAGAAAGATAAACACATGCAAGAGACAAGGAGAGGAAAAAAATAAATGATACTAAAAAGAAATTAAACAGAAGAGTACTAAGAAACTCCCAAACACTGTGCAATCAACAAGAATGAAGGGATATATGCAC
Organism: Cricetiscus sungorus; assembly: GCA_030556225.1. NCBI lineage: Eukaryota > Metazoa > Chordata > Mammalia > Rodentia > Cricetidae > Cricetiscus > Cricetiscus sungorus. The sequence continues at coordinate 93,431,857 of JANBXA010000007.1, forward strand.
ACTTGCCTGTAACAGCCCTGTCTATGGATAATCTCAATTATCCCATCCAGAGCTACAGACTAGAAGACCAGATTATAGAGAACAGAGCTCTTATTTTGCTGCCTCCAAGAAATGCACTTTATGGCCAAAAACAAACATCACCTCAGGGTGAGTGGATGGAAAAAAGTAGCCCAAGCAAATGGGACCAAGCAGAAGCAGACATTGTTACCCTAATATCTGACAGGATAGGCTGAAGCCACTTCTCAGAAGACCTAAAGAATATCACTTCACAGTGACCAAGAGAACCACCCATCAAAAGAAAAGGCAATCCTAAATATGCACGTCCCAAAGGCAGGCTCCTCCCATTTCATAAAATTAATACTGCCTGATCTAAAGTCACAGATCAACTCCAACACAATAGGAGTGGGTGACTTCAGCATCTCGCTGTCACCAGTAGACATACCAGCTGGGCAAACACTAATGAAGCAGCGCTGGGATTAAATAACATCAACTGTTTCCTTCAAGTCTACCTTATTTTTGGGGGACAAGGTTTCTCAGGGACCCTGGAGTTGGCCAATTTGGTTAGACTAGCTATCTAGCAAGCCCCACGGGTTCTCTGTCTCCACCTTCCCAGCAGTGTGATAATAGACTTACAAAACTACACACTTTTCTTTCTTTTTTTCTCTCTTTCTCTCTTTCTTCCTTCCTTTCTTTCTTTCTTTCTTTCTTTCTTTCTTTCTTTCTTTCTTTCTTTCTTTCTTTCTTTCTTTCTTTCTTTTTTAAACATGAGTTCTGAGAACAAATGCAGGTCTTCATGCCTGCAAGGCAAGTACTTCATGAACTGAGATGTCTCTCCAGTTCCTAACTATTCCTTCTGGCTACACTTCCATACTCAAATCCTACAGAGGGAAGAGGGCCAAGTGATTAGGTATCTCTTTGGGCCGCGCATTAAATACATAGTAACTAACTCAAGGGGAATCAGCTGCTTCTTTTACCAGCTCTTTGTTGAGGTGTCACACGCAGTTGGAGGCACACACCATTGTTAGGATACTCATCCCCCTATGTGAAAGGGCAGCCTCCAGGCATAGATCAGTTAGAAACCAGTGAGAGCTTGGAGGGCACTGGCAAAAATCAACATGACTGTTAGAGCGAGGGAGCCAACAGAGCTCAGAAGCAACTGAAGAAGCCCGGGCCACATTCATATGCCATGACAGATGGAAAGATGCTTCAGATAGCTTCTCACCTCCCCCACTCAAGACAGTATCTGTGAGCATGCCTAGATCCATGACCCAGGCACACCTCTGGGCTAAAGCTATGAGGGGCAGCCTGCATCTCCTACACTGAACTGCTTCATGCAATAAAACTGACATTTCTAAGTTTGTAATGGGTGGCCGGAAGTTTTGTTCATTAGTGTTGACTTTAGGACACCCAAATTAAGGGGGAAAAACACTTAAAAAACAAAACAAACAAGAAAGAGAAAGTAGAAAGAAATACGGCTGGAGGGAAATACAGCGACTTTGTACTATACCATATGCTTTCTGCTGTTTTCTTGGGTTCCTAGCCATCCATTCAGCTGGGGACAGAAAATGAAACATGGCACTGCGCTCTGATCATGAGAAAGAAGCCAATCGCTACAATTCTTTTTTTTTTTTTTTTCTACTTAGTGGAAAGTTCTAGAAATTGTTACTTGGTCATAAAAATGTTCTCGTATCTCCTTTTATCTTTTAAGTCATCCAAAGGCCAGATGTTGAGAAACAGGGGTGAAGGCCTCCCTTTGCTCCACACAGTTGGCAGCCTGCAATACAGCATAATTAAATAATTGCTTTGGACTATCTTGGGCATAATTAATCATGTAGCTGTAAAAATCTCTGGAAAGGACAGTCCAAAATTCAAACACTCAAGGTTTCTGAGATGTAGAAATGTGATGTTCTCACAGCCCTCTCTGGCCCCAAGTTAGATAAGGGAGGCAATTTATTTTAAGTTGGATGTCACAAATGTTTGATTATAAATTTCAAATTGGAAGAGTCTCAGAGTAGAGAATCTGAGTCTAGCAGATTTTGAAAGTGGGGTTCTACCCCCTCCAGCATGCAGGGAGGAAAGACCGAAATCAAGACGATGTACCAGTGTTTGGGAAAGACAGACTGTGGGTACCTTCTTGGAATCTAGCCTAATTATACCTATTACTGTAGAGACCTTCATGCAGCTGAAGCTCCAGTCGTCAATCCCAGTGTCTAAGGTCCCAGGTAGCTCAAGGAAGATCTGGAGATCCAACCCCAACTGACCTGTGTATCTGAGGCTTGCGCCTTTTGGTACAGCCTTACCCATCATTATTAGCACTGCTTAGAGAGGAACCAGGCTCTCAGAACAGGGACCAGGAATGAAGGAGAAGGAGAAAAAGAGAGTGGAGAGATGAGAGGCTGCAGTGAAAATCAATGGCCTTTCCCTGAGGTTCCAAGTCTGGGACAGGAGATGTTGCCCAGCTGGTGACATGCTTGTCTAAAATGTATGAGGCCTTGGGCTCATTCCCTTCTTAGCACCATGTCAGCCTGCACAATCCTTGCACTTGGGAGACAGAAGGTGGAGCTGGCCTTAAGGCAATCCCGTTACACAGACAATTTGAAGCCAGCATTTAGCTACATGAGACCCTGTCAGAAACAAAACAAAGCAAACAAACAAAGCCCATAACAAAGGAAATATTTAAAGTATTGTTATTTTCCCCTTGAATGGACATGAAGAGGAATTTATCAAACTGCTAAGCTGGCTTTGTTATGTTTCAAAGGGAAAACACATCAGATTTATATTCCCCCAAGGTTAAGGTTTTGTGCTGAAAATTCAGGCTTTAGTCCCTGAAGCAAGGGTGCATCAGGCAATAATGCAACTTAATGCTGTTATTTTTATCATTTGCTTATTAGTCCGTGGCAAGCAGCAAAGTGGCCAGACTCCCTGCAATAAGACAATGAAGAAATACAGACTGTTCCTACAAGTTAGTTCAGTGCTGTGCTGCTAACAGCACTTCCCGAGGAAGGACTTTCAGTCTCTGAATCATGCTGTCAATCACAAGACAGAAATGCAGCTGGCATGAAATTTCATTTCAATCCCTTTTTCTGGAAGAGCTCATGGGTAAAAGTAATATCCTTTCTCATGTATGTTTGATAAGCTGCGATGGCAGCAATATTAGCTAATACTAGCAATATTAGCATAAGCTTATTTTCAGAACCAACTCCCATGGGGATACCTCATGCACAAGCAAAGCAAGCACTCATTACCATGACCTCTGCAACCATGTGCCAAATGCTGAGCGAGGTACAAAGACAGCCTGTGGCTCCCATTTCAAATGTACTGTGCCGGCAGTGTGAGATGCACAACAAAGATATTGAAGATAAAACTATTACAAAGCATTGAAAAAAATAATTACATAAGGCTGAGTATCCTTAGCTGGAGAGCCCCAAATCCTAAATGGGGGGGCAGATCGCAAACACTGCTGGTACCAGGTCTTTAAAAATATATTCATTCATTTTTGTTTTATGTGTGTGGATATTTTGCCTGCATGTATGTGTGTGTGCAGTGCCCACAAAGCCAGAAGAGGGAGCTGGATTCCCTGGAACTGGAGTTCTAGACTGTTGTGAACCACCATGTAGGTGCTGGGAACCAAACCTGGGTTGTCTGCAGAGCAGTCAGTGCTCTTAACTACTGAGCCATCTCTCCAGCCCCTGCTCCTCAGGCATTTTGGATCTCCAGGCTCTTGAATGCATTGTCCTCTCTAGTATTTATAGAATCATGTAAAGCAGGTGGCATGGGCCCATTTCTCTAGTGAAATAATGAAAAGCCAAGGATACTCTGTGGTGGAGCGGGGTTGAACAGAGATGTTTTAAGGGCTAAACTCTGGTATCTGAATGGATCAAGTTTATAAAGAGTCTTGGAAGATGTAATTAAAATCTATCTTTTAAAATGACCTTGTTCTGACAGTGGGGCCTAACTTGGGGGACATGTCCCATGTCCTTACAAGAGACAGAAGGTAACACACAGGGAAGTGGAGACGGAGGCAGACATGGTGGAATGACATGTACACATGAAAATGGGTGCCTGAGATCAGCAGAGGCCACAGGCAGCAAGACCAGAGGCCCAGATGAGATATATGGTCAGATTTCTTCAATTCAATTTGTCAAATTATAAACAATAACACTGCATCCACACAGCAGTTGTCTCATAAGGCTCTGTTTGTCTTGATTCCCAACTACATATTATTATTTTGATTATGGTGGTTATGATGGTCAACTTGCCTGGATTTCAAATGGTCAAGGAGTCACACCCAAAGGTATTTCCAGAGAGGTTTCACTGAGGAAAACCAACACTAAGTGTGAGTAGGACCATCCCGCAGGCTGGGGGCCAGGCTGAATCTAAAGAACAGACAGAGGGAGCATTCATCTCTCTGCTGGTTATGGATGCAGTGTGGCCAGCTGCTCATGTCCCTGCTGTCAATAGCTAGGGCTGTTGTTGTCTAGCCTCTCCCACCATGATGGACTTTAGTCCCAAACTGTGAAGCCAGACTAGCCCTTCCTCCATCAAGTTGCTTTGGTCAGGTATTTTGTCACAGCAGTGAGAAAAGTAACTATGACAGTGGCCTCTTTTGTGGAAAGCACATTGAAAACTATTTTCAAATTGCACGGGAAAGAAGCCTCTTCTGCATTTAATATATAAAATTTGGTGTCACATATGCTATATTATAGAAATAAAATCAAGACAAAACTTTCAGGAGGAGAATAATGTGTATGCTTACAATAGGCACAAATAAACCTCCTACTCTGATATTTTAACTTTATTAGGTTTTGTGTGTGTGTGTGTGTGTGTGTGTGTGTGTGTGTGTGTGTGTGTGTGTGTGTGTGTGGTGTTGGGAATCAAACCCAGGGCCTTATGGATGCTAGGCAAGAGATCTACCAAGGAGCTACACCCCCAGCCCTTGGTACTTTATTTAGTTGAATTTCACAAATCATCTGAAGCCCTCTGGTAAGAGCTCTGGTCTATGGTCAAGGGGCACATAGGATGTGGCAGGAATGTTACCCATCCTGAAGGCTTTTTACCACAGGGCAGGAAGAGCCAGAGAAAAGAATGGACACACAGGGTGTGGACAGGTATTTACAGAGGTCCAGCGGTGCTGCAGGAAATGAGATAAGTAAGCTATGCTGTTCTCATGGTTCTGGGCAGAGCTAGACTGGATGGAGAGTTCACGGAAAGGTGTCCCTTTGATTTGGCCTAAATGGGAAAGTGGACTTTGCAAAGGCCAACTAAGCCCAGGTAGGGGAAGCAGGGATAACGTCAGCAAGACACGTGAGTGGGAAAGGACAGGAAGCTGATCCAGGGCTGGAGCAGCCTTCACTGAGTAAAATGCATGCCATGCAAGTATGAAGGCCCGAGTCCAGATGCTCAGTACCGAGGAGAAGCTGAGTGTGGCTGAGCACATTTGAACCCCAGCACTGGGGAGGTGGAGACAAGTGCATCCTGAGGCCTCACTGATGCTGAACTAGAGAGCTCCAGGCTCGGTGACCTTGCTTCAAAATATAAAGAGTAATGGAAGACACCCAATGACCACCTCTGACATATATATATGTCTACCCACACCCATGTATACAGTACAGCTCGTGCATGCACAAACACACACACACACACACACACACACACACACTCACACACTCACACACACACACACACACACTCACACACTCACACACTCACACACACACACACACACACACTCACACACATACCATACATAGTTTCTATGTCTAAGTTGTATAAAGGAACAACTATGGATTGACCAGAGTTGGGTATAAGGGTGCATTTTGCCCATCATTATAGACAGACTGTGAGACACACTTTCACAGATGCTTCTCTCCATGAATTAATGACCTCCTCCCATCCATTACCAGGTGCTTCCATGCCCTTGGGTCTCTATGTTTCCAAAATACAACATACTTAGCAGAAATTTATCCCTGTTTTCTTTCTCAATGTCTATCATACTGGTTCTGACTCTGGATAAAAACAGTTTTTCTTTATTTCCAGCTCTGATCGATTCTTTTGTCAGAGAGCTGTAGATTGGATACAACAGTCTGCTTCTCAGCTTGATAGATAAAGTTGACAGCATGGGCCTGTGATTTCTCTGTTAATGAGTGAACTGTGTTAGAGTGGCAAGAAGATCTGGGTGTAGGGTGGGGCTTAGGAGCACAGTTGGTGACAGCACAACATTCTGCAGCCACCAGTTCTGGAGTCTGTGGCTAGGGAAAGGAATGTTTTCCAGGAGCTGGGGATGGGAGGTGGGTGCTGATGCAGACACTGCTTTCTGGGTGATTTTGCTATTTGGGGATTACCTGCATTTTTGTAGGAGTGTGTGGGAATAGACAGTTAGTAGGAAGCTCGGGAAGAATGGAGCATATGGTAGCCAAGTGGCATGGGGACACCTGGGGCAGCTTGTCCCCTTGGGGTGTCCTTGTACAGCTATTTCCTCTGGGGTGGGTTTGATGACTCCATCATGGAAAAAGGAGAAGGCTCATAGGACTCACAAGACCTGAAGATAGACAGCAGATGCCAGATGTGGCATGTGCTTGTAGTCCTAGCACTGAAGAGGGTGTGGCAGGAGGATCACAAGTTCAAGCAAGCCTTGCCCACATAGCGAGTTCTAGGCCAGCCCGGGCTATGTGAGATCCTGTCAAAGAAATCAAATAGCACCCGGGTGGTGACATACCCCTTTAATCCCAGCACTTGGGAGGCGGGGGCAGGGGAGGGCAGGGGAAGGGACAGGGGGAACAGGAGAATGGAGCTCAGAGTAGATGAGCTGCCCGCTGTCCCACAGCTGGCTTGCTGCCTGATTACTGTGCTTCAGCGGTTGGTCTCAGTCTACAGGTCCCAATGACATATTCATCTTCACCCCATATACTACTTTTCTGGTTGCTGTGATCAGATACCCCACAAGAAGCACCCTACGACAGGAAGCATATATTCTGGCTCATGGTTTAAGGTACAGTCTCATGGCAGCTGGTGGGGGTGGCTTAGATCTGGGTGGATGAGGAAGCAGAAGGGGAGGTCAGTTGGAAGCAGGCAAGGGTTATACAATCAGGCCTCCCCACAACTCAGTGACTCACTTCTTGCAGCTGGGCTGCACCTCCAATGGCCAACAGCTGGGGACCAAATGTGCCAATATGTAAGCCTTTTTGGGACATGTCATAGCCAAACCACAGCACTTTGAGAAGACATTGGGAACCCTCAGTTTGTTACTGATCTCTGCCTACTCATGTCTCTCCTGTGATCCTGATTGTTATGATCCCTGGCCCCTGTACCCTCTCTCTTGTATCAGACCTCGTCACCATGCCCTTTCTACTGTCTCCTCTGATGTCCTTTTCCTTTACTGTTTCCCCTCTTTCTTTTCCAGCCATACTGGCCACATTGCTGCTCTGCCCCTGAGCGTGTGCTTGCTATTTCCTGATCCCCACCAATGCCTGTGCCTTGCCCTCATCTCACATCTTGGGCCACTTCTTCTCCTTCTGTCCTTTGCTCAGCTTCATCCTCCTCCAGGGTCACTTATGTCACTCTCAGTCCCTTGTTCCCTCCTAGGTGGTGCTCTCTGAGAGCACAGTTTCTTTACTGATATATCCCTAAGACCTAGACTAGCACTGGGGACAGGGTAGTGGCCCATGAATAAATGAATAGCCAGAGAGGACTGAATGCAAACAAGACACTGCCTTCCTTCCTCAGGCCAACAAACGCACTGAAGCCCAATGGTGCTCCATCAATGCCATGTCAAAGATGTGTAAAACAATGCACACGTGCAGTGTGTGTGCACTCACACATGCATGTGCACTCACCCACATAGGCACAGCACCTGGGTTGTGAGTGTGTGTGTGTGATGGGAGATATTCTGTAAATATGTTTCTCATACTGGTTAATGAATAAAGCACTGTGGCCAATGGGAAAGCAAGATAGGTGGGGCTAGGAGACAAGGAGGAAAAAGGAAGTAGTTAGGAGGAGTCAATATGGAGAGCCCGGAGAGGTAGAATGCCAGCCAGCCGCTCTGGCCGATAAGATGAGCCACATGGAAATACTTAGAATAGCAGAAATGGGTTAATCATTAAGACAGAGCTAGCCCATAAGAAATGATAGTAACTGGCCAACAGGATTGTATCATATACAGAGTCTCTGCCTCTGCGTGTTATTGGGGGCTGGCATGGTGGCGGGACCAGACCAGCGGCAGGGGGGTGGGGTGGGGGGGGAGTGCTCGTAACATAATGGTGTCAGGGCGGGCTGACAGAAAACCTACACGGTACATGTGTGCTCTAGATACAGTAAGTTCCCAAAACAGACAGGATTAGATGGCAAAAACAGGGGTTCCATGAACACTGTGGCCTTGTAGAAAAACATCCTGACCACATGTTCGCATGCTGCTGTTCTTGCCTGAGCAGGTCTGAGCAGGGGTAAAAGAGAGGAACAGTTGTGGGCACAGCCCTAGAGTCCAGTGCCAAACACTCAGGAGAAATGAGATGTGCTAAACATTGGGGAGGCTGTGAAGAAATGAGCCCCCATTCTCTGTGGATCACCATGACAATCGAGGCAGGTCTTTGGGGAAAAAAAGTGTCAGAAGTGTCAGGCGTGTGACTAGTCCCAGGAAAAAGCTAGTGCCCTCCATGCCACATGCCATGCCCTCTTTAGCCCTCACATGACAACCAGTTGGTGCTGAGAACGGTGTTGCCTAAAACTGAGAAAAGGCAGAAACCACTGAAATTCACATGCTCATGTGCACACATGGGAAAAATGAGATATGCATGGAAAACCGAACTCTATGGAGCAGGTAAAGGAACAGACAAACTCTACAAGAGCCAAACAGGACACTGCATGAAATGACAGGAAGCTGCAGAATGACGGTGTGTTTTCTTTCTCTCTCTCTCTCTGTATACACTGACGCTGTATTCTGTTTATTGCCTCTGTGTGTTTTATTACACCACCTGTGGTGTGTACATGTGTGTTTCTGGTAGGCTGTTGATTGCATGTGTATGCATCATGTCATTTGTGTGTGTGAGTGAAGCTGTCTTAGATTGTTCTGTGTCTGTATGCTGTGGTGTATGTGGTATCTCAGTATCTCCAAACCTTCCCAGAACTTACAGAGGTGGCCGTTACTGCAGACATGCAGAGCAGTCCCACCCTGTCACTTAAGCTCGTACATTTTCTACAACCTTCTCTCTCCTCCCTCCCCTGGAGTGCCCTGGCCCAAGCCATTTAGGACTTTGAGGATACAAACTGATAGTTCACAACTCAATACACAGATGTAGTTTTTTTTTTTTTTTTAAAGCAAGAGTGGATTTATCAGACAAGTAGCTTCTCTAGGAGCACCCAAGAGTCCTCTGGTGTCGACTATCTGGAACTTGGAATGACAGGGCTGAAGATAGGCAATCCCAGGGTGACAATAAGTCAGCATTTTCTACTCGTATTCATAGCTCATCAGTAAAAGCCTGCCCAGGTAGGTCTGATGTCAACTCAACTTGGTCATTGTTAAATTATTTCTATTCTTTCTCAGGGAGAAGGGGCCCTCAATCTGTTTTGATTAAGCCAGCAGCTATGATGTTAATAAACAATTTCCTATCTTTTAGCACTTGGAAGTTTTAAGCACCAGGACTGTGAACACAGAAGATCATCCATGCAGTGCCTGTGTTCTTTCATTTTCTGGCAGTCTTGGAGACTGGATCTGTGGCTTTGTGTAGCTACGCATTTTACCACTGAGCTATAGCCCCAGCTCCAGCCCATGCTTGAGTGCCTAAACCCAGCCAGTTCTGTAGTTCTAAGGCCCCCAGCCCTACACCCCAGTCTGAGAACAGAACTTAAAGATGGGGATGAAGGAGATGCTAAGATCCACGGTCAGCTGTGCGGTTGTAAGTAACCACACAGGCAGGCAGCCTCCGTCTTCTTGCCCAGCTTGAGGGGCGCCCATGCTGTGAGGCCACCGTGCCTGCTCTCAGGGCCTTTGAGTGAGTGCAGAGAGACAGGGTGGTCTAGGGTTGGTTAAATCAGAGCTTTCAGGTCATGTCCACTTACCTGAGACCAGAGCAAGTGCTGACGCTGACCACTGAAGCAGCATCTCCTTGCACGTGTCCATGGTAGTAACAGTGATCCTAAAGCGAGACAGGGGAAATCAATCAACACATCTTCCTCCCACTTAGACTAATCCAGATTCTTCTGGTCCCCTCTCCTCCTTTAGCTTAGGACATGTTATACCATAGTATACAGTTAGTCAGAATGTTTACTGCTAGGCCCAATGTGACTTGCCAGGATCTACGGCTCGAGTGACAGACTTGCTCAGAGATTATCAGTAGGGTTTTGGCATGCCTGACTGGTTTCCAGTCTCACCTGTCACCCCCTGCCTCCCAGGAAAGTCTTGATGTCCAAAGTTGTACAAAATGCAGCATCAGAACAAATGACACTGACATCCTTGGCTTACCCTCATGTAAATTGTCTCTGGTAATGAATGACATAAGGGAATGGATGGGGTATTTAAGTATGCTGTGGAATGCAATAAAACCAGGCTCGAATCAGTGGCTTAGGAAAACAGCTGAACAGATGGGGGCTTGGGGGGTGAATGGAGAGAATTCTCAGAATCACCCACATTCACCTCAGCAGAAAGGTCACTGAGGGAGGTCTCAGAAGAAAAAAAACCAAAAACCAAAGCAATCATAGCCCAGATGCCTCCTGGGAAGACAGAGCTCTGTCCAGATTCAAGGTAATTATGCTGTTGAAAAGAAGGCTGGGTCACAGCTGCTGATTGGCAAGGAATGGCCACTCATATTGGGCACTCCTCGCCCAGTTATCCATAATGCCAGCAGCAGGTTGGCTCTAGGCAGGAAAGTGACCATCTCATCTAAGTAACAGTCAGGGTTCAGCCTGCCTGCACCATACCCATGTCAGCTCATAGGTACCCAGTGGTGACAGCCATTCACAAAGACTATCTCTGCTTTGCTAAGGAAACGGACCAGGGTTAGAAAGAAGGCTCAACGGCTAAGAGCATTTGCTGTAATCGCCAAGGACTCAGGTTTGGTTCCCAGCACTGGCTTGGTGCCTCACAAACATATGCAATTCAGTTCTGGGGATCTATTCTGAAGCCCTTTTGAGCTTCCATGGGTTCCTGAATGCATATGGTACACATAAACACACACACTCTCTCTCTCTCTCTCTCTCTCTCTCTCTCTCTCTCTCTCTCTCTCTCTCTCTCTCTCTCTCTCACACACACACACACACACACACACACACACACACTTAAAAAAAAAATTAAAAGACAAACAAAAAAAGACCAGATGAGTTTTACTCAACAAAGACAAAGCCATGACATCATGATAGTTTGACTAAGACCACCTCAATAAAGAAAGAGGGTAAAATTCTTGGGTCATCTGAAAGGCAAAGAATGGAAGGAGATGGGAAACCTACAGGGAGACAGGTGCTTCTGTTTAAACCTTTCTTACTGATTATAGAGTCTCATAACACACACACACACACACACACACACACACACACACACACACACACACACTCAGGATATTAATATTTTAACCCCATAATTGTGTAAGAGAATTACACAATTTAACCTGAACATCTTTGCCCAGCATTTCTAGCTTTATAAATCCAAGTGTCTTCCATGTACCCCGCCCTTGTTTTCTGGATTTCTTTGAGGTTCTGGGTACATGCATTTTCATGTACCCGAAGAAATCTGTTTACAAGGTCTTGAGACTGGCTCTTTACTCTACCCAGGGTTTGCTTTCCATCCTGGAAGCACAGGGCGTGTACAACTTCCCCTACACCAAGGGCAGTCATTATCCACCACACTTCCTTGGGCTTCTCACCAACACTCTGTCATATGTTGTGTCCGTGACTTGTTTCTGTGACCTGATAGAGACAACTTCAAGGAGCGAGGATCTCTTCTGGCTCACAGTCCATCATGGCAAAAGAAGACATGGTGGAGTTGTTGGCACGTGTGACAGCGAGCAAGCCAACCGCAGAGACCCACCTCCTCCATCAAGGCCTCATGTCTAGAGGTTCTGCAACCTCCCCAAACAGTGCCATCCGTTGGGGCCTGAGTGTTCAAGAACATGAGCCATCCGAGCCAGAGCATATGGGAATACTCAGGATATGTCCATGCATCTTCTTGGTTTTACAGTCCACCGAGGGATGCTCAACTGTCCTTTCCTAAGCCAACACCACTCTTTTAATCACAATTGTTTTACATGACAATTGGATATCCCGCAGAGCTAATTCACTTTTAAAATGAAGACTTAATTCCCATACCACACATCTCACTATTTCAAAGCACACCTGGTCAGCATTTTTATGGTGTTCTATTTAGAGTACAGGGAGTACCTGAAGTCCTCCATCACCGAAATCCATAAGGATGCACAGTGATGACCACTATCTAATTCCAGAGCATTTTAATGATCCCAGAGAGATACCTGGGGCCCAGCAGTCCCTCCTCAGCAGTCTCCTCTCTGTCTCTATGGATTTGCTTGCTCTGTTCATTTCATGCAAATAGAAGCCTGCAATACATGGCCTCGTGCCTGGTTTCTTTCATCCTGCTTAATGTTTTCCAGGTCTCATCATGAACTCTGCTTTTTCTTGCCTAAGAGTATTTCACTGCACATACTGTAGTATGGACAGCTGGTGTCCAGGGGCCAGGACTGGAGATGGAATTACCTGCAGATGGAAACCTGCAAAGTCAACAGGTAATGGAGAGAGCATGTAGTTCAGGGAGGAGACTAGGAGATTCAGACATAGGCGTGTGGCATGCCTGGTGATCTGTCTCTCATACAGGAGGCTGGAGGCTGTCCTCTTCAATAGGCAGTGGCTCAGTACAAGATACTTGAGGAGGGGAGACATAGCTTTGAGTGTACCTTCTTGCCATCTGTGTAGATTTTGAATGGCTCTGATGCTCTCTCTCTCTCTCTCTCTCTCTCTCTCTCTCTCTCTCTCTCTCTCTCTCTCTCTCTCTCTCTCTCTCTCTCTGACTATGGTATACAGGGTGGGGTGGGTATTCTATGACCCACAGGCATGTTAAAGTGGAAGGTGACTCTTAGTAGGAAAGGATAGGACAGTGGCTGCTGTTGGAATCTTGGGTGCCCAGGTGACCAAGATGGCTGACCTTCAAGATCCATCGTTTCTCTTATTTGTGGTGAGGAGGATGGAAAGTAAAGTGGTGACAATAGCTACTGACTCCTGAAATTTGGAACTCATTTGTTCTCAGGCTCTGTTGTTAATAGATTATTTATCAAGTGTACTTTCTAATTAAATATACCGGAATACAAGCTCATTAAGCCATGAGCTGAGAACAAATTAGTATCAAATTAATTTCCAGTCCAATAACTTGAAATATCGCTTTTAGGGAGCAGGGGAAGTGGAGTTTAGTGTTCATAAACCATTCCTTGAAGTCAACAACCCTACTCATCTTAGTTGTCATGAGAGTTTACAACTTATTTCTCAATTTACCTGAGTTAGACAGCTCCCAAGCCCCTTGCTCATTCCTGACATGGGTTAATCTCTTCAACTGCAAGGCACAGTTACCAGAGTCTCCCAGACAATTCCAATTTCCTGAAACTTAGTTTTTTCAGCATGACTCACCACATGCAAATGAACATGATTTCATTTTGATGGTGCTGTGACTCACCGTCTGGATAAGTTCATGACTCAGAAAGACATAGCTGGCCCCTCCATGTACCACGTTATTGGTTGGGAAGCGGCAGAGATCATTTTCTGACCGCTGGAAAGCTGACTCCTAAGGCAGGATCAGAGGCAAAGAGGTCCTTATAGGTAGCACCATGATCAGAGGCCAGAAAAACCCACTGTGGTTCACAGGCCAGTGTGTGCCTGTGTCTGAGGTCTGGTGGTCCTTATGTAATGATGCTCAGATGCAGGAACCAGTCAGATCTTCTGGGCTCATGAAAACTTGGCCCAGAGGTTCCAGATGTGCCACACAACAGGGAACATGACAAGCAGCCAGTGTTCAGAGAAGATCTGTGTCCACCCTGGGGAACCCTGGATCTGTATTACCACAGTGGCCCTTGCTGGGTATCAGTGGATAATGGTCTCTGTAGCGCGTTTCTCAGCCCTCAGCCCTCTCTGCTCTCTGAATTTCCATAAAGCATTGAACCACACAGCCTCCCTATTCAAAAGATGTTCCTGAATGAGACCACACCCTCCTAGGACCATCGTCTTTGCTTCATTCTGCTGATTTAATGCATTCTATTTTTCCCAATGAAACCTCGTGTGGAAGAGAGTCCTGAACACGCACAACCACAAAATTACATCTCTCCCTTCACAAAAGCTCTAACTGGGCATTTCATATATACTTATTATTTAACCGAATGCATTTCCCCACTCCAGTAAAATACCGTTTTCCTTCTGTTTAATACTATCAATCAAACCTAATGGTGGGTAACAGGAAGCTGGAGTAACAACTCTTGACCCTGAAAATTGGTAGCCCTCAACTCCATGCCCTGCAGGAAGTCAAATTAAACCCCTGCCACCCCTCCCTCTGAGGACTGGAAAGAAAAGGGTTTTATAAGCTGAAGTGGTAACAAGAGTGGTCCAACCTTGCAATTTAAAAGAACTTCTAGCAGACAGAGTCTGTGAGGGAATGCTGAGAGAATGGTGTTTTCAACATGCTCCTAAGGGCCTGAGCCACACCTGCCACAGGCAGCACTGTGAACCCCTCTGACTCAATGCTTGAAGGCAGGATGTTTTTAGCTGCAAGGGCACTTGGGGCCATTTAAGGCCAATCATATTTTTCTAGCCAACTTCTTGCCCAAAAGAAGTGGAAACTGAGGTCATGATTGTGAAACTGCCATTAATGGTCACAGAGGTGTCTGGTGGCAGGGCAGGACCTCAGACCTGGGCCTTTCCTCACCGGGCAGGCTTCCCACTATGCCTCACTGCTGGAGACAAATGCCCTGTGCTCCCATGGACCTGTACTTTTGAGGAAAAAAGCTTCCCTCTATAATGGAAGCTTGCATTCCACACTTTGCTGCAGGACCTCCCATGAATCACCCATGGGATCAGAGGAGAAAGCAGTTACTTCCAAAGGTAGAAAAAAGTCTGTAGGGGGGAGAGAGGGAAGAGGGAGAGAGAGAGAACATACATAAACATGTGTATGAGTGGTGTGTCTACATGCATACCAATAAGAGAAACATTCACAGTGTACAGAAGGACATCCCCCATCACTCCACCTCTTAATAGTTCCACTCCCATTGGGGAAATTTCCTTTCAAACCACCACAAACTCTAAGAAAGATTTCAGAAGGGACCCAGTACACAGCATGGCAAAGGGCTGTTGTAGGTGACTGTCACCATGGTGGCTGGCTGACAATCCCAAAAGCCTGACTATGCATAGGCTTGATGTCTGCTGCTTCACTCCCACACTGCATGTCTGGTGAAGCAATCTAGCCAAGCTGAAATTTCAACCCAGTCAGAGTGACACCATGAATTTCCTAAGGCCACAGCTACTGTGTCTGAAGGCCCATATCCAGGAGTTCCCACAAATGCAGATACTTTCAGAATAGGAAGGCTACTGCAGCCTGTACATGGCCTTGATAATTCCCTTGATTAGCATACAATGTCCTTGTCCTAGGCATATTTTGTCACTTGTGGTCAGCCTGTATGTTTTCTTGGGACAGGACGGTGTCCCCTTCCATTCTGCAACATCACCAGCATGCTGAAACCTCACTGAGCTAAGCTAGGATGGGCCTCACAGCCTCACAGCTATACACTTGGGGGCCTTCTACAGATGCTTCTACCTTCTCATTCTGTAATCTTCATTTCTGGGGTTGTACTTTGTTGATGAGATTGGCCGATAGGTTAGTGCCAAAGACTTCCATTGGGGAGAGAACAGAACAGCTGCCAGAGATTAGGGCAACTGAGCTTTTTGAAGATAGCCATGTATGGAGCACAGGGTGTGGAAGATGACTTACACCCACCTGTCTATAATGTGACAATGATGTGTTTGCCACTCTGGTGCATGTATGACCTATGGAAACTGTCTGATTTTCCTCTCTCCTGAAGCATTGTCCTTTCTTCTCAGATGCCATCTAGCTATAGTGGATTGTGGATGATTCTCTATGTCCCATTGGCCCAATATACTAATCCAAACCAAATGCTGAAGACTCCACTTGTGTGTCACAGAAAACAGTTGCCATGGAAATGGACAGAATGCCTCCCAAACACTGCTTTTGATAAAAATATTTCATCCCATCACTTCCTTGATGGTCCAGCCTAAGCTAACATTGGCTGGCCCCACCTGATGATTCTCATCAAAGACTTCTACAGTTTTTTCCCATTAAGAACACATTTGACACAGGATCTTTTTGAGTAGTCCTCATATAAATGTTGAAAGGTCTTCCCTTCTCTCTGTCTCAATATACCTGTCCTTTTCAGCAGAAATGGTCTACCTGACTTCCAGCTTGTCCAGCAGAACCACTTGCCTTGTCTGGCTGTAGCCTCTCCCATGTCCTCAGAGCCCCCAACATGCTCATGACACACTTTAAAGGGACATTTCAATGGATTCCAACATTCTTCTATCACAACATAGGTTTCCGAGTCACTCTGAACTTTGTCACCTTTTGCACATATCCCGTGTCTAGGAAAACTCTGTGGCAGTGCCCTGGAATGTTCCCCTCCTAACCCTGGGAATGTGCCTCCTCCAGCTTCCAATTTTGGCCCAGGTGTTCTTTCCTCCATGCAGCCTTCCTAGACTCCTCAAACCAGATCAGGCCCTCTTGGCCTTCCCTTCAGTATACTCAGCGCAGATATGGTTGTTGGACCCATGCCAGTCTCCTCTTTTCTTTCTGGTAGGTATCCTCAACTGTAGCTAATCTATGTTGTATTCTCAGTGGCGGGCACAGTGCATGGCTCCAGCAGTTGTCCAGTCAACATGTGTGCAACAGACATGCATTTCTTCCAAACATGGCAGGCACTGGGAGCACTGGCCGGCTACTTCAATCTCCCCAGGGCTTCCAAGGGAATGTGAATAGCCCACACGGCATGCCTATGGTCACCCACAGGCCTTATTAGAAGTGACAGCGTAAAAGATAATTCTCCCTTAGATATAGCCAGCAAAGAACAAAGTCAAATACTTCATCGAGGAGAGCAGACATAGGAGATTGATTCCAGAGTTAAACTCAGCCACTGCTCTGAGTAGTCAGCGTATCCTAATTGTTGTTATATTAAAAACAATAAAAGCACCCCCAGCCAAGTGGTTCTCACTCCACATGGACATTTAAATTCAGGCTGACCCACTGAGGGCTGATTATAAGGAGCAAGGAGACGAGTCAGCGAATTTCCCTTTGTTTTCCTGTCTGAGTCAACAAGAATCAAACTTCCAAGGCTGCATCTGACTCCTCACCAATAACCATACAAGGCCAAGCTGCCAGGATGGGGCTCTATACAGGGAAGAGCTCTTTGGCTCCATAGCATGGGCGATGCTTTGGCTGGCATAATCAGAGTGCAAGCGTTTGAATCAACCCTCCCCACACTTGCTTGAACGCTTGGTGCCTCAGCTGGTGATGCTTTTTCGGGAAGGCTGTGGAACCTTTAGGAGGCAGGCCCTAGCTGGAGGAAGTAAGTCACTAGAGGGTATGTCTTAGAGGCTATGGAAAGGCCCCACTTCTGCAAGATCTCTCCTACTGCTTCCCATTCTGCGAAGATGTAGTTAGGTGAGGGGTTTTAGTCACATGCTCTCATCACATTCCTGGTGCTGCTGTCTCTGGGTCATAGTGGACCGTATCTGTAAACCATGAGCCACACAAATCCATCCTTCCTTATTCCTTGTCAGATATTTGATCATGGTATGGAGAAATGTAGTGAGTACATAAAGTACCCCGGAGAGGCGACTGATGGGTGAAAACAGATAGCCTTCTTTTCTAATTAGGAAAATGAATGTGCTATTGTTTCTGGGGGCCTAAGAAAGGTGGGTGACCCAGTTTTAGCTGCTTCACCTGCTAAAGAAAGATTCACCCAGGCAGCTGAAGATTAAACTGCAGCACCAGCGTTTGAAAAAGGCCTTTGGACTGCTATAGAGGGACACTGGTCTGGGCAGAAGTGAAGCATCTAGTAATTTCTACACCCTCATCCCTTTCTAGCCTTTTGACTCATCCTGGGGAAGGATCTTTCCTGGGAAAATGAGAAGGAAAGGGGCAAACATACCAACAGAAATGCAGAGATGCACATGGCCCCATGGAGGGGATGGGTATTGAAGTTCTGGAACCTTCCACCCCTGCTGCTTTCTAGGAGGTCTGGATTTGTAGCCTTTAGCTTTGTCATCCAAGTCTAAGCCAGAGCTGGCAGCTGTTGGACCCTCTAGTATATGGTCCCAAATTTGTACATTATTTTTCTTACTCTTACCTATGCTTCCTTCCTAGTGTGCACGTCTGTGTGAGGGATTAGTAAGGGAGATGGAACCGGAGCATAAACTGGACATACACCCTACATATACTAGATCAATGCATGTTGGAAGAGCATCCTTTATCATCATGAAGTTGGAGGACCAGCCTTTCTAGGCTCCTCCTTTGCTGTTTCTCATTTGGGATAAAAGTTTATATTGTGGAAATAGCTCAGGGATGCCTGAAACATATTTTAAATGAGATAGACAGATTTACATATACGGTAGACTTAGCCAGCAACACAAGCTGCAAACACAAGCACCACACTTCTATATGAAGCTAACCCTCTTATCCTACCTCTTATCTTTTTCCTGTTGTACACATCTATGTTCACGTGTTCACTGAGTCCTTAGCCTAACTGCCCCATTCAGATGCAATGCAGATATGTTCGGGGCTTTTTGCTCTCTCCGACTTTTCCTTCTAACCAGTAGCTGCTCTTAGTGGTGGCAGGGAGGACCCCACTGTCTGTCAGTGACCATGCGGGAAGGAAAGCCCCATTGCAGAGATTTCCCCTCATCAAATATCCTTTGGCTCCTCCATTATCTGTCCCTCTCCCTATTACATGCCAGTTCCTATCAGCAAAACCTCCATCAGTGGCAGTCCCTACCCTGAACAGGTCTTAGTTTTCATCTACCAGTATTTTGTCTCCAAGTCTCTTTGGAAGGCACAGACCCAGATCGTATGTGCATCTTCTATGACTCCCAAACTTTCAGTGCTCAAGTCCTCAACTCTTCATTACTAAAACATTCATACATCCCTGCTGGTCTGGGCCCATCTGTGAAGACATACCAAATATTTCCCCCTTACTGAATCAGCCTTCAAAAGCTGATGTCAAATAGTGTTTGTACATACCCTTTAGTTTCATTTGCATGTGTTTTTATTTTTAAAAGCCTCTCCCCTTTTTAGTATAATTTGTGGAGGTAAATCTTGTAAATAAAGCTTGCTAACATGCTTTAGTCTAATTCTGCTGGTTAAACTAATATAGCAATGGGTAGTGCTTATGTGCTGATGAGCGTATTTTATTCAACTGTATTCAACCCCGAGCCAATGAATGGGAGGATGAGTGACTAGTGGATGGAGACGTTGTATTGATCAGCTGGGCCATGTAAGGTTCTATGGGAGCAGTGAGGATTATCAGAAACATTCTCACCCATTCAAGCTGTTACAACCTTATTAACAGAGAGAGCAAAGGAAAGAAAAATAGTACTCAATCTGAGTCTACTAATGTAATAAACTACACTGTTAGAGTTGTAAATATTGAGCTATCCTTGCATTCCTCAAGAGGAGGTTGAAAACTATGTGCTAGGTAGGGGTTAGAGGTAACTTAATTAGGATATTTACATCAGTTTCCTAATAAACACTAGCCTATGAAGCACACTGCAAAAGTGCCTTTTTCATAGTTTGGTAACATGTCTTGTCCAAATTGTCTAATATTCTCAGGACCGTTTATCCCTTATAGGTGTGGCAGAACTCACTTATCAAAATCATTTGGGCCTGATGACACTTTTATGGGTAGACTTTAAAAAGCAATATAATTTTTGTCTCGGTTGTTTTAAGACAGGGTCTCATGTACCCCAGGCTGGATTCTATGTGGCTTAGGCTGACCTAGAAATCTCACCACCTGCTACTACCTCCTAAATGCTGGGATTACTGATATGTGCTACTATGCCTAGCTACAAAGTACCATTCTTGAGTCGATTTCTATATACATTTTAATTTTTCTTTTACCTTAAGTATGCTAATAATTTGCATTTTTCATTCTTTTAATTTTTCATGTGTATTGCTCTTATGTGCTATGGCTTTATGTCTGTGCACACTATGCTTACAATGCCTGCAGAGGCCAGAAGGGGCCATCAGAGCTGTCACATTGGAGTTACAGATGGTTGTTAGCCATTGTATGAGTAATGGGAATAGAACCTGGTTCCTCTGCAAAAGCAACAACCACTCTTGGCCATTGAGTCACCTCTCCAGCTCCCACAAATTTGAATTTTTAAGATTATGGTCAGGATTGTTCACAGCTTTACTGTGATCGAAAAATTGCATCTTCAATGTTTTCTCTTATTTTGTTAATGTTTTATTTTCTTCAAAAGAACAGATTTTGGTTAAAACTGTTTTTTGTGCTCCTTTTCATTAATTTCTGCTCATTTTCCAAATCTTTGTTCCCAGCACAGACATATCCCTCTCCTGGCTGTGGGTGGTCCTGGAGATTTTCAGGGTCTTGCTCGGTGAGTTAAGTTGTATCAATTTCATTTCTGGACAATTTCCTCTTGGGGAGAAGTTGTGAAGTTTGAAGTGTTGGCTTGGGGGCTGTTTTAAAATCATCAAACTAAGAGGTAAAAGAAGGATGAGACCTCTCAGCCCTGGTTTTGGATGAATGGTTTTAGATTTCTAAGAAACCTGTTAAGTAGGAGTTGGGCTAAAGCATCAACTATAGACGAATCCATAGATTTAAAAGTCATAGTCTTTATCAATTTTTTTTTATATATTTTGAGAATGCCCTGCTAGTATAAGCGGTTGTACAACTTTTTCAATAGACATTTGCTTTTTTAATATTTGTGTGTATGTATGTGTGTGTGTGGTATGTGTGTGTGTATGTGTGTGTGTGTGGTGTGTGCATGTGTGTGGTGTGTGTGTGCATGTGTGTGCCTATGTGTGCAGCATGTTTGTACATGTGTGTGGTGTGTATGTGTGCACATATGCATGGTGTACGTGTGTGTGTGTGTGTGTGTGTGTGTGCATATGGGTATGATGTGCACAGGAGTATGTACCAGACATATGTGGAGGACAGGTCTGCCTGATGGAAGCAGTTCTGTCCTCATACCCTATGGCTTTATGAATAAAAATGAAGTCATTATTAGTCTTGACCACAGAGCCCTTTACTCAACGTAGCTGTTCCACAGGTTCTTCACCCATTTGACGCTTCCTTTTATCATTATATAATGGCTGCTTTTTCACTAATATCTCTCTTTCTCTGTCTCTCTCTCTCCCCTTTCTCTTCCTTCCTCTCTTTCTAGTTTACTAGCTTGTCTGATGTCAGTACAACTACAACAGCTTTACTTATTGACTAATTAATTAAGTTTTATCTGCCCAGTTTTGCTTTACTTCTTTCCTTTTATATATGGGGGTATGGGTCTTGACGAGTTTATTCAGCTTATTTACATACAGCGAGATTCTTATTTTGGTCTCATTCCTTTCTGTTTCATTGTTACTTTCTTTATTTTTTCAGCCCTTTCCCTTCATCCTGCCCTGCACTGGATTGAAACATGATTTCCATGAACAGCCACAGCCTCTTATTTGGAAGCATGAGCTCTGTTTTTCTGGTCTTTGGATGTTTATTCTGAAAATGGTCAGGTGCCTCATATTTTACTTATCAAAGTTAATCAGCATGTCTATTATTTTTAATGCAAGACAAACTCTTCAACTGTTTCAAGTCTCTCTCCCTCTGTCTTGTTTGAGAACATCCAAACATAATCCCTCCTGCTACAGCTATTATTTTAAGGAGATTTACTTGATGCAATTGTTTTGCTTGCTTTTGCCTCTGATACCCTACCCTTATATTCACTTTCCTTCTCGCTGTGCTCTTCTTTGCCTGGGTAGCTTTTGTTAGGCTGTGGGAGCAGTGAGTTCTTGTATTGCTGTGTAAGCATGGCTGTTGCCGTCTTAGCTCTGTAAAGCCATTTTAGCATGGAGTTGGGGTGACAATACTGCCCCTCTCCCTGCAGTTTTAACTCCCTTGTTGCTGATGAGAAATCTATTGTTGCTTCAGTTGTCCTCATTTGCTACAAACGCCTTTGTCTCAGGTAGTGTTAAGCCATCCTCTTTGAGATCCTGAAGGTTCTCTGTAATTCACCCTGGAATATTTCTGTTCTTTCTCCTGGGACTGGTAGATTTTTGTCAAGCTTTATATCTTTCTTCGACCTGGGAACCCCACTGTTACAATCTGATCACTGCTTCTTCTCTACATTGACAAATGGATTTCACTGGAATTTCCATTCGATCTATTTTGTTCTCATTTTTTTCCTCCTCTGTTTTTTTTTTCCATCTCCGTTTTGGGAGGGCTAATTTTTTCTCTCTCCTTTTGTCCAGGGGTGCTCCTCCACAATGTCTTTGTTCATTGTCTGGCTTGTGATTTTTGCCTAGAGGAGCAGCTCTAGTATGTTTATTACCCTCTTTTCTTTTTGCATGGTCATCTCATACATGTGGGCTGTAGAAGCTTTGCTTTAGCAGGGGCTCCAGCCTGGACTCCAGCAGACTTACCTGGTTTGGGGATAGCTTTGAGGTCGGTGCCTTGACTGATTAACTCCAGCCTTATGTTGACATTCAGAGTCTGAGCATGGACCAACATATCTCCAATGCACATAACACATGGGAAAGGCTGTGTGGGGTCTAATCTTTCTTTTCTTTTGTGTGTGTGTGTGTGTGTGTGTGTGTGTGTGTGTGTGTACGTGTAAGAGAGAGACAGAGACAGAGAGAGAGAGAGATGTGTGTGTGTGTGTGAGAGATTTTTCAATTCATGACACATGGCAGATTATTTTTTGTTTCTTAGGGACACCAACTCTTAGGAGTTTCTAATTGCATATACCCCAATCTCTTCTCTGCCTCTATCTAGCACCTGGCTTTTATATTAATTCCTATTTGCATTTATATTCGCTCACTCTATCTCTCCCCTTCCTCACTCTGGATCTTGAGTAGTCTTTGGAGTCTCATGACCCGAACTTAGTCACCAAATCTCTAGCTATCTCTAACCCCACATATCATTTTGTTAATTTTCGAGAGGGTCTCACTATAGCCTAGGCTAGTCTGGAACTCCCTGTATAGTCCAGGTTGGCTTTAGACTTGCTGTCATTCTCTTGTGTCCCAAGTGCTTGGATTACAGATACGAGCCACTACACCCAGCTGATGACCCTTGGACTGATTTTTATGAATCATTTTTAACCTTGAGACTTTCACAAAAACCTGGAGGTGCTTATATTTTGTTTGGGATTTCTGTGTTTTCTCGGGCTGGGAAAGCTATGGTAGAACTATGTTCCCATATCATGAAGTATCCACTCCTAAGTGGTGTGAGGACAATGCTGGAGGCCTCACACGAGAGCAAAGAGGTCTTAGGGAAAAGAGCTATGCCACTGGCTTGCTTTTGAAAAACAAACTTACTCACACATAGTTCTTTATGCCAGGAGACCTATTCTTCCCTCATGGGGCATCAACTTTGCCCTGTGCTCTTGGAATCTCATGGAATACACACACATGGCTGTGTGTGCACACAGATGCACAATGTGTGCCAACAGGGAACACAAAGGGACATGGCTACATATAAAAGCTCAAAGATCCGTCTCCTGAGATGGCTCAGCGGGCAAAAGTGCTTCTGCCAGGTCTGAAGACATGGATTCAAGTCCCAGGACCAAATGATGGAATAGAGCTGATTACTATACATTTTCCCCTGACCACCACATGCCTCTATATAGACACACTCTAGACTAGAAGGGGATAAATGTCATATTGTTGTTAACTCAACAGAGGAAAACGTTATGCACTTGTTTGAGGTGGCTTTAGCATAGTTACTTTTCCTTTATATTTCTTTACAAATGTTGCAAAGTGTAACACAAAACTCAACCATTCAGGCTGGCTTTCTAACCCACTTTTAACACTGGTCAAGCTTTCTGATAAATAAAAACCCTCCTCCTCCTCATCCTCCTCCCCTTCTCCTCTTGTTTCGTTTCTTCCTCCTCTTCTCATTTAGGCAGAGACTCACTGTGCAGCTCTGGATATATGGAGCAGGCTGGTCTCAAACTCAGAGATTCATGTGCATTTGTCTACCAAAGTGCTGGGATTAAAGTTCATGGTCATCACATCTGGCTAAAAAGCTTCCTAGGAAATCTGTTTTTGTTTTTATTTGGGGAAAGGTCACCTTTTGTATCCCAGGCTGTCCTGGAATTCATTCCATAACCTACACTAGATTCTAACCCTCAGTGATCCTCCTGCCTCAGCTTTCTGAGAACTGGAATTTGAGGTGTGAGCCTGGGCTCTCCAGGGATTCTTGGTGACTAAATTAAGAATCTGGAGATGTGATTAGCTCAGAAGAAAGAAAGAAAACCAGGATCAAGCATGCAGGAATTACCGTGTAATTTCGAGTGAGAGAGACGTCAGTGCCATCCTGCAGATAATGGGTCTCCATGAAGCCATTGGCAATGAGCCCCCTGTGGAAACAGAAATGACATGAAGAGATAAGTGTCACACTGCATGGATACGCTGCTGTGAGCACCCCAGGGGTGGGAATGAGACAACCCAGTGATGCTTCCAATGGGCTTCACCTCTTCGAGTTTCAGGGAGATTTTGGAGGGATCTAAGTAGGGGACAGTCTGCAATGCATGTTTTGAAGAGTTGCCCATATGGTACCTGTGGGTCCCCTTCGTTCCTCCGACCTCATTCCTCTCAGAGGCACAGTTTAGCATCCACCATGTACCTGGATGCATACCCTCCCCCCACACCATACACCCGCACATACCATCCCCTCCCCAACCATCACCCACTGCCCTCCCCCTCTGCATCCCACTCTTCCATACAGCTGACAATTTCCAAGTTGGGGAAACCCATCCCCAGATGTCACATTGCTCCACAAAGTAGAATCAGTGGCAGAGCCCCTGCTGGGAAAACAGTCTGGGATCCATAGTTGTTTTTCTTATAGGTGAGAGAACCTAGCGATCGATACAGAAATGTTACAGGAGAGGTAAAAACAATGATGAAATGTTGAAAGTGATATAGGTATGAACAAAAAAGGAAAATGATTTGGATATCTGGAAATCCTGTATTTTCAAGATAAACTAAATTCAGGCAAGCCTCTTGTGTCCCAACTAAAGCTACTGCAGTCTCTGGGTCTTCACTGAGGCCAGAGCTCAGGCCAGGTGGTTTTAAATGACTTTGCAGCCTGAGATGATGTGGCCTATTTCATTCTGCTCAATGCAATGCAGAAAACGTTTCCTATATACCTGCTATGTGCTGATTTTAGCTGCTGGTTTCTGCTCTTGAGGGTGCTACAGCCTGGTAGGGTGACAGAGGGAACTGTCTCAGAGAGAGCTGTATTCCGGTGAACCAGTGCGCAGTAGGTAGAGAGAGCATCAAGATGGCATTGCACAGGGAGCTGGACACTGCTGTGCTGCAACAGAGACGTGGATGTTGGCACCACATCAGAGTGGGTAGAGGCGGAGGAATTCCTAGGCTGAAGATGGCCACGAGAGGCTACCTGAAGATGTGGAATCAGGAAGCCAGGTCGCGCAGGGCAAGAAAGGGCCATGAACAGAATCTGATTTCATCTGTTGGAGCTGTAGAATCCAGAGTGGTTTCAAATTCCGAGTTACCAGAGGGGCAGTGGAGGGGATGGCATTGTTGCTCTTCTTACCATCAGTTCTCCTGGGTAGGGAGCAAGAGGAAAACACGTGACCCAAACCCAGCCAATCACAGATCTCCCTTGCAGGAAGTGGGGTGGTGGGACTTCTAGCGAAGTGGCTTTTCCTCACTTTCTTAAGACTCAGGGCTACAGAGTTGCTTGTAGCCTGGAGTTCACTTTGAGGGGATGCTGGAAGTAGATATACCTGTTATCCTGCAGTGATGAAAGGGAGAGGAGCAATGTCCAGCTGCTTGAGTGTATCTCCAGTAAGTCCCTCTTTGACTGGAGCTGACTCTATCTGAGCTTGCAGCCAGCATCAGGGTAAGTACCTCAGAGTAGGGAGATGGAATTCTGGGTATGTAATACAGGAGAGGACTTTCTTTTCAAAGTCAGATTGCCTTAATGCTCTTCCAGCCAAGTTCAGAATGGAGGGCAATTTCCTTGTATTACATGGATTTCCAGAAACATACATGCCTATTTTAAGTCAGCTGGGCCATTGCAGTGGGTCCAAGCTATGGGTACGTATCCATGAGTGTTTTACAAGGGCACACCAAAATACAATCCACATAGAGGTGACAACCACACATGGGTTCTCCTGAGCTCTCAGAGTTTTGTTCACCTCCAGAGTATTAAAAGACACATTTGGGAGGACTTCCCTGGTGACAGTGGGGTCTCAATAGCCCACCCCCGAAGTTCTCTTCTCTTTGCAGCTGCACAGGCACCCTGGACAGGCCCATTCCCAGGATTGTTAGCATGTCCAGAGCAGAGTAAATCAGAATAGGAAGGGAGCCGGCTGGCAGGTGGGATCGGGGACAATGAAGCCTTCATGTGAGGTATTTGGAAGTCTGAATTGTCTTTGAATTGCCTTTCAGATCAGAGAAAATATTGCTACATTCACACCTGGGGCTCTAGAGAGTTCTGAAATGTCACCGCCTGTTCCTTCCTGTCATGTGTCTCTGAGCAGGCCCTGGGGTGGGTGGCCTAGGCAGCTGTGGCACTCCTGATTCCACTCTGCTTTCTACCAGGAGTAATTTCACCTCTGGTTCACACTTCCTCTGGCCAACACTAGTCCTTGGATGGTTCTAGAACATTCCATCAAGGGCTTTTGCATTTATCATATCCTGTGTCTGGGGTGTTCTTTGCATGGTAAGTCATGGGGCTGACTCCTTTTCACCCTTCTTAGTGTAAATGCTGTCTTCCCAGGGGGTCTCTCCTCTGATGTGGAATCTGAAGCAGCCCCTTCACCGTTACCCACTGCAGAGCCCTTTGGCTTCCTGGATAGCATTCCTCTGTGGTTTATTTTATCTGTTTATGCTTTGCCTCTTTGCTCTCAAGAATGTAAGCCATAGGGGATGATCAGTCACCATTGAGTTCCCAATGGTGCAGACCGCCCACGCAGCTCACAGCCTTCTCCTTCACAAGCTAGTAAAATTTTGGCGAGCACTTCCTTTTTTTTAAATTTTTTTTTGTTTTGAGATTATAATTTAATTATAACATTTCCCTTTTCTTCCCCCAAACCCTCTTATGTACCCATCCCGCTCTCCTTCAAATTCATGGTCTCTGTTTTTCACAAATTGTTATTGCATGCACATATGTATATGTATGTACATATGCATTTCTAAATATGACTAGTTCATTCCATATGATGTTACTTGTGTATATGCTTTCAGGGCTGGTTGTTTGGCACTGGACAGACATCTGTTGTGTTCGTCCCTGGGGAGGACCACCTCTCCTGCTCCTAGCTTTCCTCAGTCACTTACAGTCCCCTGTGTAGCATTGAGGCCCCATTTCTCTTCCCGCCTCCTCTTTGGCATGTTCCCTGGTGTCCGTCCTTGTCCAGCTCATGTTGAGCAGTGATGCTGGTGAGACTTCACAGGTGTAGCCTCTGACATGGCTAGGAGACACAATCTTATGGCAAACTCCCCGATCCTTTCTGGATCTTACAATCCTTCTGGATCTTACAGTCTCTTCCACAAAGTTTCCTAAGCCTTAGGTCTGGGATTATTTTGTAGACGTATCCATTGGATTGGGCTGGGCCCCACGACTCTGCATTTGGATTGGTTGTTGTTTTCTGTAGCATTTTCCATCTGTTGGGCCTTTCCTTTGAGCCAGGCATCCACTCTGCCTGGGCCATCTCATTTAAACCTTTATAGTAGCTAGCTATAGGGACTGTCTGCTATTATTTTTGTTCCTTTCTTTGTTCTCTGTTTCTTGAGAGAGGTCCAGCCAACTCAGCTTTAGCTCTAGACACTATTTTCTTTTCGTCTTCTTTTAAATCAATTTAAATATGAAACAAAGCAAACAAAAGCCCCCCAAACTAGGACTACAAGGGAGCTCAGGTGACCTGTGTAAAGTCACACCCAAGTTTGTACTTTAAGGAAAGGTTATTGATTTTTATTTTATGTGTATGAGCGATTTTATTGTATGTATGTCTGTGCATCACATGCTTGCCTGTGTGGTGATATATTACCTATGATTTATAAAAGCTTGCCTGAGGACTCAGAAATCAAAGTCAGACATGAGTCCTAGAAGCCAGGCAAACACCTTTAATTCTAGGATTCAGGATTAAGAGGTAGACAGATCTCTGTTAGTTCAAGGCCACACGGAGCTTCAGGAAACTGATCCAGTCCTAAAGAGAAACAGCTCACACAGATGATCTCGGCACTTGGGATCATACTCCTTTAATCCCAGGACTCACCAGAGGTATTAAGACAGGAACAGGGTCTCAGAGCTGGCACTCATTCTCCAGCCACACTGAGGATAGGGCGGCACTCAGAGAGTTAGTTTCTAGCCACAGCATAGCAATCTGAGTGAATGTGAGGAACAGTGAAGCCATGGCTGGCTGCTTTGCTTTTCTGATTTTGGCTTGAAGCTTGAACCCCAATATTTGTCTCTGGGTCATTTATTTACCATATTACATGTCTGCTTGCAGGTCATTTAGATAAACTCTGACTCCTCCTTGGTATCAATTTCAAAACTGTTTAAATGAGGAAAGCAGAGAAGTGGCAGAGAGGCTTCACTTGCTTGGGCTATAAGAATTCATAGTTGACATGTCAACTTTCCCCTCTAGTATGCCATCACATTCCCCCTGGAGGTGGAGCAATGGGTGGTTGTAAGGCCAAGAACTGAACCCTGCAAGGACAGCAAATGCTCTTAGCTGACCCCCACAGTTAGTGCTTTTGTGCCTTCTGGTGTCACTGTGGCCTCACCAGTCTTCCAAGCTGGTCAGGTTTTATCTGCTGAGCACATGTGGCAGGTACCATGTCAGACAGTGGAGAAATGCGCACTGAGTGGAGTAAGGGGTGAATAGACGCACAGATGCAAGAGTCAATCTGAGGACAGCTCAGCGGTGCCTCTCTTCACGTCCAGGACTCTCTCCTTCCTCCTGGGCGGCTCCCGCCCCACCTCCCTCCTCAGTGCATTTGACGAAACCAAGCAGGTGCTAGATCGGAGTGTTCTAAGATGTACATCTAATTTAAAAATGGCTGGAAGTCAGAGGCCCCTGGAGAAAACAGAGAGGGGCAGATGGACAATGGGTGTATTGGAAATATGACAGCAACAGTCTTGTATTTTTACCCAAAGAGAAAATCAAATTAGATGGCTTTCCATCAGCAAATGGGAGCAGAAGGTAGATGCGTAATTTCATGAGAACATTCCTTTCCTCTGCTTATTAGATTAGTTGACCTAACAAGGCACTCTCTTCCCCTCGACACCAGACAATGAAAAGCATCTTAACTGTGCCAGGAGCTGATGTTGCCGGTTCCCATTTGCTTTGCTGTTGTTAGTGATACCTACATAACACTCTCATTTAGCCTCTAATTATTGTGCTGGAGCCTGGAGGTAAGGCAGAGCATGAGCTTCCCCATCTGGGGAGAATAGATTTGGAGTGCCACAGCTGTATGAGACACACCTAGAGCTCTGCCTGGAGTCAGGGAACTTCTTCCAAGTCTGCAGCTAGCCCAGGGAGTGGTACCCAGGAGGACTCTGAATAAATGTGGAGAAAAGAAGATACCAACGACATTCCAGCTGGGAATGGTCACATTCTGAAAGGCACAGAATGAAGGGACAACAGACTGGGAGTCTGGGCTTAGTTAATGTGGTGGAACATTCAGGTGTGTGTGTGTGTGTGTGTGTGTGTGTGTGTGTGTGTGTGCGGCGCGCGTGCGTGCTGAGATAGGCAGCTGGGAGTGGATCTTAGAGACTGCTACATGTTACTGATTTGTTCCCTACAAACAGAAGCCATGACACACGGTAGTGACCTGAGCTGATGGCAGCTTTGGGACACTCCTCCACTCTGACAGTGATATGACAAAGATTTTAAGGGGAAGGAAGGGAACAGTAAGTGTACAGAAGTAAGGGTATAGTCCTTTGTGAGTGTACTAAGGACTGGGCCAGCAACATATATCCAGGAGTGACACTCAGGAGGGGCCAGTACAACAGCAAGCAGGTGCTGACAATGGCTGGGGTGGGGATGTCAGGAGGCTGCCTGGGATGGGACAGAAGCTAGTGAGTTCAGTTCATAAACACTGAGTATGGGATGCTGAGGGACTTTTGCTTGGCTGTGTTCCTTCAGCAGCTGACTGTGTATGTGGCTTGGAGTGGAGACATCTTACAGTATGGTGGAGGACAACCAGACCCCTACCCTTCCATCTGAACATGGTGTTTTCTGATTTCAAAACCTTTGGACATGGCTGAAAGTGGTCACTTAGACTTTCCAGTAAAATGTTATGATGTAAGTAAAGTTCTTATAAAATATGCATTTCTGAAAATGTTTCAATATTGAACTGAAACACAAATGACCTCCAAATGGATTTTTTTTTGATCAATATTGAAATTACATTTCCCTGCATTTACCATTATGTAATTTAGTTATATAGTTTGAGGGAGATGAATCCCATTAAAGGACCTGTGCTGTGCCTATTCATTTTGGTCCCTGGGAGTCCCCTCTTCCCCCACCCTTGAGTGAACTTTTCTCCTGTGTTCTGCCAGGATTTAGCTCTAGGACTTTACCTTGTCTGTGTTATCTTTTGTTTGCTTGTTTCTCCCACACTGAGCTGGGACAGAGCCAAACTGACACCCCTCCCAGACTAACCCAGTGTCTGGCACACGCTGAGGATGGAACGTAGATGATGACACACATTGTTACAGAAAAGCTACTCAATCCAAACTGAGTAGACCAATAAACGGATTGGGGCTTAAATGGTTTTCACCAATCCTAGATGGTGGTATGGCATGGGGACTGTCATATGCAGGACCTCATTGTTTTAAGAATTCTAAAAGCATGGGGGCTGGAGAGATGCCCCAGTAGTTAAGGGTACCAACTTCTCCTCCAGAGGACCTGAGTTCAGTTCCAAGCCCCAATGTCAGGCATTTTATAACCACCTGTAACTCCAGCCCCAGGGAATCTGACACCTCTGACAGCCAAGGGCACCTGCACTCATGTGCATGTACCTGTAAGCAGACTCACATGTAATCAGAATAAACTGCAACAAATGATGATTACGACGATGGTAATTCCCAAAGCTTGCAGGTCATTTAGATAAACTCTGACTCCTTGGTATCAATTTCAAAACTGTTTAAATGAGGAAAGCAGAGAAATGGCAGAGAGGCTTCACTTGCTTGGGCTATAAGAATTCATAGTTGACATGTCAACTTTCCCCTCTAGTATGTTTTTGAAGAGTGTGTATGTAGGGCCTGTGGGTTTAATTACCCTGTACGACATAGTCATACGGCAGTGTCACAAGACAGTTCTTGCCTGCCAGTCAGCACCAGCAGGCACTGTGGAGGCTCTCTGCAATTGGATCATCTGTGTGGGGACTTCAGTGACTTTGTCCTCCTGGAGACCCATTTCTCACTGACGTAGAGCCTCTGACCTGAACCCATTTTCTGTGCAGATTTACTTGATGACAGATTATTATCCCCCGAGTTACAGTCATTCATATAGAAATGTGGGCCGTGGTGTTCTCCTGCTAGAATGTGGAAATACAGCAGAGATGCCTGGAATGAGCGATGAAACACCCAAAGCTTTAGCAAGACAGCATACAACGAAAATCAAAATTAAAAACCAGGGTCTGTGTTTGGCTACTAGGCTAGCCATCTTTTATCTGTTATTATCTGGTATTAAATTAGAGATAAGTAAATTTAGAGTAAATATGAAGAAGCAGACTAGCACACACCGTCCCAGACCCCTTGCAGTTTGAAGGATGTTTTCTGGTTTGTAACAAAAACCCTAGACTGCCCAGAATTGCAGTCTTGTTAATGTGATGTCCATGAAGGGGACAGTGTACTGGAAAACTAGTACAAGGGGTTGCAGAGTAAGAGAGAGGAACTGGGGAGATGCTGTGGTTAGTAAAGTGTCTGCCAGGCAAGCATAAGGGCCTGATCTGGGATTCTCAGCTGTCATGGAATAGCTGGGTACAGTTGTACCTATCTAGAGCTGGGGATAAAAATAGGCAGATTCCTCCCACCCCCAGATCACTGGCTGTCAGTCTGGCCAATCAGTGAGTTCTAGGCTCAGTGAGAATCCCTGTTTCTAAGGAGAAGCTGCAAGACACCCACTGTCTACCTTGGCCTTAATACAGATATGCACACAAGTAACACATACACGGTGCACATGTATAACATCATATACTACATATACTTGCAATACACACACACACACACACACACACACACACACACACACACACACACACACACACACACAGGGAGAGAGTGAGTGAGTGAGAGAGGAGAAGGAGGCAGACAGACAGACAAAAGTTGGAAAATATGAGTAAGGGGGGCAGGGAAGAATCTGAGAAACCCTATCCTTCCCTCAACTCGAGTTTGCTGGCATTTCTGGAACTTGGTCTTTGTAAATACTTCTGTTCCTTGTCCTTGGAGGAGGTCAGTGTCACCCAGGGAACAGAAGTTCTGGGCTCTTGGTTTGAGGGAGGGAAAGTAAAGCATTACTACTGCCCACTGATACCCTCCTTATGACTTATCACAGTCATAGGTTTTGTCACTGTCCTTCTGACTACTGTTACACCTATTTTCCTGACAGAACCTTTGGGGATAAGGACTATTCATCCCTGCCTGTAAGAAACAGAAAACAGTCAGAAATATTAAGTAATGTGTACAAAGCTACCTAGCAGAGTTCAGGGAGACAGGAGTGGACTCTTGGGTCCTGAAGACTATCTCTCCTAGCCAGTGGTCCACACAGCCTTCCTAGGAAGCAATGTCACCCTGTGGTTCTGAAGGCCCGAGAAAAAGCCTCTGTCAGCCATGTCCCAGAAGTGTATGTGGTACACTGGAGTGAACATATGAACGAGGAGGCTTTCTGCACTCAGTTTGATTTAGTCAC
>JANBXA010000007.1:93470000-93502500 GCA_030556225.1 Cricetiscus sungorus
CCACATGGCAACTCATAACTGTCTGTAACTGCAGTTACAGAGGATCCAACATGCTCACATAGACATACATGCAGGCCAAACACCAATGCATGTAAAATAAAAATAAATAAATCATTAAGGAAACTGCAGGGAGTTCTTGTAATCTTCAAGTCCCATGTAATTGATCTCCTAGGACTGGGTTGACCTCCCAGCCACTCCTGCTTCTCTTTTCTGTCTTGAACAGGGCTTTGCATTTAGGTCTCATGTGGTGCAGAACCCAGGGGAAGAGCCATCGAAAGCCAGGCCAGTGACAATAGGCCATGGTTGGCTCTCTCTCCAGGACAAAGGCCCCCACAACCAATAAGCCCACAATGGGGCCTTTGGATCACCGCCCTCCTCTATATGGGCTCTCTGGAGAAGAGGAGACACTTTCCCCAATGCCTCCATCCCTTACTCACCCTCAGCTCCGTAGGTTACAGGAGAGTTCAGCTACTCCAAATGGCGAATTTTCTACAAGAACTTAAGTAGTGCAGTCAGAACAGCGATGGAATATTTCATGTTCCTCTCATTATTCGTAGGTGAGGGCAATATGAATGACTGTGTGAAGTCAGTTAAGCAACTCAAAACATGACAGAATGCTTTCTTGGGTCATGAGAAATTGAAATCTGTAATAAGCAACATGGCCTCAAACTGTAAAATTAGTTAAAAGCCATGGAAGGATGACGAGTTGGTCTGTATTTGATTGAAGCAGTACTCTATTACATTCGTGAAGTCTTTGGAGCCTTGTGCCATACTGGTATTCTGATGCTTGGAGCCCTTTTTCTAAAGAGCTGGCGATTGAGGCAATGGCAATGCATGTGGGACCATATCCAGAGCTAGAGTTTTCTATGTATGTATGTGTGTGCACATGCGTGTGCCTAAGCAGGTGTGTGGAGATCAGAGGCTAATATCCAGATGCCTTCCTTAATCTCTTCCCCAACTTACTGTTTTGAGACAGGGTCTCTCACTGAACCTGGGGCTCGCAGTTTCAGCTAGCTTATCTAACTAGACCATGACACCCCAGGTCTAGCCTAACAGTGCTAGAGTTATACACATGGGTAGCATGACCATCACATTTTCTCATGGGACATGGAGATCTGAACTCAGGTTTTTGTTTTCTTTCAGTCACAACTTTTCCCACTGTAACATCCCCAAGATGTCCTGGGTACAGAGGGGAAATATGCTTATTCAATGTACCCACCCCAGGACAAGAGTTTGCTTGTCCTCTGGATGGGTGTTGGCCAGAAAACAAACAACAAACAAACAAACAAAAATATGCTCCAATCTTTTTGGCTTCCCAGCACTGGAAGATTAGTGGTTCCCTTCCTTTCCTTTTTTTTTTTCTTCAATAAAGGAAAATAGAAAAAAACTTCCTCTGAAGAACCCAGAAACTCATATTCAGAGGAGATTTGTGGTTTCATTTTCACACAACGATCTTGCATGCGAAGTTTGGAGTTGGGATGACATCATGTGTACCACTAAACACATGCTCCAGAAAGACGTTCCTCATTAAAAGCTGAACACTTTCCATGTGTCTGGGAGGAAAAAGAACTAAATATGCTGAGCAGGGAGAGAGGCATAGTTTAATGACTAAAAAATGTCATTTATAATGCTCTGCCTCAGTAACTCTCCATAGGTCCCTGAAAGGAATACTCCAGCAACCTGAGAGCTCATTGAACCAATCAGCACTTCCCAAGGCCATAAAACAACTATGACCAAGTGTACTTCTCCACATTCTGGGATCGAGGAGCTGAGTCAACACAGAAAATGGATAAAATACCACCAAAGCACTGTCTTTTTCCCAGAAGCCTGGGTGTTTCCAAAACGAAAGAATCACATTTCAACCCCCTGTAGGATGGAGCACAGTTTTACCCTGAACATCCAAATCTGGACCAGTTATTGGATGAGCCTGTGGAATTTGCGCTCATTTTGTTGGGTGTGACAGTGGCGCTGTGGCTATATAGGAGCATATTAGGCTTTGGAGATGGTTCCGCAGATAAAGTAATTACCTTGCAAGCAAGGGGACCCGAGATCTGTCCCTAAAACTCATTTTAAAAGAAAAACAACAGAGTTTGGTGGCCTGTGCTTGTAATCTCAGCACTAGAGAGGTAGAAGTGGGCAGATTCCAGGATCGTTGGCCAGTCAATCTGGCGTCAAGCCAGAAAGTGACCCAGTCTCAGAAAACAAGATGGTGCATACACATGTGGTTGCTCCCCGCCCCACCACCCTCTGTCTGGTGTGTACTTTGTGTGCAGCACACACGTTTCCCTGAACCATTGAGCAGTAGTAAGTGACACACTTTATGGCCTTTGTCCCCAGATCCTTGGCTGACATTTCCTTTGAGCAGATCTGCTACAAGCCACAATATGGTGTCACCTGGGAGCATCCTCTTAACCATCCACTCAGGTCTCAGTGTCACATAACA
This sequence comes from Cricetiscus sungorus, assembly GCA_030556225.1. NCBI lineage: Eukaryota > Metazoa > Chordata > Mammalia > Rodentia > Cricetidae > Cricetiscus > Cricetiscus sungorus. The sequence goes on from JANBXA010000007.1 coordinate 93,472,444, forward strand.
GGCTCAGAGCAACTTAAAAGTCTTTTTTTTTATTTGTTTTACTGTGTGTGTGTGTGTGTGTGTGTGTGTGTGTGTGTGTGTGTGTGTGTGTGTATCTGTCTGTATGTGCACCATTTGTGTGCAGTGACCTCAAAGGATAGAAGAGGACGCCAGATCCCTGGGAACTGGAGTTACAGGTGGTTTGTGAGCTGCCCAATGTGGTCTCTGGGAGTTGAGCCCTAATCTTTAGCAAGAGCAGTTCTTTCGCTCTTTTGTCAATGTCCCTTCAAGACCTTCCCCCATATTATCCATTGTGTCCTTTTGCTTTATCTTAAGCAACGTTTAGATACAAGTCACCTGTCATATGATTTACATGGGATGCATATAGTTGAGTATCTGTCAGGATATCTATTTTCAGACCCATGACATGATTTGAGCATGCTCCCTCTCCCTGCTTCACCCCCCCACCCATCACCCTTTACCCCTTGAGCCTTTTGCTCTGCCTTTCTTTTCTGAAAATAGAAGTTTTAAAAAATATGTTCCTTTTTTGAAACTAAAATAATTTGATGTTGCCTGGCATTCCTTGTGCTTCCTCTGAGGTTGTGTGTTCTTACCTCAAATAACTTCTTAGATGGCATCCCATCTGAGGGAGACTATATGTCCCCCTGTTACTGATGGAATCATGGTCACTTCTTCAAGGCAGGGGGCTGATTCCCCTCTGTATTGTGGCATCAGTGGATGCCACATCTAGGGGATTTGAACTATTTGCTACTTGAAGAGAGAAACATAGCTATTACACAGGTGCTGGTGCCTGGCTGATCATGCCCTGGAGACACATTCTTGCAGAGCTGACCTCTGAGAAGTCTGGAAATTCTTCCCATCTATATGGCTGCTGCCTGCCCATAGTTAACAGAGAGCCTGACTGCTCATAATGCTGTGGAACATTGCCCTGTGCTTCATGAATCTTGTGAAGTGTCTCTGGAACCCAAGGGGGATAAAAGGGCCATACTTTGTAGAAGGAAAAAGACTATCCTAACCAGACCCAGAGCATTTTGTACCTGTGTGGGGAGAACCTGGTCCCTCCATTCAGGTGGCTGGGCAGTGGCTTCCTAGGAAAGCCCAAGCTCTCTATATAGCTTTCTCGTCTGCCTTGAGCATTTGGTGTCTTTCTTAAAATCTCTGTAGCAAAATCCAGAGGCCATAGATGGAAACAGGTGGCAGGGAAGGCGGATGCTGAGAAAGGGTTGTGGATGAGCCCTTTCTTTAGGCTAAAGCAGACCTGGGTTTCACTATTCCCTGCCTCTGAGCAGAAGTGAGGTTGACCCCTGAGACTGCTTAAAGCAATCCTGCTCAGTAGTATGGGGACCAAGGAGGAAGGAGGCCCATCCAGGGAGAGGCAAGACCACTTCAGGGGTGTAGTCCTGCAAGAAGGGAACAAAACAATAGCCTTGCAGTGATCCACAGCCAAGGCAAACAGAAGAGTACACACAGGAGGAGGTGGGCTCCCAGTGGAGAAGAGAGCTTTCTTAGAGATGCTGACAGCATTCAGAAGCCCACAGGCCACACGGCCAGGTGCAGAGAGCTTCACTTCCCCCATTCTGGGGGCCTTTCTTCTCCCAGGGCAACTCCACAAAATATTATTATTATTTAGTTGCAACAACAATAATGACTCACAAAACAAAAACCAAAACAGGCCAACTATTGGAACAGCAAGAGATTTCTAAGGGGTTTTATTTTAAACATATGTTTTCTAAGAGAGCAGGGAGGGCTGCCAGAATTGCAGCATAGAGTGTGTTTTCCTCTTTCTGTGTACAGGGCTTGCTTTGGAAACTGTCTATAAGTGCCCCCCAAAGTTTCTGTTGTCTAAATACTTGAGGGCGGGACATGGCGTTCTGAGCTTAACCTAGTTATCTCATTGAAATGGAGTGAGAGTGAAGAGATGGGATTTTCATGTGATGTGACCATAGGGTTGTGGGGGTTGGACAGAGGGGTCACTCATGCCATCTAATCACACAGAAGAACACCACATTCCATGGCATTTTGCAAAACCAGCCACCCTACCCAAGCTGTCAGTGGAGCAGGAAGGAGCCCTCTACACTTTTCTGTTGGAATTCTAGGGACTGTGTCTATGAGATGAAGCCTGACTGGTATGGAACCCAAGAGGTAGACGAGAGGGTCACTCTCTGTGTCTGCAATGTTGGTAGACAAAACTGTGACATGAAAACTGGCACTTGGAATGTGAGTTCTCAGCGACTTGGCATCACCAGATGCCTGTCCTGTCCCTGGTAACCACAGATGGCTTCCACAATGGGTTAGATCAGCATGGTCCCAGGTCCAGGGTCAGAGAACTGGGAGGCCCATAAAAAAACAAACCATGTAATGAGTTGGTTCAGCTAAGACCTCAAGCACACACAGCTGTAGAATGCTCCAAAGAAAAGAACACCCAGTCAGGAGCCAGAGGAGATGTGCAGAGTGCTTGCCACACACTCAGGGAAACCTGAGTCCGGCACCCAGCATGGTGGGGTTTAGGGGTGGATCCTAGGGTTTTATAGTGAGTCAGCCAAAACAGGGAAGAAGTCATGTAAGAGATCCTGTCTCTAAAAATAAGGTAGAGTGTGGCAGAGGTAGAACTCTGGCCTCCATGGGTACACATACCTGCCTATACATATACACAGTCACCTCCTCCCAAGGAAAATAAAGAAAAACCAGCTGGGTATAGCAGTGCAGCTACTTGGGAATCTGAGACAGGAGTATCAAGAGTTTATGGTCAGCCACCCTTGATTATTGAGTAAATTCAAGGCCAGCCTGGGCAATCTAGGAAGTGCCTGTCTAACATTTAAAAATAAAACATTAGCATTTAAGGATGTATCTCAGTGGTTGCCAAGCATGCAAGGAGACCCAGGTTTCATCCCCAGCTCAGCAAGGAAAAAGGAAAAAGAGAAAAGACTCCCACCGCAGAAGCATCGTAGATCCCCATGCATGCCAGTTCCTCCCTAGCCTCGTTGGCCTTTGCCTCCAGTGAGAGAGGTAAGTGATGATCTCTGCCCAAAGCTATGAGTCAGACTTCTGGCTCTGTTACACTTCAGGGTGGGATTAATTATCACCAGCCCTCTTAGGGAATTAATTTAAATGATATAAAATAGAGTTTACTGTCATTTTAAATAAAGACACCAGATGAAATTTAAGACATATGAAGAGTAGAGAGAATACCAAACCAGAAACGGCAGGGTGCTGTGATTCCAGAGGGTTCTGAGTCATCCAGTGAGTTCTGCCATCAGAATGTGCTGCTAGCTGAGCTAAGGAATTCTGTGTTACATGTCCCACAGAGCAATGTGAGTCTATTGTTTTAGTCCTAAAGGAAGCATGGGTTAAAATATGACGATCTTCTCCTGGCTGGAAAACGATGACCTTAGAGCAGTAAACAGGGATTAAAAATTCAATTCAGAAGGGCTTTGATGAAAATCCCTTACTGTCCCCAAAAGGATAGAGACTCTCAGTGTTAAAGGGTTGGGTGTCACTTCAGTAGGATGCAATGGGACTGCCTGCTGTTGGGGGTTACTTCTGAGCCCTGAAAGGAGATTCAGAGACAGAAATCATCACTGTGTCTCCTGCTCTTGCAGAAAAGGGTTCCTTCATTAAAGAATATGACATTTCACTTGTAGAGATCCACGGTAGAGATGTTTAAAAATGTACACACACACACACACACACACACACACACACACACACACACACACACACACACACACACGAGAGAGAGAGAGAGAGAGAGAGAGAGAGAGAGAGAGAGAGAGAGAGAGAGAGAGAGAGAGAGAGTTTCAGAACAGAAGTCAATGAAGGACATTTTTCTTTCTATGTAGATGAGATGTCCTGCTATACAGAGAGGAACTTTCACTGAACCTGGAGTTAGGCTGGAAGCCAAAGTTACAGCCATTTTCTATCTCCATTCTCCACAGTGCTGGGGCTATAGGTACAGGTGTGGCCATATCCAGCTTTTCATGGGAACACAGCAAACACTTTTTCCCACTCCATCTCCCTCTTTATTTATGCCTTGTTTGGGAGACTGAGTGTGCTAGAGTACAGAACAAGGGACAGCGTCTCTCTGCTGTGCTGAACTTAACATTCATACATGGCTGTATGCTGCTGATGTGCATTGTGGGAAATGTTCATGAGAGCATTTAGGAAAGGAGAGGCTGGGTTGTTAGAATATACTAGGGGGCATAAAGAACTGCTTTCCTAGGAGGTAAATAGAGGGCAGCATCAGATAGCAAATGCAAAAGTGTACGGGGGTCAGAGCATAGGAGAATGCTTACTGGTGATATGTACACCAATGAGAATAATAATTAAGGGATAACAACACAGGCATGCACTGGGACTAACCAAGTCCCCTCCAGAGCCTACTGAAGATTGGAGACTATAATTGGGGCAGAGTTTTTTACTCATTTGAATTAGTCATTTAAAACATAAGAGTAAAGACCTCTTTTCTTTTTTGGTGGTGGTGGTGGGGTTAAGAATGTGGTAAGGGAGCCCAGGGCAGAGCTAAGGTACCACTCGGCAAATAAGCAAACAACAAAAGATAATAATAAAGTCAGGAGTGATCCACATTTGATTGTATTGCAACATAGAAGGAGAATCCAGCAGCAAGCAACGTTCTTCACAGCTATGGCTTTAGCCAAATAAAGGAAGCCGAGTTCATGCTTGGATGGGGCTATCTGCAGTGAATTGATGTGCCACTCAAGTCTGTGGTGTCTTAAGTCAGCCTCATCACATAGGGAGCTCTCCTCTGTGTGTTTGTTGAACTTAATGCATTAACCTCCCTCTGAACAACAGTTCAGACTCTTAATTGATTTTTTAAAAAATCTTGATCAGAACTGAGCAAGCATTTGTGCTTTATTTATGGCTGTAACTGACATGAAAATGGCAGTGTTTCTATCTTGCTGGTTACATCAGATTAAGTCATTTCAAACATAATATTAAGGCCAGGTGTGGTGGTTCACACTTGTGATCCTATCACAAGGGAGGCAGATGTGGAGGGATCACGGCAAACTCAAGGCCAGCCTGGTCTTCATAGTGAGACCCTGCTTCAAAAACACCACCCTGGTTTTTTCCAAAACAGGAAAAATGCTCTCAAAGCATGAAGGGAAAATATATTTATCAGAGGAACTTGGTTTACTAATCCGTATTTGTTTGTGTGTGTTATTTCTGTGAGGTTTTCAGGATTTGTTTGTTTGGTATGTCTGTGTACCAGCGTGTGCAGTGCCCATGGAAGCTACAAGAGTGATTTTGACCTCCTGGAATTGGATCCAATAAACTGGAATTGGGGGTGATTGTGAACTGCCATGTGGGTGCTGGAAGCCAAACCTGGGTCCTCTGCAAGAGTAGCAAGTGCTCTGAACTGTTGAGCCACTCTCCAGCCCCTTAATCCACATTTTTATAACATTAAATAATTTTACATCTAAATTCAAATCACTCACACATGCTGGAAAAAAAAATCTAACAAACTACCTGTATTTCCCTTTGTTTTCCTCTCAGGCCTCATGAGATGTTAGAATATAATGGTTACTATTGAGGAGCTCTGTAACCAGCAACTGAAGACATACAGTTTGTCAGAGTCTCTTCCCTATAAAGACAGATCTATAAAAACAATGCATTTATCAGTATGCTTATGGAAACAGCCATATTTTTTGTTATTGAAAGGAGTAGAAAACAACTATAGGCTCTAGATAAGAGGATGCTTCAAAGGTGGCCCCATGGTACACAAGAGGACCCATTTCCATTGCATGCAAATTGCAAAATGTGACAGGAAGCTGTCAAGGTCCGCTTGAGCAGTCCTGATCAATACAACTGTGCCACTTATTTCCTCAACATGAGTGGCCTGTAGGGTACTCTCCCAACATTTCTGCCAAAGCTATTTTAAATGTGGCTAAGAAAGCAGTGAGTTCTGAAGTCCCCCTTTTCCTTCTACTTTGGTGCCTATGTACTTAGTGCCTGTCTTCCATTCTGGCTTCTTTCTCTTTTCTGTGGACAAGTCATTCCACAAACACAGCTAATTCAAAGCATTTTCTTTACACATTGGACTCAAAATGAGTTGGCCTAGTTGGTTAGAGTCAACATGAATTTCTAATTCCTACCAAGGGTGGACGATCAACTTTAGAAGCAAAAGAAAAAATGGAAATTATCGAGAAAGAGTTGGAGTAATTTACAATCTTTTGACTTTGTCTAGAGACATGAGTGTCACTCTTCTTGTGTAGAAAGATGCTACAGAGTCATAGACATTTCTTCTGTATGTTGGCTACATTCCACATCATGCATGGAATGAGTAAGCTTGTTCATCAGAACTGTAAACACAGTGCTTCTACATGCTACACTGAATACAAAGGAAAGAGATGAATTAGAGCATTGTTCATGCCACCCAAAGGCCTCCAGTATTGTAGGGCAATCAGCATAGAAGCAAATGTAAATAAAGTATCCCACATTCTGAACAGTGGTTGATGCACAGCATGCCAGGCCTAGTAGAGAAAGCATGGAGTGCAACCAGATAGGTAGGCTGGAGATGTGTGACTTCCTAAATGTGATGATGGTGTGTGGGCATCTGTGGTGATTTGACCAAACCATGTCTCTCATAGTTTCAGGCATTTGAACACTTGGTTCCCAGTTGATGGCATTGTTTGAGGAAGGTTAGAGGGTGTGGCCCTGCTGGAGTAATACGTCATTGGGGCAGGCTTTGAGAGTATATAGTCCTGCCAATTTCCTGTTCACTCTCTGCTTCCTGATGTGATCTCTCAGCTGCCTCCTCCTGTCACCAAGTCTGTTGCCCACTGCCATGTCATCCACTATGACAGACTCTTCTCCTTCTGGAACCTTAAATCAAGTAGACTCTTTCTTTTGGACATGATGTTTTATCTTATCACAGGGACAGAAAAGCAACCAAAACAGTATTTCTCCTAAGCCTTCCTGTTTGCCTTCCTGACTGAGGAAGGAAGTTCAGCCGAGAGCTGGAGAAATGCCTCAGTGATTAAGAGTGCTCACCGTTCTCCCAAAGGAACAAATTTGATTCCCTGTACCCACATTGTGAGGCTCATAAATGGAACTCCAGCTCCAGGGATCTGATACCCTGGTCTGGCCTTCACAGGTACCTGCACTCATGTACAAAGACATACATGCATGCATATGATTGCAAACAATGCAAATACATCCCTCAAAGAAAAGTTTTGCTTTGCTTCTTTCGAAATATGTACAAAAGTCATTCTTCAAAGAAAAGTGTTCCTTAGTTCTCAAGGTCCATACAATATACATTTAAATTATACTGATACAATGCAGGTGATATGATCAGAAATAACACATGATCTGGGATGGTTGCCTTGGCTTTGGCACTCCATTAAACAACTTTTAAATGCCTTCCACAACCCCCAGGCACTGTCATCACCATAACTGACACATTAAGGCTGATGTTTAGAAAGATAAATAATGTTTTAAGGGCATCCTTCTCATTGGTGGCTGGGGTGAAGTTTAAACCTGACCCCTGTGACTGCAGGGCTTAAGATCTATGTTATATAAGGATTGTAGCTGAAAAAAAATCTTTCCAAATATTTTTATCTTGTCCTATACCCGAGATCCAGGCCCTGCCATTCAGGAAGGATACAGATCTGCAGCTGACCGCAGGAATGAGTTTGTGTAACTAGGCTCTTAGGTTCATAAACCCACTGCCTTAGTCTCCCTACAGTCCAAAGAACTTCGGAAATAGCAGTGTGGGTGTGTATGCACGTATATGCATGCATGTGTGCATATGTGTGTACAGGTATCTCTGTGTACAAGTGTGTCCATGTACATACCTGTATGCATGTGCATGTGTGTGGGAACATGAATGTACATTTGTGTGCCTGTTGTATATATTATGTGTGCATGTGTTTACATGTATGAGTGGCATTTAACATTAACCTCCACCCTCATGAAAGAGCAAAAATAAAGCACTGAAATATTAAAGACAAAAACATGGGAAATCCAAATGCAAAAACATAAGCTTGATAATATAGCATGTATCGGTCCCCCCCAAAAAGATAATTTCCAGGGTCTGTGCAGTATTTGTTCCAAAAGGACTTAAGACCAAAGAGCCAAACTACCTTATTTTCTTCATATAGATAATTATGATATTTGCATGTGGTGTTATTGATTCATCTCCCTACTCAATTATATAGCCATAGCATACACAAAGAAGTTTCTTAAAAAGCAAGCTAATGAAGAGTGAGTTTATTACTATTCTGTGTTTCAGTTCCCCACGTGGCTCTGTATTTCTGCAGCATGCAATTATATCAAATACTCTTGAATTATTCAACAACACACCGAAACCACTTAGTGAGATAAGGATGATTAAAATGTAGCTACAAAATATAGACCATACTACACAGGAATCTTGACCACCATTCTTAATTCCTCCAAATAATTCCAGAAGAGACACTGACATATGACCTGGGATCCACACGCCACTCAATTCGTTGTAGTTATTGATATATCATGGGTAAGTATAGTAGTATTCGGAAATTTATCCACTCATCCACTCTTCTCAGCACCTACCCACTCTTGCCCATTCTAGAATGTATGTATTTATGATTCTAGTCATCCAGTCATACTCCTACCCACTCACCTATCCACCGAAACATGCATTCATCTATTCCCTAGCCACCCACTGACCTATGCCTTTCCATTAGCTCTCCAGTCAGCCATCCAGATATCTAGAAATGTTAACTATCTGTATGCCAGAGATCAAGTACTCAGACAAAGTACTCAGTAAAAGGCAAATGGAGCCAGTGAAGTGACACAGTAAGAGAAGGCACTTGGTGTGCAAACCCAAGTTCAAGCCCTGAAATCCAGGTAAAGATGGAAGGAGAATTAACTCCAGAAAGCTGCCCCCCAACTTCCACATTTGTGAATGTGTTTTCCTCCCCCACATCATATGCAAGAGTATATATCCAGTCATTAAAAGCCTTAGAAATAATATATGTTTTTAACAACAATGAAAACAAATGAGATGAGCAAATCAAAGAGAAGCAGACTTAAAAGGTAGAGCCATGAAGGAGACAGATGGTGGGCTTTTTATCTCCATTTTCATTTGGCTGAAATTGGACTTGCCTAACTGGCATTACATTGCTCCACAGACCATGAGCCAGTGTTGAGTAGTCAGAGCAGGCCCCCAACTGCAGTTCCTCTGTGCTAATGAGTGGGTGCAGCAGCCTCTCCTGGCTTACAAGCTTCCATGGAATGGGAGATTGAGCTATTTCTGCTACGCCTAATTGCATGGCATGGTCAGTGGCCATAAGCCTACTCTACACCTTTCTCTCTCAGATGGCATCAGAGTATATGTGGTCCTTTAGATGCCATTTAGGGGGTGTGGAAGATGGCTATAAAGTTAAGAACTCTTGCTGCTCTTGTAGGGGACTGGAGATTAGCTACCAGCACCCATGTTGAGTGACCCACAACTGACTAAAACTCAAACTCCAGGGAGATCTAAGGCCTCTGGCCTTGGTGGTCACCCGAACTCACCTGCACATTCCTCCACACAGACATGCATATACACATAATTCAAAGTAAAGTACAACTTGAAATTATTTAAAGTACATGATTGGGAGAACTACTAAAAATTGAAAGGTGCTGGATATGCAGCCTAGTTTATGTAGTGGCAACTGGGTGGATACACAGGAAGTGGTGCTCTGGGGATGTACACAGTAAGTGGCAAGTTCCTTATTGCCAGGAATGGTTCTATTTCCAAACAAAAGGTACGGGTAGAAAGTGCAAGGTTGGGGTCAAGTCTGTTGCCTACGAAATGTAGGCCTCTAAGTTACTCTCCCAGAACCACATCTGCCTGGGCTCTGCCGTGCTCCCCCATCATGATGATAATGGGCTGTACCTCTAAAACTGTGAGCCCCCTCAATTAAATGTTTTCCTTATAGCAGCTGGCATGGTCATGGTGTCTCTTTAACAGCAAGAGAAGCCCTAACTAAAACAGTGGGTGACTACAAATGTGGTATCTCAGGGTATTGTAGATGGGCAAAATCTTAGGAAAGGCCACTCTATCAGGAAATGTTTCCACAATCCAAGTCTTGTCACCTCTGGTGTTTAATCAAGCCTTGTACCTTCAAATACCTCAGCCTTGAGATGACTTAGTCTAGGTAGGCACACGTCACCTTCTGCCTTGCCATCTGCACATTCACCGGAGAAAAAGGAAGTAGAGGTGAAACGGGATGCCTAGGGCAAGCAGCACAGCATTAGTCTTCAAACAGCTGTAGTGCTAGTCAGGCTTATCCCGTCCAGTTAAATAGGTCCCATGCTTCTACTTTCAAATGTCTGTTTCTCTCGGCTCACTCAAATGTTTCTTGGATGTCTCCCGTGTTCCCACACATTATCCTAAGTGCTGAGAGCCTGATGGAGACAGAGAAAGGTGGGGTTCATCTCCTTCCCTCCTCCAGTCTAGTGGCAGGCATCCCACGACAGCTTTTTCCCAGAGCCATACAATACGCCCTCCACATAAGTCATGAATGGATGGACTGCTGGAAAAATGAGCACATGAGAGAATGTTTTGAAATCCAAACACAGGGATGTTATGGCAATTTCCATGTAACTGTAGAAGAATCTATTACTGAGTTCTGTGACTAACACTCAAAAACTTGGCACCACAAGGTTTCCTAAATCCACACTTAATAAATGATTGTATATTTGATATTCTGTCTTTACTTCATTACTGTCCTTATATTTTGCTTGGTTTTCCTCAAAAAGAGCATGAAATTTCTATTAGTATCAAGACTCATGAGCCAAAGAATCTGGACCTATTCCTGGAGGGTCTATACCAGAAACAGGGCCATGTCATGGAAGGTGCACATCTCAGTTCCTTGTAAGATCCGATCTTGGGTCTTCCCGGTTTTATTCTGAAGCACATTGGGATTGGATGACCAGACAAAAGTGAAATGGCAAAGCTGTACTGTAATGGCCTTAGACTTGGTCTTCTGGGGATGGGGAAGTGGTTGATATGCTTAAGTTCTGGCTGTACAAGCATGAGGATCTGAGCTTGACCACCCAGAACCCACACATGTGAAAAGCCAGACATGTAATTCCAGCATAGGGATGAATGGATCTCTAGGGTTGTCTGGCCAGTGAGTCTAGCCTAATAAGTAAGCCCCAGGCCTGGCTCAAAAACCAAACTGGAAAGTGCCTGACTGATGACACTAGAGGCTGGTGCCTGGTTTCCATACATATGCATACCTGCACATCCACAACCCCATACCACTTTGATGTTCTTAATCTGGCAACCTCCAGATGAACACAGGCTTGATTCTCCTGAACACTACACAGAGGTTACCTCATATATATTTTTAAATGGTGCAAAGCTTGTTAAGGTGGCTCAGCGTTCACACTTGAACACTTGTTATTAGGTTGGTCTTCTAACTTTCATTTATTTAGATTTAAGTATCCCAGTGGTTCACTGGGAAAGTTCTGGATCCTATTTCACAAATCACAAATGACACTTTCTAGATGGGAGGTAGGGGGTTCAGCACAAGAGATCAGCCTCCTGGCACATGGCTTTATTGAAAGCTTTGTGCTTGGGCCACTGCAAAGCTCCACTTTGCTCTGTGGACCTCCACTTCTCAGGGCTGCCTCTTGTTTCCCAGTCTCCTCTGTTGATAACTGCAATGCAGGGAAATCAAGGCTCTCTCTTCCCCTTTGCATCTGACAGCCACATGAGGATTTAAAAAAGCTAAACTTCAACAAACAACATCCTCCTATTTGGGGATAGTTGGGCATCAACCCACAAGGGGGCCAGTCTTCTGTAGGACTGAGACGCCACAGTCAGGGATACCCTGATTTCCTATTGGGTTAAATGCACTCATATAATGAAAGTATGGGCTCGATCTCCTCTCTCTCTCTCTCTCCCTCCCTCTCTCTCTCTCTCTCTCTGTCTCTCTCTCTGTCTCTCTCTCTGTCTCTCTGTCTCTCTCTCTGTCTCTCTCTCTGTCTCTCTCTCTCTGTCTCTCTCTCTCTCTCTCTCTCTCTCTCTGTCTCTCTCTCTCTCTCTCTCTCTCTCTCTCTCTCTCTCTCTCTCTCTCTCTCTCTCTGCAAAGCATGTGTATGCTGGAGGTTCATTTCTAGTATCATTCCCCAGGTACCCTCCACCTTATTATTCTGAGGACCCATCCCTCATTGGCTTAGAATTTTCCAAGCAGTCTGGGCTGGCTGGCCAGTGGCCTCAGGGATCTTCCCATCTCTTCCTTGAAGCACTGGGATTATAAGTATGTTGCACCACACTCTGATTTTTTAAAAAAAACATTTATTTTATGTGTATGAGTATTTTGTATGCATATATGTTTTTGTACTGTGTATGTGTAGTACCTGTAGAGTCAGGAAGAGGGTGTCAGATTCTTTGAGACTGGAATTATACATAGAGTTGGGAGCTGCCTTGTGAGTGGTGGGATTTGAACTCAGGTCTTCTGGAAGAGGAGTCAATGTTTTTAACCACTGAGCCATATCTCCAGCCACCAAATACTTGGATTTTTTTAAATTTAAGAACTCATGTTGTTAGCTTTGCAAGGCAAGCCTTGCTGACAGAGCTCTCTTCCACACTTGAATTCTCATATATTTTTCTTTCTGGGCCTTATCTTTTTCCTGGATTGTCACATTCAAGGATCACAATTTTGTCAGTCAAAACCCAGTCCTCACTCACACTTGTGGGTAAGGATTGCTGAAGGGCAGTCTTTGATTCTATAAAGACAGACATCACTATAGATCAAGCATCCCTAATCTTAAAATTAAATTGGTCCAAAAATCTGAATCCCTGAGTACTGAAATGATAACACAGAGAGAAACTCAAACATCCAGCCTCCCAGTCAAGATACACAGGGTTTAAATGCACTGTGTAAAGTTGCTTTATGCTAGCTTACAAGGTATATATGAAACGTAAATGGGTTTCATGTTGAGACCTGGGCCTCCCTTTCAAATACCTGCATAATATGTGAAAGTTACAAGATAAAAAGTTATAAACTTACACCACTTTTGCTCCTGCATATTTTTTGATGTTTTGAAGATTCTTTTTTGGTCTTGAATGATGCCACACAGTGAAAGGGTGTGAATTTACTATCAGATTTGCCATTACTGAATTTCAGTTAAAGTCCATGTTATGTCCCAAAGTCTCTGTGAAATGACCCTTGGCGACCTTACAGAGGCAGGTGACCTCTTCCTCTTTCACCATAACAACACTCCCACTTGCATTAGATAAGGCTACTGGGTGTCTTGGTTAAGGTTCTATTGTGATAAAACATGTGAGCAAAAGCACTTTGGGGAGGAAAGTTATAATCCATCACTGAGGGAAGTCAGGGCAGGAACCTGGAGGCAGGAGACAATGGAGGAATTCTGCTTACTGGATTGTTCAACATAGCTTGTTCAGCTTGCTTTCTTATCATACCCAGAACCACCTGCCTGGGGTGGCTCCACCCACAATGTGCTGAGCCTTTGTACACCAATTATCAATTGCTCAAAGCCAATCTGGTGGGGGTATTTTCTCAACCGAGGCTCTGTCTTCCAAAATGACTCTACCCTGTATTGTTGAGACTAGGCAGCACACTGAAACTCTAAGTTTTTGTTAGCATCTGTTTTTTTTTACTCTTTATGTATAAGAACAGTAATTCTACAAAGAAAGGCATCACTATAGGTCAAGTTTTCCTAACCTTAAAATCAGATTGGACAGATGCAGTGACCCATAGCCAAGCACTGGGCTGAGTTCCTGGAATTCAGTTGAAGAAAGGGAGCAGAGATCATATGAACAAGGGGTGGGGCAGTCAAGATCATGATGGGGAAAACCACAGAGACAGCTGGCCTGAGCCAGTGAGAGCTCATGGACTATGAACTGACAGCTGGGGAACCTGCACGGGACCAAACTAGACTCTTTGAGTGAATTTGTTGCAGGGGGCTGGCATGGGACCAGGATCTATCCTGGGTACAAGAACTGGCCTTTTGGAGCCCATTCCCTATGGTGGGATACCTTGATCTACCTTGATACAGGGGGAGGGGTTCGGTCCTACCTCAACTTGGTATGCCAGACTTTGTTGACTCCCCAAGGAAGGCCTTACCGGATTGGGGTGGGTGGGAAGGGAGGAGGTGGAGGGGCTGGAGAAAGGGAGGGAGGAGGAACTGGGGTTGGCATGTAAAATGAAAAATAGATTTTTAAAAATAAAAACAGTCAGATTGGGCTTACTGTGGCTGTCATGTGCTTCATGTGGGCTCTACAGGGAAATGATGGCAAGAGGGTCCTTTAAACACAACAAGGCAATCAGGAGTCCCTTCAGGGGATAGCATCAAGGATTGTAAAAGGGCCAGGAATGTTATCCATGGGGACAGTTAGAGAAACACAGGGACCTGAGTGAGAAAGAGCAGACCAGACACAGTGGGTGGGGACTATGCCGGCAGGTCACTAAGTGTAAGGGATAACTTTATTTGCTTCCTCACTGTCTCTTGAAGCAGCTGTCTCCATGGAGAGCAAGGCTCATAGCCCAATTATGAAGGAACTCCTGTGGGAATGGTGTCAAAGGTATTCCACAAATAACCTGAGGACAAGCTAGGTGCCTGTCAATATCCCATGTCATTTGGAAGTTCAGTGGCAGTTTAGATAAAGGGCCATCTAGACTTGCTTTGTTCCTGGGAGCCACTGACCTCTACCCGGAAGGCTGCTTCCTGCACTGGCTGACTTGAGCCGAAGAGCTGAGCAATGCGCTGCTCTGCTCTGTGCTCCAGGGATCCCACAAGAGTGATGGTGAGCAGGCGTCAGGCATGTCTGCACAAAGGAGCAGATCTCTCTTCCAACTGGACACTGCACACTACTCAGCTGCCAAAGTCCTTCATGCTGCCACCCCCAAAGGACAGCAAGATCCTATTAACATACTTAGTAAGTGTCACCTCAGAGGGTATCAGTTATAGTATGGAAGGGGCAGCTAGAACCTGACTGCAGAGCAGCCATGTTGATCTCTCCTGTTTGAAGCCCTCCAGCTCCATGCCAGGCCAGCAGTGTCCTCAGAGGCCAGACTGTACCAGATGGAATGCATCCCTGTGACTCTGTACTGAGGAATAAGTCCAAGTCTTATGTTTACAGCAACAAACTCCTTTTATCCTTTTGTTCAGGTTTGTGGTTCTAGGAGGGAGGTTGTGTGGAGAATTAGGAAAGAGCATTTGTTGTATGTGGGGCTGGGTGGCTGAAGAATATGCAGAAATTACAAAGACTAGGAAAAGCAGACATTGCAAAGGATGAGGGCTGTGGAGATAGGGTCCTGTGTCAGATGGTAGACAGCAGAGTGGACCAATGGTAGAGATGGAGGGTCAATGGAGAAGAATGCCCAGGGCACAGACAAAGGATGACTTTTTCATTAAGTAAACCAACTAGCTCACATTCTTGAGCGCACACAATGCATTTGCCCTTCTTGTTTTTCTTTGACCTCCAGACAAGCCCTGGGAAACTCGTTTTTATTCTAGAGGTGGGGAGACTAATACACAGTGAGTAAACATACTTTCCTAGCCATGCAGTGAGCTGGGATGGGTAAATCAATCCCTGATCTTGGATTTCAGACTGCACAATCTTCCTTGGGTACCACTGGCTTTAACCTGCCCATGTTCATTCAATGGGTAACTTAGGGATTTCTCCCTTCCTTTATTCTAACGTTGATGTGATATTTATGTGGGGCAATCTTCACATATGAATGTATAGATTTTTAAATTCTTTGCATAATTTTATGTAATTTTAATACTTCTTAAAATACAGATAATACAAAGAAAAGTTTCTGGGAAATCATCCATTTGTGGAGGATGATCTTCACCTGGCTTTTATTATTTTATTTCTACCTTAGTTTGCTTTTCATCCCTGTGATAAGCATTATGAGCAAAACGATCTGGGGAGGTCACGATTTCCTTCATCATAGAGCTTGCAGTTCATCAGAAAGGCAGTCAGGGCAGGAATTCAAGGCAGGAGCCAGGAGGTAGGAGCCGAAGCATAGGTCATAGAGGAACTCCGTTCACTGACTTGTTCCTCATGGTTCGCTCAGTCAGGTTTCTTATATAACTTAGTACCACCTGCCAAGGGATGGCATACTATAGTAAGCCGGGCCCTCCCATATCAATCATTAGTCAAGATAATACCCTGGAGAGTTCCCTACAAAACAGTCTTATGGATATTTTTTTCTTAATTAAGATCAGTGGAAATCAGAAGGCATCTCTGGGATGAGCTAGAAACCTAGTGCAATGGAAACCCCCAGGAATCTACGAGAGTGACCCTAGCTAAGACTCCTAGCAATACAGGACACAGAGCCCAAACAGGCCATCTCCTGCAACCAGGCAAGACTTCCACTGGAGATATTGGGACCCCAACCCAGCCACATAATCTTTGACCTATAATTTTCCCTGCATACAAGCTGTATTGGGGCAAAGGTGTCACAGAAATTAAGGGAGTAGCTAACCAGTGACTGGTTCAGTTGGAGACCTATACCATAAGAGAGAGTCTACCCCTGACACTGCCTGGAGGGCCAGGTGCCTGAGGCAGGACAGCCCAGATACCTAAGTTAGAACCAAACATGACTGGCAGAAAAAAGTCAATGAAATGATTCCTGGTGATAGCCTGCTAGACTCACAGATTTTTGCCTAGCCCATTGTCATCAGAAAGGCTTCACCCAGTAACTGATAGAAACAGATGCAGAGACCCACAGCCAAACATTAGGCAGAGCTTAGGGAATTGCATGGTAGAGGGGGAGGAAGGACTGTGGGAACCAGAGGGGTCAAGGACCACACACACACACACACACACACACACACACACACACACCACCACCACCGCCACCACCACCACCACCACCACCACCACCACCACCACCACCACCACCACCACCACCACCACCAAACCCCCAGAATCAACTAACCTGGGGTCATCATAGGGGCTCACAGAGACTAAATCAACAACCAGGGAGGTTGCGTGGGGCTGACCTCTGCATATATGTTACAGTTGTATAGCTTGGTTTTCTTGTGGGAGTTCTAACAATGGGAGCAGGGGCTATCTCTAACTCTGTTGCCTGCTTTTGGGACCCTTTCCTCCTCCTGGGTTGCCTAGTCCAGCCTCAATAGGAGAGGAGGTTCTTGGCTGATATTCATGGGATGCCTGCTCTTTTTTTTTTTTAATAGGAAGGATGAGGAGTGGATGGGGGCATATAGCAGAGGTTGGGGGACAGACTGGGAGGAGAAACTATGATCAGGTTGGAAAAAACAATTTATTTAAAAAAGATTGTCCTCTTCCTAAGTTTGTGTCAAGTTGATTAAAAACAACCAGCATACCCATGGACCACATTCCCATAGATCCCCATGGCAGCCAGCAGGTACTGGCACACCCTACAATTCCTGGCTAAGTCACAATTGAAGAGGCCTTCAGTACCCAGAACAGTCTCACATTATTGTTCAGATGTATTGTGTATGTATACTTCCTAACCAAACGTATTAAGTGAGGTCTCTGTAGGTCATTGTTTCTTCCTGCCACCCAGGGTTACTATAGTATATTAGGTATTCTGTTAGCCTTAACACTCATTGTTAAAAACATGATTTTCTAGATTATGTCGCGGGGGTCTTCACTGGTCAAGAAATATTCAGTGTATGATATTTTCTTCAGTTTGACCATGTTCCTGTGATCTTTGGAATAACTTATTCTTCTATCATCCATCCATCATTCATCCATATAACATCCATCCATTGTCCATTCATTACCTATTCATCTGTTGTTCATTCATGCATGCATACATCAATCATCTATCTATCCATGTAGCCATCCATCAACCAGCCACACCTCAATCCATTCATCATTCACTCACCACCCATGGATGCATCTCTCTATCATCCATCCACCATCTATTTATCTCCTCCACATGCCATTGTGAGCACTGTGAGCTCTATTTCCTAGATATGCCTTTAAATAGGGCTTTAGTCTAGAACAGGGAGACACATGCAAATGTGATGAGAAGCCTAGAGAGATGGCTCTGGGTAAAGTGCTTGCTGTGAAAACACTGACCTGCGTTTGGATCCCTAGAACCCATATAAAGCTAGCTGCACATCTGTAATACAGTGTTCTTGTGGTGAGATAGAAAGCAGAGAGTGAGGAATCTGGAAGCTTGCAGGTCAACCAGCTTGAATTATGCAGCAGTGAACAACAAATAGATTTATTTCAAATAAGGTGGAAGGTAAGGACCAACACCCAAGGATACCTTCTGGCTGCCATATGTATGTTGTGTCAAGCATATGTCCATACAAACACATGAATGCATGTGTACAGATACATTCATGCAATACACACAAACACACACATACATGAATGCACATGTATAGCACATACATCATGCATACACACACACATACACATATGTTATGATGGCTGAGGAAGAAACTTTGGACCTATTCAAGGAATTAACAGCCACCCCCATTCGGATGTCACAGAGAAGGATTACAGTGAAGGAGAGGGGCTCAACATGTCTAGAAAGGCAAGCAGCAGGGTGCTGACAATGGGAACAGCACATGGAAAGAACCAAAGAAGGAAAAAGGATTTGCTATTCAAAGACTGAGGCATTCCCTCAGCATGAGGCACATGTCACACAGTAGGGTAGCAACTAAGGCAGGAAGGACAGGTTGGAACAAGAGCACAAAAACCTCCAAGGCTGATGTCAACCACCAAAGCCTGGCCTTTTCTTGCAACCTACCCGGTCACCCTCATCCCAACAGTAGCTCTACTGTAGGCAGTTATAACTGTTCTTTTTGTGTTGAAGTGCATCGGGCATGTGCTAAGCATGCATTGCTTTGTTCATACTATATGTGATGTATGAGTAGATGGGACTTTAGTCACATTTTAACGCTGATAAAAGTTCCCTGTCCCAGGCCACAGCTTATATCTGCTGGCACTGGGTCTGTGTGTGGGTAGGGAGGTAGGGACTTGCTTTCAAACCCTACATGCGTTTCCCATGTTTGGTCATGCCTTTCTCCATGTCTGATCTCAAAAGTATTTAGTCTTGCTGTTTTGTTAACTCCAATTTCCTGCAGACTCTCAGGCAGCTCTTGTCATTGTTTTCAGAGTATTGTATGTCTTTGTCACTGTTCACAAAGAGTCCACTGACAGCATCACACCCCAAATGTAGCTGTACCATACTCCTCTAAGTGATGGGTGCCATGCCAGACAGGGACAAAGAATGGAGGCTTGAGTTCCCCACTGACGAGACACCATCGACATGTGCTTTGCTCCTTCCATGGCTGGGGCAGAGACCTATGGTATGTCTTCATCTACATCTCACCTAATTCATTCAATTAGAAAATCCAGCCAAGCACCAATAAGACACTGGATGCCAGAGATTTCACAGTGTTGACATGTATTTTTCTACCCCCAGTGACTTTAAAGTATTGGAAAAAGAAATACATTATTGTTAAAAAAAAATCTGCCGTGTTCCAGCCTGTGACCATATTACTACATGCAAAAAGATGAGGATTCTGGGGAAAAACAGGCTTTGAGAATGTCCTTCCCAATTGTCTATCTCCATCCATGCCATTTACTTGTTAATCTCCAAGTCTCTACTTTGTATTTCAGCATGTGGGATCCTCTTTGAGAGCATGCTGTCTGCCGTGACTTGATCACAAGGCTTCAGAAGTAGTTATGCGGTGTGCTGGCTAGTCTATGTCTACTTGACACACAAACCAGAGCTATCTGAGAGGAAAGAACCTCAATGGGAAGAGGCCTCTATAAGATCCAGTTGTAAGGCATTTTCTTAATTGGTGATTGATGAGGGAGAGCTCAGCCCCTTGTGGATGGTGACATCCTGGGATGGTGAACCTGGGTTCTATAAGAAGGCAGGCTAAGCAAGTGAGTAAGCAGCCTCTCTCCACAGCCTCTGCATCAGTTCCTGCCTCCAGGTTCCAGCCCTGTTTGAATTCCTGTCTTGATCCTGACTTCCTTTGATGATAAACTATGATGTGTAAGTATAAGCCAAATAAACCCTTTCCTCCCCAACTTGCTTTTTTGTCATGGTTTTTCATTGTAGCAGTAGATACCCTAACTAAGACATGGGGGTTTGTAGAAAGATCTCATTTAAGCACAGAAGTCTGTGGCGTTCTATGAAATATGACAAAGGCTCATTTCAGCATGTGACAGGTGCTCCTCTGGGAGAAGCTGGGTCATGATGGGTCTAGAGCTGTGTCTCCAACCAGGCAATTCTGCACAAAGGCAGAACCATTCACTCAACTTTGGAGGGGAGAGAGTAGCACACTGGTTAAAGAAATAATGTAGCCAGCCATCGGAGGTGCATGCCTTTAATCCCAGTACTCAGGAGGCAGAGGCAGAGGTGAGTTTGAGGCCAGCCTGGTCTACAGAGGACAGCCTCCAAAGCCACAGAGAAACCCTGTATCAAATCCCTCCCCCTAAAAGAAATAATGTAATGGGCTATTTTTTTTTAAATAAGGAAATAGCTGAGCATACATGATGACACACACCTGTAATCCTAGTATTTGAGAGGCAGAGGCTATATACCAAGATACTACTTCAAAACTAAAATAGTCAAATGTAAATAAATACACACTCAACAAATGACATGAATACAGTTAAGCATGTAGTCACAGGAAACACAGCAGAAGTAACTGGGTATAACAGCCTACAGTCTCATAGTAATGAAGGAGGTAATCGATTTGAGTCCTGGAACTGGTAAGGTCCATCTGAGAACTGGATTCATTTCTTATGCACTTGAAATAAAACTGGATGCCTGAAAAAAATTGGTGATAATTACAGGAATCATGAAGATTCTTCCAACAGGCAAAGCAAGGGCAAGACACATCTTTTATACTGGTGAGGAAGCCTAAAGGTGGGAAATCACGTTAGAAAGTTTTATTTGGAAACAGAGTGAGGGATGCTGCAGCTCGGTGTCACGAAATACTTAGGCATCAGCATATCTCTTCCTGGGCAACCTATATTCATGAAGCAAGAAACATTGGTCCATGAACACCCCAGGTGCTTATCAAGAGAAGCTAATAAAAGCAGAGTGACTCTGGATGCAATATGCTAAGTGAGGCAATGTTACAGCTAGCCTTGGAGTGACCCAGTTTTAAATGATCTAATGTCCTTGGCACTCTGGGACTTTGCCAGAAGTCATGGACACCTAATAAGAAGTTTGAAAGCTTGGGGGAGAAGAAAACAAAAAAAGCTTCCCGGCAGTTTTCTGTGTGGAGACTGGAGAGGGACACTTTCAGCTTTAGGAGACAAGTCAAAGACAAGGATGGGAAGGGAGGATCTGCCTTGCTGTCTACTGGGAAGCCGAGCCAGTGTCTGGCCAACACCTGCCTCAGGATGCAAGTCTCACACGTAGAGAAAATGTCTTCAATTCCCACAGACACTCCGAGTCCATGCCCCTGTATTAACTCAGATTACTTTCATTTTATTGTGATTTTTCTTTTGCAACATTTTTTATAGGTTTGTCCTTTGGCAGTTTCACATGTGTATGAACTGCATTCTACATGCTATAACCCCATCCTCTCCATCACTGTCACCCTTCTTCATACACATCCCTTCCCCACATTGCCATCTTTTAAATCTTTTGGAGGCCAACCGAGTTTAACAGTATCTGCTGTGTGAATGTGCACACTTGTGTCAAGTTGTTCATTGGAGCATGGTGGGTTCACTCCTGAAGACAATGACTGCTCTTCCAGAATCCACTAGTTACCAATAGCTCTGCAGGGAGAGGGGTAGGGAACCGCGAGTCACTTCCAAACCCATCCATGATTGACTGTGGACAGACCCAGTCTCTTGTGCAGGCCCAGTGCAGGCAGCCACAGTAGCTGTGGGGTCATGACAGCATTGACTGTACCATGCTCGCAGAAGACAGCATTGCATGGCTCTTCTCCCTGCCCTCTGCCCTCAAGCTCTTTATATTCTTTCTGCTCCTCCATGGTGATTTCTGATCCTCAGGGGTGAAGGTGATATAAATGCCCTGTTTAGGACTGAACACTCAGTCCTTGTTCTCAGCACCTCAGCCATGCATCTCTACATTCTCGGCTTGCAAAGAGAAGCCAAGACTCAGGCTGGAAGAAGCATTTCTTGCAGGGTATAATCACAGACACTTAGAAGGCAGACCGTTACTGCGTCTCTACCCTGATTTAAATGGATATATTGAAGTGTTTCATGCAAGCATAAGACAAACTCTAACATCAGCTCCTATTACTTCTCACAACCACATTTACAAATGAAACATAAAATGAGTCCTAAGTCCCTGTTTGTCATGAGCAATGTTAATTCAACCTTGTAGCCAATGTTAAAACAAGACGGTTCACCTCAGATTTCAAAGTAGTAACGTGACACCCTGGTTTGGGCTCTTCACTTCTCACATCTGTATGTGACACTGAGGATGCCCTTGTGTACTTGTTTAAGGTTTGAGCATATCCAGGGCATCACATATCTGTAAAGGGGACGTGGACTCCTATGCACCCCTTCACTCCAGTTACGTCAGGAAGCAGTCTCTGAATGTCTATGCAAATCAGGAGGGATTTGACAATGTGGATTTGAAGTTGAGGCAGGAATAAAAATCTGCACTAGTGTGTGTCATTCTTAAGGATTGTTCTCACTTATAAGTAGGAGCTAAGACAGCCAAACTCTTAGCAGTCAAGAGCAATCTACAAGTGATCAACAAATGCCAGAGAGAAGGGATGGGAAGGTCTTGACCAAATCCCACAAAATTAGATACAGTTAGATACAGCAATAGGTCAAGATGTTTAATGTAGAACACAATGAAAGTAAAGAATTTTGAAAATTGCTGAGAGATTCCAAGGGTTTCAACACACACTATTCTCTGTCTCTGTCTCTGTCTCTGTCACACACATGGTTTGAAGGAGTATAGGCATTAAGGGGCTTATTTAGCAGTTCCACAATGCATATACACTAGAAAACAATATGCTCAAGATAAATGTCTATAATCTTTGTCAATGGAAATACATTTTAAAAATCTGCACTAATTATATATCAATTGTAAATATTACCAAATGCCCAAATAGCTTTTTTTTTTACTACTCTACCTATGTTTTTAGCTCTTATAACTTACATTTCAAAGAGCCACCAAACTGTTAAGCACAAATTAAGTAAAACTCCAGACTAGGGTGAGAAGCTCATGGTGATTCCTGCATTCTTTTAAAGCCAGCCAGTGTGCCTTCTAACAAGCTTGCCTAGGGCTCACTGGGCTGAGTGGAGCAGGGTCAGTGGAGGCCTGATTGGTATAAATAGAGGTTAATAGGACACAGCCATCCATGCATTGTCTGATTCAGCTTTTGTGCTACACTGGCAGAATGGAGTTGCTGTGACAGGGCAGTCAGGCTAAGATACACGGTGCTGCCTTTTTGTAGACTCTCATCCTAGGGGTGCTATTTGGTTTGATTTACTATCCCCTTTTGGCTACTGACCCCATTCAGTACAATTAAAGGCTAACTTGGAGAAGACTGATAAACTGCAAGTTATTCTGTTGATGAGAAATGATAAACCCTAAAGTTTTAGTTTCGCTGGCCTGAAGGACATTGACCAGTTTTGTATAAGTCAGCACTCTTATCATTTTTATTTTTTTTTCCAGTCAGTCTCAGTCTGGCTGAGCTCCTAATTAATGTGACGTGTAACCCGTGATAGATGTTCACCCTACACATTCACGTGAGAGTCATAGCTTTAACTTTCTGGACCCCCTGCTTTTATATAAATTACTTCCATTTGGTCAATGAGTGCACACATGTGTTCTGAACAACATGGTCCTCAGAGCCCTTTCACTGGAAGCATCATATGGGGGGTGGGTGGCAATGGGGAGATTCAGAGTAGGATCTCAGACTAGCAGAGTGGTGTGGAAAGCAACTCAACTCTGACAGCTGAAATACACTGGACATGCACGACATACACGGGAAAAGGGTCACAAGATGGAGCAGGGGGCAGAAGCAGAGGGCTCTGTCCTTCAGTTAGGAGTCTGTGCAACACGAGGAAGTGCAGAAGACATGGGAGTGGGGCCCTTAAGGAACAGCTGTGATTTACCCTTGATTGGGGCAGGGGCAGGGCAGGGCAGGGCAGAGCACATTGGACCCAGGAACTTAAAGCAGAACCCAAGAGGTCAGAGGGGAACCAGTGACATTCTCAGAGATGGTACATACATTTAGGAGATGGGGTGACAGACCATCTCAGGAGCAGAGGTGAGCCCAGTAAAGGGTTTGGGGTGTGGCATGAAGAGCTTGTCTCATTATATGGGAGGCCTAGGCATCATTAGTTTAGTTAAGGAGCTGGGACATTGTTCACTCACCTGCAAAGCATATGTTTAGTGTGGAGAGACAGCTGGATGGATTAAAGTGCTGACTGTGCAAGCACAAAGAACAGAGGTTGAATCCCATCACTGACAAAAGGTGGGCATGGTCTTTACATACCTGTAATCCACTCCCTCCATGCCCCTAACCCTCCTCTCCCCATACAGAGCAGGGTGGAGATAGGAGGATCACTGGGGATCTCTAGCTACCAGCCTAGCTGAAGACCTCAGCTCCAGGTTCAGTGGTAGACTTTGTCTGAGAGAGAGAAGGTAGAGGAGGACACCTGACACCCCCACAATACTCCCTACCTCTAAACACATATATTTTGTTTTTAAAGTAAGTATATTTTCATCACCCACATATGCATGATTCTAGGTGTAGAGCTATGGTAGTGATCAAATGAGATTGCTGTCAACATGGAGTATCCATGGTATTTTGGAGGCTATTATGACAAAGACTACAGTAAAAGAAAGCAACAAGAATGATAGGCCAACAGAGGTGGTGCGGGAGGGGTATCACTCCATGAACCATCTCCAACGAAGTGATACATGACTAGACACCAAAGGAACAAGCCGTGAGGGCAGCTATGCGGTAACTGCGAGCAACGAAGGCATTGGAGAGTTTGAGCAGAGGCTGGTGAGAGTAGATCCATGCCTCACAGAGACAGTCCAGTGCCTTCATTGCTCATGAGAGACGCTTAATGATACAAGCAAGTGGGTGATGGTGACTTGGGACAGGGAGGCTGAGGTGCTACAGGGCAGAAGAAGATGATGTTATCTGAGATCAGGGAAGACATGGTCTCAGGGGATGTGGACAGAAGCAAGTCCTGAAAACGTAAAAGACGAGCCTTGGGATCCACCCATGGAGTGGGAGTGCTTTTCTCTTTTGTAGATGGAAGTGTCCAGGTTGGGAGCCCAAGAGTCCCGCCCACCCCACTCCGACTTGCAGATTTAGGGGTGAGAGGGAGACAGGATGAAGCTGCTGATGGAGAGTGTGTGGAAGGGAGACTGGTGGGGTTCTAGAGAACAACCAGTAGGCTGGGGTGAAATCAGGAGGGCACAAGGTGAGTGTTTCTGAAGTGTAGTCAAGGGAGGTCAGGACCCAGCTTAGACTTTGGGTTTAGCAACTTCCATGCCATCAGTGCACGACTAACAGAGGTTCTGGAAGAGCATAAGAAGGAAAGGGTTGGAGACTAACTGGGGAGTGACTATGAACAGGAGTGACAGTATGTGCACATGAAGGGCAGAGAGGCTCACTTGTGACACTCAGGCTCTTTAGAACAGCACTATGCTGCTAAGAGTGGCCCAGGACAGAGCCTGAACCTGAGGCTGCTGAGATCAAGGTTGGGAGGACAGGACAGCTGGAACAATGTCCCAGGGTGCGTAAAGGGTGGGCCCTGGGCCTCTGCGTGTGCATAGGTGTGTGCACCTGCATCCACGTGTGTGTCTGTGTAACCCTGAAAACCTCTCTAATCCTAAAAACAAATAAGGGGCCTTGCTTGCGTCTCATCACTTCTCGTGGTGTGATGAATGCTCACTTTGTGCTCCCTATCAGGAGGGGCAAAGAGTCATCTGAGGAGATCTACTTGTCAAGGCGTCATCCTGACTCTTGGTAGGAGTCCCGTCCTGGTAGGTCCCACTCATGAATCGGCAAGCATAGGGTGGAGAGGCAAGACACTGCTCCCAGGTACAGTGTGATTGCACATAACTACAGACACTTTTCAAAGATTGAATTTCAACTATGGCAAAGGAGCAGTCACGCTACCTGGACAGCAGACTAATGAAGTGTCAGATGACAGAATTTATATGCCAGGGGAAGGGCAGAGGTGCCCCAGTCAGTTCCCTCTCTCTCCCACATGCCAGAGCTGTCCCTAGACCCATCAGAAGAGGCCAGATATCCTGGGGGGGGATTCACTGGCTCCTGAGGCAAAAAAGATCTGGCATCTGCTCTGTGGAGGCTGATGGTGGGGCCAGGGCAAGCACAGACTCTGGCTGAATGTGAATCCTGTTACTTCTATTTCTGGGTCTGAAGACAGAGATCTCTTCACTTCCTACCGCAGGCTGTGGGTACTGTGTGTCTGCCTGGCTTTCATCGTGGGGTCTGCTACCTGGCATCCATCCTTGCAAAGCAAATGAGCAACCCATTGGAAACAAACTCAGCCCTGTCTCAAGGTATGTCTGGGCTTCAACCTGACAATATGCTCTTTCAATTCTATTTTTCTTTAAACCTCACCAAATTTCATGTGTATTTATGAATATATGGTTACTGCCAAATTCCTGGCAATTTATTCATATTCAAAAACTCCCAGCTGTGGTGAGGGACGAGTACTTTTTTTTCAGGAGGGAAAGAAACGATTTTTTCCAATATATCAAAAATATGTCCCATTGCATGGCCACATTATCTGACATCAAAGTGCAAGGAAGGAAGGCTGGAGGAGGAGGTCTGGGGATATATTTTTCTTCAGAGGTAGAGGAGACTGACCTTTGTATGGTGAACTTTGGTGCCCACTGGACCCCAGGAATAAGAGGAGTGATGGAGATGAGTGTTCACCCTTACTTAGAAAGTAACTTCGTTAGCAGGTCAAGGCCTCTCAGATGAAGGTTTGGTATGGACTGTTGTCTGGGAGACTGAGTATAAGGGAAAGTATAAGGAAAAGTGATTGGACACAGATAACAAGAATGAGCACACTCATGGTTGGTGATCCCCCAACTTAATAAGCTAATACCACTGAAAGAAGGAAGGCTAAAGCTCAGATTCATCCCCAGGCCCCACATGGTAGAGGGCAAGAACCGATTCCCTCAAGCGAAGTTGACCTCTGATTCCTATCTGTGCTCTGTAGCATGCACATGTCCTCCTTTTCCCTCTCCCCACCTTCTCTCGCTCTCAAACTCATAGTTTTCAAAAGATCCTTTACAAGGAGACTGGAGTGGTGGCTTAGTGGTTAAGAGCACTTTCAGAGGATCTGGGTTCAATTCCCAGCACCCACACAGTGGCTCACAATCATCTGTAACTCCAGTAATAGGGAACCCCAACATTCTCTTCTTGCTTTGAGGGCATTAGACATGCACGTGCTCAGGCATACGTGCAAATAAAACACCTATAACATAAGAGAATGATAAAATAAAATCTTAAAAAAGCAAGCAAGCAAACAAACCAAAAACCAGCAAAGAATGTGAATTCTGGAGTCCTAAGAATCAGTGTGACCCATTATCCATCACTCTAACATGTGAGATCTTAGACAAAGTATTCACCTCTGATAGTCATAGCACCTGAATTCATAAGGCTTACACCTAACATCACTACACGGCAGGACTGCTAAGAGGATGTAATAAGACAATATCCACTGGAACTAGAGAAGTAGCTCAGCAGTTAAATGTACCTGGATGCTTTTTCAGAGAAACAGGTTTAGATTCCCAGCATCCACAAGGCAGCTTAGAATTGTCTGTAACTCCAGTCCCTGGGGATTCAATGCTGTTCTTGGGTACTGTACACAAGTAGTGAATAGACATAAATGCCTGCAAAACATCCATACATATAAAATAATAAAGAAATAAAATGTTCAAAATATCAAATTATCAAAAGATAATGACTAGTAAGTACAGAGTAGAGAAGCCAAATATGCTTTCCACCATGCCAAGACTTATAGCAAGATGACTCCGTGTTTAGACACCAGAGGAGAAAAGGATCTCAGTTGGCTGGAGCCTTCTAGGTCCCAGAGAAAGAGAGCCTAGCAAGTACCTTTGAGGGGGTTCTTGGAGAGTTGCTAGTTCTTGGATGGTAGAGGATTATTAACTCAAGGCAACAGAAATGCCTAGGGCATAGATGCAGGTGTTTAAAATGTTCATGGGATTTAACATAGTATGGAGATCAGTCTGGACAGATCAGGCTTTCATGTGAGGCATGAAAGGAGGCCATGTTGGAAAGGTATGTAGCCAGCTAGGCAAGACCATGGACACCAACCTCGAGGAGTTATCATTGATTGTATGGGAAAAGCCTGATTTTGAGCATTGAAACGTGTATTGTGTGATTCTGTATCTGAGAGGTGTAGGTTTTATGAGAGGAGTTATGATTTTCAAAAAGAAAAATTTCAACTACAAACTCCTTGCATCTGTGACTGTGGCTTTCTTTGCAAATGCGGTCTTTATAGATGTAGCTGAACTAAGATGCATTCATGCTGGGGGAAGGTCCAGCCTTCCTTTGACATAGACACCCAGAAAAGAGATCCATGTGAAGTCACAGAAGGGACATGGGGAAGAAGGGTGCATGATAATGGAAGGAGAGAGTGGAGTGATGCACATATAAGACAAGAAATACATAGAATGCCAAAAGCCATCTGCCACTGAAATAAGACAGAGGGGTTTGACCTTAGTGTCTTAGTGGGGACCTGGCCCTGCTAAAAATCCCAAGCTCTTGGCAGTGGACTTCTAGCTTCCAGGATTGTGAAAGAGTAAAGTAGGTGCTCATTTGTGTTTCCTCTGTCTCTCACTCTGTGTATACGCATATATGGTTCTGTGTATATATGTGTATCTGCATGTTTGTAGAGGCCAGAGGTAAACTTCTCCAGCCACTCTCTGCTTTGTGTTTTGAAAAAGTCTCTCTCTTTTGTCCAGAACTGGTAGGTTAGGCTAGCCAGGCTGGAGAGCGAGACCCAGTGACTCAGCTGTGTCTGTCACACTCCCAACAACCACCGCTGAAAGGATGAACATATGCCTGCCTTAGCAATCATTTTATCTGGTGGGTCACCTCTGTATCCCCAAGTTCAGTAGTCTAAATCCTCTCCAGTGTTCAGTCTACTGATATGCCAGATCTAGGAAATGATTAAGTATGACACAGGCCCAACGAAGAGCAGCATGAGGATTTGGATGTCCGAAAAAGGTGTTCTTCTTATATTTCTGTTGCTATGGCAAAGTACCCTGGCACAAAGCAACATGAGGGAAAGCTGGGAAGTCAAAGCAGCTAGTCACATGATATCTACAGTCATCAGCAGAGAGAAAAGAATGCATACGTGTGGCTTGCTTGCTTGCATGGTTATGTTTAGTGTTCATTTCCTTCATGGGTATACACAGAGCAGTCCACATTCAGAGTGGGTCTTCCCACCTCATTTAACAACCAAGGTAAGCCCCACACACACCCACAGGCCAACCTGGGCTAAATAATTCTTCCATTGAGATCCTTTCCTAGGTGATTTCAGATTGTGTCAAGGTGACAGTTGAAACTAGCAATCACACTGGAGACAATGGACAGAGTTGAGAATGTGTCAAAGCAGTGAGGTGCAAAGGACAACAAAGAAAGATGGGAGAGAGCAAGGTCAAATGGTATCTAAAGGGTGTCTTTTGATGGAAAGAACGGCTACACTCAGAGGTCCTGGTACTTTGATCAAGAAATCGGGTGGAGGGCATTTTGGCAAAGAACTCCTGGCTATCAGTGGCTATCTATAGCTGTAATGATAGAATTCACTCAGTGGGAAAGCAGGGTTTCAGTCCACAGGGTACAAGCACTAGAGGCCAGGAACCCCAGACTTCATTTTCTGCGCATTCTGCAGACACACAAGATTGGAAAATCAAAACTTTGCAAACATTTTGGCTGGAACATTCTTTCGGTGGCTGGAGACCCAACCCCATGGAGGGAATGTGCTTCAAGCCCTCTCTCTGCATGGGTTAGAGCTGTCAATATCTGCGGGAAGCTTTTCCTTCAACTTAAGATCTCGAGAAATATAAACATGGCACACCATAATTGTTG
>JANBXA010000007.1:93507500-93715000 GCA_030556225.1 Cricetiscus sungorus
TTATTTAATTAATGGACACACAGCAGGTATTTTGTGCTTTTCTGGGTTCACAATCTTTGTCATAATTTCCAAACTGCCACTGTAGAATCAAGGAAGCTATAAACAACGTGCAAACACATGGGCATGACTTTGTTCCAATAAAACGTTATTCACAGCAACAGGTGACCGTGGCCCAGAGGTGTTTGCTTGCTGAGCATTGGACTAGAGTGAAGCCTCCTACGTCTGGATGTGCCCTTGAACCTCCTGAGGCCTCTGTGGGAAAAAATGCAGGACTGCAGTCACCAGCAGAGGGGTGTAACACCCTGATCTTTGGTGGTAACAAGTCCCCAGGTGGCACAGGTGCTGCTGGCCATGGACTGCTCTTTGGGAGCACATTGTTGAGTCTAAAAAGCTCTCGACAGAGCTGAAGGGCTGGCTCACAGGATCTGTGAGAATTGCTAAATCCTGTCTCTCAAGGATTCCAGACTCAAGATGGGACAGGACCTGGATCTGTTTTGCTGACTACTGTAACCCAGCATCCACGACAGTGCTTGGCACTCTTAAGCACACATCCAGAAATGTCATCAATCACAGAGGTTCAATAAAATTTGCTAAACGGTTCTTGGGGACACAAGCCCCCAAGGATGAAAGTGGGTCTACACCAGGCATATCCTCTGAGGATATTACAGCTATTAGCTTAGTATCATTATGAGACTCCTGGCTGTGATATCGTATAGAAAAAGAACAAACTATGGGTGTTAGTTAATCTATCTCATTTCCCCAAAGTTTGACCTGTTCAGTCACAACAACCACTTCAGTAGGATGGCAAAACGACTTCATCCTGTGTTGGTGATAGATGTAAAGCCGGAGTGAAAGAAAGTCAGCAAAACCCATGGACTGCCACCATTTCTTAAAGCTCAGAAACCAGTGTATACCACACACAATTTATCCTTTTCATAGAACATTCTTCAATGGCAAACTGGCTTCCCCTGCACAGGTGTGGCTCTCCCTGCCTTGGTTTTTTTTTTTTTTTTTTTTTTTTTAAACAAGGATAGCTAAAGCCCAGGCGGAGGCAGCTCACTTCTTGTGACCCTTCCCCCTTCACAGTTCCATTCAGCAGCGCTGAGTCGGGCCTCATTTTGTCTGAGAACAGCTGACCAGCATCAGTAGCAGAATTCCTTTGTATTGGTTTTGAGTTATTATCATCTAAAACTTGAAGTGTTCTGGTTGCCAGATGATTGGAGTTTTAGACAAAACATCACTGGTATTTGAGTCAATTCTGCTAATGCATGCTGGTACATATACTCGCCCACATTAAAACATACACACATCATAGTCTAAAAATCTTGGTGAGAAAACAGCATTGTGGCTCTCCCACAAACATCTCATGTGTCTGGGGGAAATGTCTCTTTCCCCAGCAGCATCTAAACAAATGAGGTCTGAACTGAGCTCAAATAAAGTCAATTGTTGCCATCTCTGCTGCCCATAGCTGTTAAGCTTTCCTTACTGGGAGGAAATATACTATAAGACAGCACCTTCATTCTGCAAAGGAAAATCGTTTGCCCATAAAACTTACACAAGGACATGCTCTTCTTTCCTACCCTCTTTAAAAAGTGTTGGCTAATAACACCAGAAATGCTGACCCCCAGAGACTCGAGACCCTAAACCCCCCCAAAGCAGAATCCTATTAACTTATGTGCAAAGAGACACTCCCCTGCCTAGCCTAGAGACACATTAATCCACTTTTGAAAACATTTTCAAACATAAGCGCTAAAGGAAAAGTTGACTCCTTCACACTCAGCTGTGGAATTGTGTAAATCATAACATCGCATGCGTAAGGAGACGCACAGTCTCCTCTTTCCAAGACACGTGCATTCAAATAAGTGTGCTTCACCTCACTGCCTGCCTGCCTGCTGTCAGGAGGAGTCCTTCTCCATCACAGGACATTTATGTGTGTCTGCTAAGACTAAACACCAGATAATTATCAGGTCATCTGCTGGCTAGCAACATTCAAAGAAGAAAGCACGGGAGAGCCATGCCCTGACGTCTGAGTGTGCTTTAACGGGAATTCGTTTTTTCCTGATTTTGTGACTCTCTGCAGTTAGGAAATAAAGGGTGAAGAACGCAGCCTGGAATCCCTTAGATGGGCATTCTGTGGTCTGTAAAGGGGAGGAAAGAACACAGGAAAGGGAAAGGGTGTTATGCCTCTTCGCTGGTAGAATGCTTTGCTCCCTGTTTCCAAACATGTTAGCAGAGTCGATGTCCTTTTGACTTCATAAGAAACAACAAAACCTAAGATCGCAACAATGACACACATAACTTGGCTCTCTAATTGGACTTAGTTCCACTTAACAAGAAGGAAATCATGCCCGACACCAGAAAATCTAGCCAGTTACCCAGGGCTAGTAAAGTCATGGGTCTGATAGGAGAATCTGCAACCTCCAATTAACGAAACTAGTATAATCCCTAACTACATTCTAAGCATCTGTTCTCTTGCCCACAGATCAGCGCTGTTCTTGTCCTTCATCAGTGGAAGTTCTCGTTGCAACAGAAGGATACCGTTACAGAAAACCACTGCCAATCAAAATGAAGATGTAACTGATACATTCACACACAACTCTTGCACCTAGGGCTCAGGGCTTATTGCAGAAGAGTGGGTGAAATGAGTCTAAGATCCAGAGCAACAATCTGATATGATATTATGTTGTCTAGGATTGCCAAAGAAGCTACACCCACGAAGCCTCACAAGCATGGCTGCTTAAGCATGATCGGAACAAAGAAGACACCAATAGACATGGTAAAGCAGAGGGGTAAAAGTTAAGGAAGTCTTGATCCTAAACAAAGAACTAAGACAACTAAAGAATACTGGGAGGAGGAGAAATAGTCTTCCCCAGGGAAGAGCACACCAATTGGTACTCCAATACCAAGTGTGAGATCCAATCACATGTTCAATACCTATATAGTGAAATCAGACTATCTTTATATATTTAGGAACACACACACACACAGAGACAGACAACAGACACACAGACACAAAGACACAGAGAGAGGGAGGGAGGGAGGAAGAGAGAGAGAGCGCAAAGTTTTATGTGCAGCGCCTAAGTGGTCAGAAATAGGATACCCCCCCCCATAGCCATAGCTTAAAGTTAAATGTAGTCCTGAGCTACTCGGCATGAGTGCCGAGAATGAAGTTGGGTCTTCCGCGACAGCAACCTTTACTTTAAGGACTGAGCCATCTCTTCAGTCCTAGAAAGAGAATGTTGTAACTGAGGTCTGATATTTCATGTGAAGCTGCGTTAAAACAACCATTCATTTAAAAGAAAATTCTCCAAAGTACTCAGTGTGTGTCTGCGTGCTTTAATGTTCTTTGCTCCATTTTGATGGGATATAGGTGCCTTGCCCACTCTACCTATCTACCCAAACTCAATTCAACAGCTGCTTCCCAGAGCACAGTCACTCTCATGGCTGACATTTCAGAACATTTTTGGAGTTTACATTACTGCAGATTCCTTGCTGATACCAAGAAGGATAATAGCTGCTGCTGTTTATTTTAACTGTTACTCAGACAGCAGTATTCTCCCAGATTCTTGTTTCACTCCTCCCATTAGCACCATCCCTTAGGAACCAGAGATTAAATTCCATAATTAATTGTTGATAAGATTACGAAAATAAGCAAAACTCTTACATGCTTCCATGTGAGTAACACGAAGTAGAAAATAGACAGCTAGTGTTCCAAGAGAACAGATATTAACAGATTCAATTCCCACCCCCCACACACAATAATGTATGGTAACTGGCTGTTGTTCAGAGAGTTGCATTTTATATATAGTTTTTCTTGATAAGAGAGTTGTGCTGTTCTGAAGAAACTTTATACTTCCATCAGTTGGCTGAGAAAAGAGAAGGAGGTCCTGGGGGAATTTTGGAGATTCTTCCCTTAACATTCCTTATATTATCAGTGGTTTTAAACTGCAGTTGATTTCTGTCTCCTGGGGCACATTGGCAGTATTTGGAGACCTTTTTTTTTTTTTTGGTTTTCACGATCTTGATGATGGACTGTGGGTAGAGGCCAGTGATACTGTGGTGGGCAAGGCAGCCCACAGGATAGGTTGTCCAGCTTTACACCTGTTGATGCTGAGGCACCATGTGAACATTACAAGCATGTCGCCTTAGTTGGATGGGTGTTCTTGGAACTCAGATGCAATGACATTCAAGAACAAATGTTGAAAGTGCAGCACAGATATGCATCAGAAGTTCTTCATAGAGTTAGTAAAGAGAAATAAATGGAATTACGATTTTTCTCTTGGCTATTTGATGCTAGATGATTAACCATTTGGGCAAGTGGATAATATTCTTGGGGACTAAATAGATACCACAAAATAATGGGCAGTAGAGAATAGTGACTCTCAACATGGGGAGACAGCAAAACCAGAACCAGCAAAGACACTTGATTAAAAGGTCAATTTATTGCAGGAAAAGACTACAAAGGGCACAACAGCACACATACCCTTCCTTGATTTGTCTCCTACAGAAACTCCTGGTCTGTAGGTTGGAAGGGAGTGGAAAAAAGAGAAGCTAATTTTTCCTTCTCCTCCCACCTTCTTCATCTTTCTTAGTGATTGTATCCCTCTCCTCTACAAATGGAATTTTCTCCCAGTTATGCACCCACTTCTTGTCTCAGGAATATTTCCTGAGAACCATCCAGTGATGGAACATGTCTTTCCAAGAATTAATGAAACCTTTATATTACTTATGCTGCTGTCAAAATTGCAACTGGAGAAAGAGCAATGCAAACCAGAATTCTAGGGGCAGGAAGAAGGCTCTCAAGTCACTGTGTGGAATTTGGGCAAAGAACCAATGCCCTATCAGCTTAAGGGTACATTGTTCATCCTTTAATTACTTCTCAGGAACCTATAGAAAGTGTAGATGGGTCACCCCTTGATAAAGACAGGTTAGAAATACAGCTTTTGAAATCATTATTGTAGGGTACATTTAGGTATACATTTTCACAACATTTCTAAAATCTGTGGGACATACAAATTGTTTCAAATAGAGGAAAATGCATAAAAATTGACCTATACAGTGTCACTCCTTTCTTACCTTAAGGATTGTTATTTAGACTTTATAAACACATGGTTATGAGAAAATAAATCTTGGAATCCTGTTGTCATAGAAAATTGTGCTACCATCTACTCAAATAACTGTAACAAGAGGCTGGGCCATACCTTAACTGTGAAACAAAAGCCAGACTGGACAAGCTGCAGGACATGAGGTGTTTAGAACACAGTATCACAATTACCTGCCTACACCAGCTGTGCTCTGACAACAGCTCCTCAGAAGGTCTTTGGGAAGAGTGATAGAAGAAACATCTGGTGACAATGCATGCAGGTTGTGAGACACAGAGGATTCCAGAAAGAGATATTTAAAAATATATTTTGGAGGGCCTAGGGAGATAGGCTCAGTGGATAAAGTACTTGCCTTACTGTATCTTACTGGACCACTAAAACTCAACTTAGTGCTCAGCAGGCATGGCAGCTACCTGTAATCCCAATACAGATGCAGATACAAGGCACGCCTGGGTAAGCTGGCTAGCTACAACAATCTGAATCAGTGAGCTCTGGCTTCAGTGAGAGACCCCGCCTCAATGATCAAGGAAGTCTACTTTGGACCTCTACATCCATCTACATAAAAATTCATGTGCACCTGCATATACAAGTATGTGCACCCAGACAGAAGCAAACACACAAGTACATGTGCATGTATATGAACGAACACACACACACACACACACACACACACACACACACACACACACACACTGCTTTCACCATATTCCTCCACCACCAAACTCCTTCTTCCCAATGAGTTACCTCCCTATTTTCATGTCTTTTTGTTTTTTATTTTTTGTGCCTGTGCCCCCATTGCACTTAATTGGGTCTTCCTGCATGAGCATGGGTGTGGGGTTATTTTACTTAAGCAAGAATAACTTACCAGAGGCTACACCACTGCCAGCCTCCCCAGCAACCTTTAACTGCTCATAGCTCCTCAGGGAGGGGTGGAACGTTTGAGCCCCTCCCTCCCGTCCATGATGGAATGTTGATGGAGGGAGTCTTATGCAGATCCTATGCAGGGAGCCACTGCTACTGTGAATCCATGAGTACATTCATCAACATCATCCAGAAGATAGCATTTCTCAGTAATCTTTCCCATTCTCTGGCTCTTTTATTCCCTCTGCCCTCCTCTTCCATGATGTCCCTGCCTCCAGGGAAGGATGATAATAGCACTCATGTTATAGAAAAGTAGAGGGGGAAATACTTAGGGTATAAAGGTTCAAGTGGGCATGGAAGGGCAGGAATGGGACTAGAGGAGAGGATTAACCAAAATAAAGATGTGTGAAAATGTCATATAGAAACATGCTGGGTTTTTTTTTTTTAAATATACTTTTTAAATTTTTTTTTCTTATTTTACATATTGATCCAAGTTCCTTTTCCCTCCCACCCTCCCATCCCTCTTATCTCCCCATCCCATTCCCCCATCCACTCCCCAGGGAGGGTGAGGCTTTCCAGGAGGGATAATCAAATCTGTCAAGCCATTTGGGGTAGGCCCTAGGCCCTCCCTCGTGTCTCTAGGCTAAGGTTGTGTCCCTCCATGGGGAATGTGCTCCCAAAGTCCTTTCGTGCACCAGGGATACATCCTGGTTCCCCTGTCAGAAGTCCCATAGACTGCCCAGGCCTTCTAACTGAGACCCGGGGGATCTGGGTCAGTCCTGCGCTGGCTTCCCAGCTATCAGTCTGGGGTCCATGAGCTCCCCCTTGTTCAGGTCAGCGGTGTATGGAACCTTTGATATAACCAACTGCTTTCTGATTGGATTTGAAGTCTGTTCCACAGAAAAAAATCCATGCCTGGTACTGAAAACCTGGTCAAAAGCTCTTGGGTAGGGAGATCATAGGTGCTATGGTGTTAGGCAGCCACTGCTTTTAGTTTGCTAAATGCACATTGTCAAATCTGACTTCTAGTTCACACTAAGATTTAGGATACTAGATTTAGTTGGTTTATACTAAGATTTAGTGCTTCTCTCGGCCTCACTTGGAGAAGCTTGTTTGCAGAGACTTGAAACTGGTCAAAAATGTTGAGAATAAGTGGTTGTTGTGAGCTCAGGCTACCCTAGTAGGATCTTTCACTGAAACTAGAGTTCACTAATTGACTGGGCTGACTGTCCAATAACACCCAGGAGCCTTCTGTTCTCCATCCCCACATGGGGTCAAGTGACTGCTGGGGATCCAGACTCAGGCCCTCATGCTTGACTGACTGAGCCATCTCCCCAGTCCCTGACTTTTTTTTGAAATAGGTTTGGATCGATCCACTCTCTTCCTGTGTATAGGAGGAAGGCTGGGCTCCTGTGGCTTCATGGGGTCTGCTGTGGCAGCCTGGCTTTGCTAATCTAATTTCCTCATTTTCTGTAACTGACTGAAGCACCACCTCAACACAGGCACTCAGGTCCTTCAGAGCTTAATTGAGAGTAGCTTTGATGACAGACACATTGATTTCTCTCAATTTTGCAGTAGATACAGGCACAGGATTCTTTCTTCTTATTATCACTAAACAAGGCTGTTTGGACCTCAAGTTCAGTGCCCCCATTAGCCCCTTGATAGATTCCACATACACACACAAGAGAGAGAGAGAGAGAGAGAGAGAGAGAGAGAGAGAGGAGAGAGAGACAGAGACAGAGAGAGAGACAGAGAGAGACAGAGAGAAGAGCGAGAGAGACAGAGACAGTTTATATTATTATTGAGATATAATTCATACATCATAAAATTCCCTCTTCTGTGCTGTACAAGTCGGCACACTTTACTGTAGTCACAGAGTTGTGAGAGAGATTTTAAGTTATAAAAATTTCAATTATTTTATATGCATACATATTTTGCCTATATGTAATGTGTGTGTTAGGTGCCTCTGGAGGTTCAAAATGGCATGGGGTCCCCTGAAACTGGAGCTGCAGATAGTTGTGAGCTGCTGTGTGGGCATGGAGAACTGAACTGTAGTTCTCTGGAAGAGCAGCCAATGCTCTTATCCTCCGAGCCATCTCTCCAGCCCTGATCCTTTTTCAGCATCACCTTCAGCCTCACCTCCGTTCTTCAAATCCCATGAAGCTCTGCAGGATTCATATTTGGTTCAGCAATTTCCCCCATGCAGTATTCAGCACAGTGTGGAGCAGGTAACAGAGTCTTAATAAACACTTGGAGAAAAGCATCGGTATTTTGTAAAAAAACTAAGCTCAGAGACCTGTTCAATGTAAAATAGTGTTGAGGGCGTTGCTGGGTTGATGGAGTACTTGCCTAGCATGCATGAAGCCCTTGACTGGATTCTCATTCTCCCATTAGCCAGGTATAATAGCACATGCCTGTAGTCCTAGCACTTGGGAGGTGGAGGCAGGAGGATCAGAAGTCCAAGGTCATCCCCAGCCTCTTAGTGAGTTCAAGGCTAGATCATGTATAAAAAAAAAAACAATACCAACAATAAAACATTATTCTGGCAGTATTTTAAAAAACAAAATACTAGACATGATATGTTTTTGCGCTTTTGGAGAGCATGGTGTGAACATGCTTTGAAAAGAACACATTTCATTTTACCCAGTTTCACATTCCATATTTCAGAGGTGATGCCCAGGTAATGTTCCTGGAAATTTGTTGAATTGGCATTGCTAATTTTATGTGGGATGCTAAGGCTGGAGGGTTGCTATGAGTTCTTGATCTATCCTGAGTTATAGAATGAGGCTGTCTCAAAACCAAGACTCCAAACATTACTGATTCTAAAGCAAGTGTCTGCACAGGCAGAAAAAAAAAGAAAGCTAATAATCAATTCAGCATTTGTGTCATACACAATTTTGTGGCATGATATGCTAGAATTTTCCGACTCATTGAAATGAATAAGCCACCCACTGAAACATGCCAACGTTTTCTCTAGGGCATTTTCAGAATAATTGCTGGGTGTAAAAATATGAACAGGCTTAAATTACCCACCAGTTTAAAACTAGATAGTTATTCTTATCCTTATATCTCCATGTGACTAAAGCTAATTATTGTTGTGATTAATAATCCATATTTTGAAGAGCTTCCAGCCAAGCACAAAGCAATCCGACTGAAGCCGAGCATGAGGCAGGCTTCTCAGTTGCCCTCCTGAAAGCTGCCTGCTGACACACCAGAATGAGCTCTCACCTCAGGTACCCCTTATAGCAGGGGCCACCTGCTGGCTTGACTCTACATGGATATACTACAGGCAGGTGGGAGAGGGCTCCTTTCTCAAAGCTCAAGGTTTCTGGACCAGTGTGCATCTTGGACTTAACAAGGCTTCATCACTCTTCTTAAGACAATACCGCAGTGGAAAGAAAGCCCCACCCCTCATTTTTTTTTTTCTTCATGTGATCTAATGATCCCTTTGCAAAGACTGGAAACAACACCAATATAGATTTGGCTACATTCTGCACATGGCTCCCTGCATGGTCATTGCAACAGTCAGACACACGTGAATAGCTAATGAATGACTATTGTCTGTGGTATATGGCTGTTGCCTCCCAGTTCTGCCCACTGAGCACTATGCCTCCATCACCCACTCCTGCTTCCTAATGTGGAGAAGGGGGGT
The DNA here is from genome assembly GCA_030556225.1 of Cricetiscus sungorus. NCBI lineage: Eukaryota > Metazoa > Chordata > Mammalia > Rodentia > Cricetidae > Cricetiscus > Cricetiscus sungorus. The sequence continues at coordinate 93,517,116 of JANBXA010000007.1, forward strand.
GGTAGAAACTCCTGCTTGTAGGTTGCCTTGAGGTACTGCCATGGAATATGATCTACAGATCTTTAGAATGGTTCCCTATATAAGCAATTACAATGCAAATGTGTTTATATGTTCCTAGAATGGATGGGGGAGCCTGGGAAACAGCTGTTTCTAAGAGAAGGATCTGGGGTCAGACAAATAATTCACTCATTCACCACATCTTTTAAAACTGTTTTAAAATTTACTCATTTTTGGCATGGTTTGATGTGTGTGTGTGTGTGTGTGTGTGTGTGTGTGTGTGTGTGTGTGTGTGTGTGTGTTTGCAGGCACACACGGAGGAGAAGGCATCGTGGGAGTCAGTTTCTCCTACCATGTAGATCTCAGGTATTAAACTCAGGTTCTCAGGCATCAAGGAGACTGTTCAGGATCCTGCCTGGAGAAGCCTGCTGCTCAGCTCAGGGTCCTTCGAATCACAGTACATGATGGGTCACCGAGTATCTTGACAATTTGGAAAAACAATGCGTTCTAGGTGAATGGAGCAAAGGAACATACTTGTAGGGTTTTGCATAAGAGAAGGTACATCCACCAGAATGCTAGAGGTGGAAATTGAGCAAGGGGAGGACTCAACTTCAAAGAGAGCTTTGAATCTGTGATGAAAATGAGGCTGCATTTCAACAGAAAGCACCAGGGGACACAAACTGCTTATGAGTCACTATGGCACAACCTACAGATGTGAGCAGTAGAAAAAGTCAGGCGTGTTAGCCAAGTGTCATGGTGTCCATGAATGTATCAACATTGTGGCATGTGAGAGCGCATGAGTTGGCCTCACCTTCTGGCAAAGCCTTTGTGTTTATACATTCTGGGGACATCTGTGTTATTGTTTTAGATGTGACCCCACCCAAACGAGACAGCCATAACCGCATCAGCAAGTCAGCTGCCTTGGGACCTTTGCTAGTTGCTCCATGTGCTAGCTTTTGCATGCAGTGTTAAAATGATTTGCTTACAGTTTACTGCTTTTAAAATAGCTTGAGTGGGCTAGGAGGAAGACTCAGTTGGCAAAGTGCTTGCTTTGCAAGCAGTGAGGATCAGACATGGATCGCAAGAGCCCACCTTGAAAACAAAACAAACAAAGAAACAAAAATGGCTATGGTGGCACATGCTTGTGATCCCAGTGCTGGAAACAGAGACGGGAGCATCCCTAGGCTTGGTGGCCAGTCAGCCCACTCTGATTGGTAAGCTCCAGACCAGTCAGAGTCCTTGTCTCAAAGGAGGTACATGGAATTATTGAGGACAACATTCTAGGTTGTGAGCATATCTGCACACACTTCAGTGTACTTGCACACATGTTTACCTCCACAATAAGAATATATACACATATATGCATACATACAAGTAAATAAAATAAAACTTGTTTGAGGGATTACAAGTGAAGGGACTAGACAGACTTCCTGGTGGACAGACAGACAGACAGACAACAGACAGGGAGAAGGGTCATGGGTTAAGTAATTTAGCCAGATTGACTTCCAAGATGACCAGTGTCTTCCTCACCCTTCTGACCTCAGAGAAGGCACCTTGAACAAAAGCCATGTACATATTTTTCTCCAGCTATTAGACCCTCTGCTGATGGACTGGCCCAAACAGGATCACAACATTTTATACAACAGTTGTTGGCCAATCAGCTATCTCAACTTCCTCCAAACTGACCAACCTAAAATTTGGGGAGGAAGACTCTTCAGAGACAAAAACCAAACCAAAACAAAACCCCAGCCCTTGAGAAGAGATTGCATTTTCTGGCTTCCCAAGTCCCTTCCTCTGATCTGGGGAAGATCTTTTTCTCTGTGTGCCTGCTGTATGTGTAAATACCTCTTTTCAGAAGCTGATTCTTTCTGCCTACTCCTGTTTGCCACGTTTGTGCAACTGTTTGTGCGCAAGACTCTACCTGCCTCTAGACACAAGGATGCTAACCTTTTGAGATTGGCGGATTCCCTGCTAGCCTTGTTCCTTTTAAGGGGCTCAGTCCTTGCTCAACCCCAGTACTTGGAAGCCTCCTCTGTGAAGGTGGGGAAGGCAGTGCCCAGTGAGGACAAGCCCCAACCTTCCCTGTATCATGAATCCCCCTCAGAACTTAAAAGAACTACCATAAAGATTCAGGGAAAAGCAAATCCTAGGCAGGCATAGGTCAGCTTGGAGGGCAGCGTGGGGGTAGGGCGCCTCCATTTGTTCCTTGAGTGTTGAGGCTTTATGCTCAAAAGCTGTAGTTTCACCTCTAACAAGATGTATTCCAGCAGAACCTTCCCCATAAATCACCCTCAGGACAGACCTTTTGTTCTAGTCTCACGGAGCTGTTGGGTCTGAGTAACTCCAGAAGAGGGGGGCCCTCTGGGGCTATAAAACTGTTCCCACCACTCTGAAATGTGTCATGCTGACTCCAGCATCACCGAAGACCTGTCCTTTATTAATGACACCTTTGCTTTTGGCCACTGGGAATGCTGGATGTATATCAAAATCCAGAGGGCTCAGGGGGCCAGGGAGATGGCCTCATCCTTGGGTGGAACTCAGCCAGGCAGCTAGGGTAACTGACCCCAGACGAAGGTCAAATGATGCTGTCTCTAAATAGACAATTCTGGATTTGGAAGGATGAGCCTGGAGATACTTAAGGGGCTTTAGGAGCCTTTCCCCAGATACATGCCCAGTCTTCACCCTGGATGCCTCTTCCCTGTGACTCTCTTGAGAAAGTTCCACATGACAGAAGTGAGTTTCTCTTTTTCTTCGTACTGATAACTCAGTATTCTGTCCAAAGGCCAAGGTTGCTAGAAAACAAATCTGGTGCCAAGCAAGCTTTCTCCAAAGGAAGACCATGGGTCAGCACATTTTACAGCCAAAAGCACCAGTGAAAATGAATTCACTTGATAACAGCTAGGGAGGGTTATGCTTTGATTCTCAAATGAGTAGCCTTAGTACATGTGACCCCTAAAAGAGAGGAACCATACTTTACCCCCAGAAGCAAGAAAAATATTCACCAGTCCCATGGGCTTCACCAAAGAACAAATACAGATACCCCAAGTCTATGAGGCTGACACAGGGAATGACACTTGGTTGTGTCATGTGCTCTCATCTGTATAGATGACATTTTGCAATAGGAAAAAAAAGTGATAAATGTGCAATAGAAAATATGGGCAACCTTAAATACCTTAAATCCATGAAACTCTCACTGGAGAGTGGAAGCAGCTTCTAAAGTCCATACTTTCAAAAAGAAAAGATGTATTTTATTTTTAATTATGCATGGTGTGTCTCTGCACATAAGAAGTGTGTCCATGGAGTCTGGAAGAGGGCACCAGATCCACTGGAGTTACCGGCAGTTGAGTTGCCTGATGTGTGTGCAAAAGCCAAACTCAGGTGCTTTTTGTACGAGCACTGTGCTCTGTTAACCACTGGGCATCTCTGAAGCCACTGGAGTTCACACTTCTTAAAAATCATGCAAATTACAATACTTTAATAATAGGAAAAATGAGGACATTTGATGCTTTTTGGTGTTCAATATCATTAATCTGGACTAGGAATAGCAATGAGATTTCAATATGATCATTACTTATCATCAAAAGCTAATATTAATATCATTATTTGGTTTCTATGGTCTATATACTTAGGGTGACATTCTTAGGGGTACTTTTGAGAGTGAACAGGAACACTGTTATAATGCTGATCCTGGCAATACTATAGATAGACTGGACCACCTTAGACAAGCCTGGACAGAAAGGAGAGTCACCCTATCATCTGCCTGTCTCTACGTCACCCACCAGGGTAGGTATTTTTATCTCCATTTTATAGATGGGGAAGTAGAGGCTTGGATCAAGGTCACAGAGCTAGGAAATAGAACGAGTAGGGCTTAGGGCTTAGAATAGAATGAAAAGCAAAGTCCTTTCGTGCACCAGGGATACATCCTGGTTCTACTGTCAAAGGTCCCTTAGACTGCCCAGGCCTTCTAACAGAGGCCTGTCCCTTGACTGAAGAATGGGTAAAGAAGATGTGACACATTTACACAAAATGGAATATTACTCAGTGTGTATGTGGGGCAATGGAATCTTGAAATTCACAGGCAAATGGATGGAACTTGAAGAAGAAATCATCCTGAATGAGGTAACCCAGTCGCAACTAGAGGAACATGGTATGTAGTCACTCACATATGGATTTTAGACATAGAGCAAAGGATCACCAGCCTATAATTCACACTGCCAGAGAAACTAGGATACAAGGAAGAAACTAAGAGATTCATACAAGGTCCCTTATAGAAGGGGAAAGGAACAAGATCTCCTGAGCATATTTGGGGGGGGCTGTGAGTGGAGAGGGAAGTAGGAGAAAATATTTGTTTTTCAAGGTAGACTCTGAGTTAATTAGAGATACATTGTGGGTACCTTGAAAACTCATCACTTCTCAGCCTGTAATATGGGAAGATTAGGGGAAATCATGTTCCCATTCTGAAAAAGCCAAGGAATGGATCTGTGTAGAGGGTTTCAGGAAGACTATTAGGCACCGGAGGTTCTAGGAATGACCCATTCCTAGAACAAGGGATCGGTGCCGGCTTGTCACTGGTGTTCGAAGGCTGGCTCCTTAGCCAGTGTGATTGACTCAAAGTGAACCCAGAAATGAGCCCTTCAGAGAGAAAGTGCCCCACTATGCCATTTCCTGCAGGGTTTTTAGGAGGAAGATATCTTCTGAAGAGAGATCTGAACAGATGTTTGGGGACTAAGAATAAAAGCCAGTAGGTTAGACCTTTGCAACAGATAAGAGCATCAATGCCTCTGATCAGTTACACATCTGCCTTATGCCTAGCCATGTGCCTGGTCCTCTCATTCCTGCAAGGTAGGGTTACCTCAGTTTACAGGTAATGAAGATGAGATATGGAGACAGCAGGTATTCATCCAGGTCTGAGAATGCTAATCACACAGTCTACATGGCTCCAGCTATTTGCTGGGTGCCCTTGGGTGAGAAAGAGTAAAAACACACATTAATCTGAGAGATTGATTACCCCGGATATTATACCCAACTGCATGTGACCTTTGGGATCAGAGCTTGAGGTGGTTGTCTTTAATGTCTTTCAGGAATGTCCTGGTGACCTGTGTCTGGGAGGCTTAGCTCTGAATGGCCTGTCCTATAGCAGCCACATCACTTCAGCTTTTAGTTCTTTCCTCTTCACAGCCAAGCAGGACACATTTACTAATGTGGACGTGCATTCATCTCTCCCAGAGACCTTTAACCTTGTCTCCATTTTAAAGTTAGGTGGTGCTATAAAACGAGCACATTTCATGACGGAAAAAGAATGCCCATAAATCCAATTGTTCTGCTACGACAGTGTAACAACTTTGGAGATGCTGATGGAAAAGCTGTAGCCTAACAACAACAACAACAGTGCAGCATGAAAATGGATGTGCTGCTGTCACTCACAAATCAGTTATCCTCCTGGGGTACCGATAAACCCGTCAGCATGACAGGCACATCCTTTCTTTTCACCTGGGTAATTTTTTTTTAAAATAGATTCTCTTTCCTGTTGTTATTATCAGATAACTCTGAGCAAATGAAAAAGAATTACACTTATAAGGAAGATAGGAATTGGATCACTTATAGGAACTGTCTTGGAAATTATTCATCAGAATTAGGCCCCTAGTACTCAGAAAGCAGGAGGACCAAGCCAGATAGTAGCTAGACAATTCTGGAATTTTCCAGGGTAACAAATAGCTCCTCACTAAACCAATGAGGATGACCCCAAACTTCTTCAGAGACTAAGCCTATCAAAGAGGACACATGGTCTCCTTAGAAGATGGATGACACATGCTCATTCATCAGCAAAGGCATTTCCAGTCTTCACATGAAGCCAGATTCAGCCCCATATGAAATCTAGCTAGATGACAGTTGAAACCTCTATTTGAAGTAAATGTTGATTAACACGGAGACCCACAACTGGCTAAAGTGTCAAAAATAAGAGACTTCAGAATTCTCAGCCCTACTAAATAGAACATCTGTATCACACCCCCTCCTCCCAAGGCTCAGGGACCATTGCTGTAGATGGGGCAGAGGAGTGTAAAAGCCAGAGGCGGTGGGTTTCTACAAGGAAATAGTGTCTTCTGGATAGAATTCACAAACTCAAACTAGTCAGAATCCCAGCATGGAAGGGCATGAAGTCCTACCCTTAGCTGAGCAATTGTTGGAAACTGATAGCTCCTGGGAGAGAAGAATCAGTTTTCTCTAAGGGTGTGTCCCCTGGTAGGTTGACCATAGTCCAGTAGGCAGTCACATTATCTAAGAGTATATGGGAGGCACAAATTTGACTTGGGACATTACAAAAAGTATGACGTGAAGTTGAGTGGGCAGCGAAGGGGGTTGAAGTGTGGGAGGAGTAGCACGAAGAGGGTGAATATGACTGATCTTCTTAAAAGACTAATAAAAACATGGCTACACCTTTATCTCGAGATCCTAACTTTTCTTTTCTTAGGAGCAGAAGTGTCACTAAATCTCTACCGAGTAGATGCTGGGAACTAAGCATTATGCAGCCCTCTCTTAGGTAAATACAGACATAGCCTTCTGTGCCTGTGAGCTTCACACCCATGGGGCTAGTCAGGCACACTTCTCTTGTAGTAAGATGCGCAGATTTAAAATGCATTTATCTATTTATTTATTTGTGTGTGTGTACATGGAGATCAGAGGACAACTTGTGGGAGTCAGCTCTTTCCTTCCACACTCGGGTTCCTGGGATCAAGCTCATGCTGGCAGGCTTGGCAGCAAGTACCTTTACTCACAGAGCCATCTCATAGGCCCAACTGTTTCTCCTTAGTTTTACTCCATAAACAATGCAGTCTAAGGACTGGATAGATAGCTAAGCCATTCAGAGCAGTACATACTGCTCTTTCAGAGGGCTGAATTCAGCTCTCAGCACCTTGCTCACAAACACCTCTAACTCCTATTCCAGGGGATCCATTAACATCTTCTGGCCTCTGCAGGCAACTTTACCCACGTGCAGAACCCCCACATATCTATATATGCACACACATAAAATTACACATTTCTAAACACATATAAATATATCATATACATTATAAATATAATGCATAGTTATATGTTTATAATTCATATTATACAAAAATACAATTTATATTTTATGTATTATTTATCATTATTTATTACAATATATAATTAATAACAATAATAAAACTCTTAAACAATATACTCTGGAAGCATGTGTGTTGTATTAGGCATTAGAATCTACAGATGGTTTACAGCTCTAAGTTACACACATCCACTAAGGCATTCAGTATCGAGGACATGAGTATTAATAGGTGTTCTAGCCTTGACATTCCTGGGACCAATGTGTTGTGGACTCTTGGACAGCTATGTTATAAGGCTTTATGCTAGCTGAGGAGAGATGTTAGGGAATGAGGGGTCTAGTTGATAGTCTCTCAACCCTCATCGAAATTGGGGACACTATGACATGTTTGCTATGCTTGTAGGGAGTTGTTGGGTAAAACTTAGGGTACTTAGCTAAACTTGATATCCAGATAAATTATACATAATGGTCTTTAGTATGTTTCTTAGTCTATTTGGGGCATACTTATAAAATTTGTTCCTATTTGAAATTTAAGTTCACAAGATTAGCTCATATGAGTATCTATTTTGCCTGGCCACCTTCAGCAGCTTCCCTTCTGGGATGATAATTGATTATCTCTTCCAAAGTCACCAATACCAAGCTTGTTTGGTAGCTCTGAAGCCTCATCCACAACTGACTTGTGCCAGAGAAGTGCTCCACCCAGACTCCAGAGTGGCAGCATCCATGCCAAGCCCTTCTCAGGCACCTGCTGTTTCTCAGAAAAAGTTTCTCTCTCTGACTGTGGTCAGTGCCATGGGGAAGAAGATTGTGCATCTCTAGCAGGCCAGATAGAAGCTTGCAAATCATACTTCAAACAGTCCCCTTGAGGAAATGAGATGAAAGTTCTCTATGCCACTGGGACACTTGGATACTCACACAACCCCTTGGAAAACAGTTTGTCAAAACATACTTAGTGCATAAAATTTCCAAGTCCCGCCAAGTTTCCTGTGATTCACCCTTGGGGAAACATGGAGTGGTCCTATGGGGCCTGGGTACCAAAATGCTCTCATTTCTGTATAGTTTATCTTCTGAGCCAATACCTACTCAGATGCCCAAGCAGTGGAGGAAGGGCTACAGAATATGGCATTACCTGATGGAATCTTTCTCAGGCATTGAAGAAGTAGGACTTTAGAGCACCACACAGAAACATCTGAAACTGCAGATGATAACATTTATAAAGAGAAGGACACGGAGTCATGATGACATCGTGAGGGGACATCCACATGTCTAAGAGATGGGGGGATAGACAAACGAGAAGGCTTCTCAAAGGTGGGGCATCAGGGATGGTTTTCACATGCACCAGTCACCTACTCATTTTGTAATGTCCTTATATGTGGACAAAATTAACGTGCTTGAAATTAACTCACTATGTCTCAGGGAAGAAAAGGGAACTTGGCTAGTGGCTGCTACCCATTCTTTGTATTTAGTATAGAAACAGTAGGAGGGAGAGGCATGTCTACATTTCAAGGGAGCTGGGATCCTGCTTCTCCCAGGAGATAAGACCATCCTCATTCTCTCCACAGAGCAAGGAAGCATAGCAGGTGATGTGTTAAAGGGCTACCTTCCCTCCAAAGCTGTCTGGTCAACAGTGGCATCTTCCAACTTCTTGAGATGACATTCATGTGAGTCCCTGACTGTCATAAACCCCAGAACCAGATATCCCAATAAACCACATCTCATCCAGGGCCAACCACTGTCCACCAGAAGTCCCTACCCCAGAATGTCTCCTGAGTTCCTCGGGAGTGCAGTGCAGCCCCTTTGAGTGGGGTTACAGCTCACGCATTCCAGGAACAGTATCTTGTGGAATATGAGCTCTGGTGGTACTCTCTTGAGACAGGAAGAGATCTTATTCACAGGGGCTCACGAACACACTTAGGGTTTTTACAGAGAACTGATGTTTAGAAAGAGGCCATGTCCCAGTGTCTCTGCAGCACAGAACTCCCTCTCAGAAGAATGTATTCTGCTTGGGGCAAATGGCTTTTGGGATCTTACAAGAAATGAGCAGGCAGGTTTACAGGGCATGACTCCATTCCTAGCTGTTTCTCTGCTTGGGTATTTTAGCTCCTCTGTGAGGGCGGTTCTCATCTGAGTAGAAGTAACAAGACCAGTGTCCACCTCAGGGATTGTGCTGGGAGAAGATAGAGTAGAGAATGATCCCAGTGAGTAGCAACCACAGGACTGTCTCTTCCTGCCCAGCAAAAACATCTTTTCTGACTTTCCAGAATCTGTATGTCCTGACAAACTGGGTAGCAGACAACACTCACCAAATATTCTTTATTGGATCCGATGGCTGTGCCAATCCATGGCCTCCCCCAAAAGATCCCATGTGGGGCTGTTTTCCTACATTTCTGACTGTTTTTCTAAGTGCAAGGAACACTGGTGTTCAGGGATGTTTGGTGACAGAGGGTGGGGCTATGCACCTGCATCAGGGAAGTCAGGTCTTGTGTGCACACCTGTCACCCATTCCCTTCTGTGTCTCCATAGAGACCTGAGCCATCATTCCATATGCACCCTAATCCTTTAGAAATGGGACTTAACATAGGAGACTTCCCTTCCTTTCACATGGGCTAAGGGAAAGTGCCTTTGTCAGCCAGTTCATCATCCTGACTAACTGTCCCTGGGTTCCTCGGAGCTTTAGAAAGCACAGCTTTCTGCCAACTCCACCACCACAAATGTTTTGCTTTATTCAAACAGAAAGCACCCTGCATTTGCTCCCATCATTTCCCTATCAATTTATGGCTTGTAAGTTTTCACAAATGCTCCCAGATGGGATGCAATGGGGGGCAATTGTGTTTATAATAAGTAGAGCTCTAAATAACTGGGTGTAGTTTAATCTCACAATTCTTGCTTTCTTACCAAGGCTAAAGAATAGTGCCCTGATGAAGGTTCAAATTTGATTTAAAAAAGGCATTTTTCCCTTTCAGCTACTGCCTGCCACATTCTCCTGTTTGCTCAGGGTTAGATGAAAACAAGAACTAGTTGGGATGGATGCTATTTCTCCATGGGGCTTGTCTTGGTGTCAGCCTTTGCTATACACATCACAGGCAGTAAAATGATGAACAGCTTTCCACTTGAAATGACCTTGGTTGGGTGAGCGGAGAGCCCATGAGGTATCTATATCAAATTTGGGGCACATGGGAGATAGTTCTGTCAGTCAAATGCTTGCTCTGTAAGCATGAGGACCTAAGTTTAGATCACCCTTAACTGTGTAAAAAGCTGGGCATGGTGGCACACATTAATGACCCCTTTGTGGAGATGGTGACAGGAGGATCTCTGAAGCTCAAGGCCCAGAACCTTTCAGGATCTCTGGGTTCAGTGAGGGACCCATCTCAGAAGGTAAAGTGGAGAGTGGTTAAGAAAACACGATGACAAACTGGCCTTCACATGCAAGTACCCACATCTGTAGGTACACCTGCACATACATAAATGTGCACACACATGCAGATGTACACACAACACACCAAATTTTACTTTTTATTTATGAGTATGTGTATGTATGCATATACCATGTGTTTGCATGCCCATGATGCCAGAGGAAAACATCAGATCTCCTTGAGCTAGAGTTACAAGTGGTAGTGAGCCACCCAATGGGGCACTGGAAATTGAACTTGGGTTACTTCTGATAAAACAGCAAGTGCTTTTAACCGTTGAGCCATCTCTCCAACCCTGTCACAAACAACTCTTAAAATGCCACTGCTCAGATTCAAGAACGAACACTGAGTGGGGCCCATCAGGAGGTCTTCTTAGATAAGTACCTATATAGCATAAGAAAGGCCACCAACTGGGTGACATGGTTCTTTCTGGAACTTGGTGGGACAGGGGTAGGCTTGTGCCAGGCCAAGGGCAGGTACACAAGGAATATCAGATGGCACTTCCAAAGTACTGTGGTTCAACTGACTAGGTCTCAGCATCAAGATTCTAACTTCTTTGGAGAGATGGGCACTCGTGTATGTTGTAAACAGCTGCTGTTGGGTGAGGCTGTGATCACTAGGCACATGTCTGTGTGAGGTCAATGCTGATGTTTTTATCCCCATACTTGAGCATCTAGAGCCTTTACAACATTCATTGGGGGACAGGGCTCAATTTTATAGATGAAAATACCAACTTCAGAGAAGTCAGGTACCAGACCGAGGCCAGGCAAATCATAGAGGGCCTAAATTCTAACCCAGCACTGTGTTCTCATGGTGTCTCACTGACCCACACTCCAACTGAGGCCATGGGGCTTCATACACCCAGACCTTTGGGGGCTTATGAGGAAGGGTGTCATCTAGTAGGTCTCTGGTGGGACTGCCCAAGGTCTCTGTAACACAGAACTCTGATGTGGCAAAGCCTGGGGGGGGGCTGCCTTGGTCATCTTCCTCCTTCTCCTCTTCTTCCCAGTAGCCTAGGTCAGGGAAATGCCATGTTCAGCTCCTCTATGGTAGAGACAGCTCTGCATGCTCTGGCTGGATTGTTCCCATGAATAAAGCCTGTTAAAGGAGACAAGCCATACCTGGATGTGTCTGTCCCCAACATTCAGTCACACTCTTTCACAGAGACCCTGCCCAGATTTCTAGAACTGGGAACAGTTTATGGACTGTCCCAAGTGGGGCTTTTCTGGAAAAGTGGATGCCCAGATGGGAGAAGGAGTAGGAAGAAGAGTGGACGCAGTCCTCCTTACTCTCAGGGAGGCTGGGGGACATAGTGTCCCACCGTACCACAAGTTATGAGGCTCCTTTGCATTCTCCCACAAAGCCTTCAGCTTTTTGACTTACCCGGACCACAATATGTAATTTCCAGATTTCCTCAGCTTTCTGCCTTCCCTGTCTCACCTTGGCTCTGGGCACCCACATTGCCACAATCACAATGACACGTTATCACACCTAACACAGCAGCTAGCTAACACAGCTAACCTGCCAGCAGCCACAAGCAGACAGGAAACAACATGAGAAGATGTGCACCTTCTAAGACCTCCACCCTGCCTTGGAGGACCACAGGCTGGCACCACAGCAGGATAGGAGAGGGCATGTATAGGGGTGCACTGCACCCAGAAACACCAATCTTACACAATACTGTCAGCTGCCTCCTCCACACTGAGGAGAAGAGATAAGGAGAACAATTACTGTTTAAAATGCCAGAAGAGGGTACAGGTGACAGTGTTCACCATCCATAGCTTCTTAGAGAGGTTTCCTTGTCGATGTGCTGTGAACATTTCCCTTAGGTGATGATCACTCCTGGCCATCATGTCCTGCTCTACTTGCCTATTCCCACCCTGGGAAAGGTGGACAAGATCGGGTCTCAAGTGTAAAAGAATCCTGTATATGTTATATGTCCCATCCTGTACATCACAGAGCACGGGGGGGGGCAGAGAAATAATGAAAAAGGAGTCATTTATAACTGTTGACTGCTTGGGGGGAGACTATGACTTATCAGTTATAGTTTCAAACCCGAACGAAGGTTAGAGTTATCTACTTTCGTCTTCATTTTAAAGGTAAATAAATGAATGAAGAGAAGTAAAGAGAGTTTCACGATGTCACACAGCAAATTAGTGTGAGATCAGGACAAGACTATCTGTGACCTTGCATAACTTTGCCTAATCCTTTGAAATATCGGTTTGTTTTCAAGCCTCTGTGAGGAGTCAGACCTCCTTGCATAGCGGCAGATAACATGGGTGAGTGTGTAACACATAGGCTGTCAGCAAGCATGCGCTGAGGCTGGATAAGGAGGGAGACAAGAACATGCAGAATTGCATGGTCCTGCCTGTTAGCTGGGTGCCTCCTGTTCTCTCAGCACACATTGTCACTGAGTGAACCAAAGACTTCAGGCACATGGCTGGAGACATCACTGCTCTTTCTGACCTCTCTGAAACTGTGGCGGATGGCACAGCTATCATTTCATCATTGATGCGGGAGCCAGCTGCGCCAAAATTGTTGCCCACCAGCCAGATGGAACAAAGATATAGCATTGCAGAATGTCAATGGATATGGAGCACAGCTTATCCAGTAACACGAAATGGGCACCCGGAGTTCAGCCCAGGCACTCCTGGAAGACATCAGAGAGAGACATCTTACTGGAGACAGCTGTGAAGCTAAAAATCCTGGCACAGACATCCCAGGCAAGTGGGGACCATGTTCTCTGCACATGTCACAGATGGTTTAAAGATGACAGCTCCACGAGGAAACAAGGCATTGTGCCATGCTTAGGCCAGTGCTGCTATTCACCCCCAATGTCTGCCTAGGGAAGCTCTCCTGGGTGCAAGCAGGACTGTGGGGAAAGGATGCAGAGTTGAGGGGCAGCAGTAGTAACAAGAGGGCATGTGGGCATGGAGGGCATAATGAACACAGAGCTTATATGGCAGAGCACCCCTTCTACAGACCAGTCAGCCCAGGGTAAGGCCCTCTTACCTGTTAGGTAGCTACGCCATTGCCATTACAGACCCTTATGTCATCAGTTTAGGACTGGGATGGCACGCAGTAAAGGCTCCGGGATGTGGAATACAGTGGCTTAGTTTCCAGCTGCGCCCTAGCCAACCAAAGGACCTTGGGCAAGATTTCTATTCCTCTAAACAGAGACTAATAACAGCACCCTTCCAAGGCTCTGAGTAGCTTGGTGTGTTGTAACTTCTCAGGACAAAGGAGGGAAGCCCACACTTGCTGAGGGATTGCGAGGGTCTAGGCTCTTTGCCAGGTGCCAGGACAGAGAGACAGACAGACAGACAATAAAGACTAATTCATTTGCTTTGTAAGGGAAGAGGGCTGACATGAAAATGGTGTGAGTTCCTGTGGGAGTGACTGTATACTTTCCAGAAATGGTTCTCTGTCTGCTCTGCTCTTCTGCTTACTCTCTGAAAATCACTCTTATTTAACAGTTATCACCTTTCTGTGAAGATAACTAGTTCTCCCTATCACAAAAGATACTCACCATCACCACCACCATCGTAATGGCTGTCACTACACCACCCTGTTACCACCACCATAATCATATTTACTCTAACTATGATTACAACTACCACTCCCCTCTACTATCATAATTGCTATCACCAAAACCATTATCACCACTGCCACCATCACCACCATCATTATAGCCAATATCACCATCACCATCACTGCCTCCATCATCATCACTACCTACCAATGTTCTTTCTATAATTTCCATCATTATCTTCATCATCAACACTATCATTGTCTTTATCATCATCACCATTATAACTCTTATAATCACCATCATTGTTACTACCACCATTATAACCACTACCACTGCAGTACCATCATCATCATTACCATAATCTCCATCAGCACTATTGCCTCTGTCATCATCACTATCATCTTCATCATCTACACCACTGCCACCATTACTATCTTCCTTGTTTCTGTCATCACAATCATTGCCACCATTACCTAGATCATAACCATCACAATTGTCTTCAACATCTTTAAGAACTTTACTAAGCACTTAGCTCAGCTCCTTCATGGACTGTCCCTTTGACTTATCAGTGACATACTCTCCATACAGAGTGGCCTTTACTATTCAGAGCATAGGCCAGCAGTATTTTTCCTACACAGAGGCTCCCCAGAAACAGAGACTCTCCAGTTCCATCTGAACCACTGGTTTACAATGTGCATGTCAGTCACTTCCCCAGTGACTCTTAGATCCGTGCTTGAGAATCACTAGCTTGTATAGTAAGAGAGGGCCTTGGAAGGCACCGACTTCAAGGAAAACATGGCTGGTGTAGAAAGAGTGCCCATCACCTTTACCAGTCTTTTTCTTCCTTCCCAGGGACCCGTTGAACAATCCTGACACCACCACAAGGGCAGGAAAACAAACCAAACACAAGCCAAGTAGAAGCAGGGAGGGGTGAGAAGAAAGCAGTTATTGGAAGACCCCATTCGTTTCCAAATAGTTCCTTTACACCACTCCAAAGTTACGGGTCCCTGGGGAAGGACTGGCTGAGTATATGGACATGGGATCACAAGTCTGTGGCTTGAGGGAAGGACCTCAAGGGAGGATGAGGACTGTCACAGGTACTCTGGGCTCTGACTTGGAAAGCAGAAAGAAGGTTGTATGACATCTGAGTAGGTGGAAGTCCCTGCACCAGAACTGCCTAGGTTCTCAAATAAAAACCAAATGCTGCCGACAAAAGCAAACCAATATTGTTTGAAAGTTCACAAAGGCCCAGGAATGCCTGCTTCATGCCAGCCAATAGCTAGTATTAACCAAAGCTTAACACTTGCAATGTGAGAGATTTTTGCCTCATTAAAGCATACCCTAAGATGATTTTTTTTTCTATTCAGCTTTAAATGTTTGATCCCAAGAAGTCATTCGGCACAAAACTAAGCAACAGCAGCTAATGAAACAGAAGCAAAACAGATTGTCAAGAGGGAGCTTCAAATATCCCTTGGATAGAAGGATTCCATTTTAATGAAACCCTAAGATATTTAGTAATTTTTAAGCATATGTTTTTGAAATACTTAAATAGAAAACATCCTATCATACGTCTATGGCCTACTAGAGTGAAACCAGATCACTGGGAGTCCTGTTTCCAGTTGGGTATTTTTATACTCTGAGTGTGAAGTTTCCTACCCTGCCTACTAAATGAAATGCTTGCACATAGGGGTCCTTTCTCATGATTCTCAGGAGAACTTTACATTCAACCTTCTGCCTGGAAATCACCATCTACAAAAAAGCTGACGGAGTGAAGCCGCATTTCCTACCATGCCCATGCTTCCTCATTTCTCTATATTAACATGGCTGTTGGCCTTGTGAGTACATAATACAACAGAGGGCTAGAAGAGTCACTCATGGGATTGGATATGAAGGGAGGAGGGAAAAAGCACAGGGCTGTGTTCCACATGACTGTCATAGGGTGCGAGCAGGTATGGACAAGGGAAAGTCACTCAGTACTGGTTGAAGAAGAGGATGGTGTTTTCAGGCTGGCTTTAGTGAACTTTTCATGGGCTTTATGGCAGCTGTGAGTGAAGAAGGACCTAGAGACATAGAAGACAGACATATTACAGAAGAATCGAAATTGTGGAGCCTGTGTCTCCCTCTCTTCCAGAAGCCTCAATATTTAAGGAGTAGGGAGGCGTACTTATTGGCTACTGAATACCTATGAACTAAATGAGGGGAGCCCTGCCTGTCACATCTTAACAAGTGTGTTGGAAATGAGCTTCTTGCATCACAGTAAGATGCCTTTGATTTACAGTAACAGATGACAAGATAAGTGACAACTGCAGCCACACATCTTACTTGGTTTTTACAACCCTTCTCACCCACATCTCTATATCCTCAAAGCTTCTGTAACGGGGAACAAAACAAAAAATGATCATATATGTATGTCGGGGAAGTAGATACATATCTATGTTACTACAGAGAAACTTGTACCTAGGCAGGAGAGATGATTTGGTAGTTTAGAGCATCATTAGTCTTGCACAGCCCCAGGGGGATCCAACCAATACTCTCTCTGGCCTCTGTGGGTACCATCCCACCCCCAAACAGAGAGAGAGAGGCAGAGACAGAGACAGAGAGATACACAGAGAGACTTACAAATAACAACAAAATAAATCTCTTCATTCGTTTAGGTAGGAGCTATAGTTTTCCTTCCTGGGGACAGTAACAAAGAGGCAGAGTGCAGGAGCTGGCTGGTGTGCCCAGACCCTACACTGAGGAAAGATTGCTATGTCATAGAAAAGTGACAAAAGGGAAGTATGCCAAACAGGATGAGGCTCTCAATCATTTCTTTCATGCTTCTCTGTGTCTTCCACATCTTACATGAACAGCACAATTCCATTTACAGTACTACACAATAATACTTACAGTAAGCATTGCATGTCAATAAAATCCAAAGACCATTTTTAATGCAGTCAAAAGAGCACATTGATTTTTTTCCCCACTTAGAAATTCATCCTTAAACACACAAACTCAGACAACACCTGGTAGTGCCAGTCGTCTTTATTTGCCTGGGAGTCAGATGATCTGGCATCCAAACACAGACTTGTGACGAATTGATTATTGCATTTGTAGTTGAGCAGTGTCCCTTCTTTTTTAACTTATTGAGTACCTCCTCTGTGCCAAATGGCAACTTGGGTGCAGTGGAGAAAAATAAAGACCAATGTGGGAGAGAACAGACTTGTGGCTTGCCTAGGCTGGGGAGAAGCAGACACAAACATTTCTGATGTTGTTGGACCATCTGGATGCTCAAACTACTTGCTACAGATTTCCACATCCCTCCGACCGTGTAGAGATTGCCAAGGGAAATGTAAGAAGAGTATCTGTCAGTAACCCTGGGAAACAGACTAACTCCAAGGAGAGAACATGTTGACAGAGCTGTTGGATATGGCAGGCACAAGCCAAGTAGCTAATGGTGGGTGGCCTAGGTCCCCAGCTCTTAGTTGAAGAGGCCTATGGGCATACAATGACAATGGCATAGTAATTGGACATCATAATCTGGTTGGGAAATAAAGGCACGGTATTCTGTGACTCAGATCCAACAGATGTTTGAGTAGTGGGGACTCACCAAAGAGGAAGAGGAGAAGATACGAAGGGTCAGGGAAGGGGGTTGGGGGATGTGTATCATGTACATAAACATCACTTTCCTCAGGGTCAGTTAGTCTAGGCCAGTGCTCTCTATGCATAGCCTGATGCTCTAACTCTTTAGGTTCCACACAGCATCAGGACCATTCAGTATTTTTCTTTCTCTGGCTGGCTTGTTATACTAACAACACATCTTCCAGTTCATTCATATTGTTGCATGTAACAAGATTTTCTTTATTAGGAGCTGAATAATGTGGCAAAATGTATGTACACACACACACAGAGAGATCTGTTTTTCTATTAGTCCACATTTGGTATCACCCTCACTCTGATTACAACAAGGAATGTGGACTACAGATGTCTTTCTGAGATTCTGATTTCATTTCCTTTGGCTGTACACCCAGATATGGGGTTTCTGGATCAACAGCCGCTCTGTTTTGTCAATTGATAAAACTCAGAATCCATTCTAGGTCTAGGTGACACTTTAGTCTCTATTATCATTCTGTGACTCAGTAGCCTCTCTGGATTATGTTATAGATTTAAGGACCCAACCTTGTCGGGAGGATCTAGTACCAGAGGTAAGAGTGAGGTAGGGATATTTCCTACAAGGTGGTTCTTTTACTTTTAGCCAGCAGCAGAATCCCATGGGATGCTTGGTAACATCAAACTGTTGACCTTTTTGTTGACCGAGCTTGGGCACATCAAAGAAGTTACTGGGTGCCACCAATACTATTATCTGAAATTGTACTTGGTAGCCCATTGTCCTTCTCAAGAAGTCAGGCCTGGCCATGAGCACAAAGGTAGTCCTGTTGGTAGTGACAGGCCCCAGATGTGCTAGTGTGCTGGGTGTGAGTAGTGGATGGCCACAACAGAATAGATACCTGCTAAAGCTAGTGGGAGAACCATGAATAATTCACAAACACACATAGGATGCAATTGTAAACCACTAAAATGTTTAATAGGAACCAAGAGGAGTCTTGGGAGAGGGTAAGGAATTGGCTGCACCTGGTTCAGACAGGCGGCCAGTTGGACTCTCTCAGCATTTAGGCTGAGACCTAGAGGGTGAGAAGGAGCACACAGCTATGGGGAAGGAGAATTTTCCAGGCAGAGAACACAACACATGAGTGCCTGCATCAAAATCTACATATTTAAGAACTGAAAGAACAGCAGCCAGAGGTCCATGAGTGAAAGGCCTGGTAGAGGGTGAAGATGAGGGTAACAAGCACACACACATAGGGATCATGTCAGGAACTCCTGTGCTATCCTAAAAGCTACACCGTGCCCCTAGGGAGCATCACTCACTGCTGTCATTGCCATTATGTGACCACTGGGTACCAGGCAAGGTACTAAACCTTACAGATTTTACTCACTCAGGCTCACCAAACTCTCAATTATAATAATCCAGAATGGCTTCAGAATATTGTTCAGTAACTAATAAATAAACAAACAAAACAGAATCCATAGTATTTAGTGATAAGAAAAAAAAAAAAAGCCATGATGCTAGCTATTGAATTCTGACATGTGCTACAACAAGGATGGCCTTGAACAGACATGCTCAGTGAGGGAAGCCAGATACAAAAGGACTCATACTGTGATTCCATTTATAGGAACTGTCACAAACAGACAAATCCAGGCTGTGGAGGGGATAGGTCACCATGTAAAGAGCTCATGCAAGTATGAGGCTTGAGCTCAGATAACTGACATACAACTCAAAAGCCAGACATGACAGTGTGTGCCTCTAATCCCAGCACCTGGAGGCTAGAGACTGGAGGATCCCAGGTACTCACTGGAGGATCTAGTCTAGCCAATCAAGCTTGGTGAGAGACCCTGTCTCAAAAAATAAAAAAGGTAGCACACCTCGAGAAATGGCTCGGTGGTGAAGGGCACTGGCTGTTCTTCCAGAGGATCGGGGTTCAATCCCAAGCACTCACATAACAGCTCACAACACCTGCAACTCTAGTTCCAGGGCACCCAGTGCTCTCTTCTGGGTCCTGAGAGTGCCAGGCACAGACACACATGCAGGCAAACACATCCACCCATGTAACATAAAAACCTTAAAAAGAAAAGCTAAGATAGGGAATAATAGAAGATAACTAAACATTGACCTACGGCCTTCACATACCCATGTCTCATACATGCATGCATACATCACACACTAAAATGAAAACAAAATAGGCAAATCCATAGTGACAGACTGATGAGGTCTTAACAGAGCTTAGGAGGGATGGTAATAGGGACTTGAAAGTGATGTTTACAGGTTGAGTTTCTTTTTGTTTTGTTGTTGTTGTTGTTGTTTGTTTTGTGGGAGTGATAGGAGGCAAAAAGCAATACTCATAAACTGGATTGCAGTGGTAGCTATAATACACTGTAAATACACCAAACCCACAGAGAGTGTACACTTTAAAATGGCTCTTTTTATGTGATAGCAATTATATCTCAACCAGAAAAATCCTAACCAGATTTTTTTTAAAAATCATTCAGCGAATGGGTTCCTTTGG
The DNA here is from genome assembly GCA_030556225.1 of Cricetiscus sungorus. NCBI lineage: Eukaryota > Metazoa > Chordata > Mammalia > Rodentia > Cricetidae > Cricetiscus > Cricetiscus sungorus. The sequence continues at coordinate 93,537,237 of JANBXA010000007.1, forward strand.
TCTCTCAGACCACATACCTGACAATGAGACTGGTGGAAACTCTGCTTAGGCTCAAGCTCTTTCTCCCTACCTGCATGATGCCAATATTCAGGGGAGTTATTTTGAAGGTGTGCTAATGCTATGTCAGGGTATTACCCATGCTCAACACTGGCTAGACTGAGAGGTCAAGAGGTCACACAAAAGAAGGCATCACCTCAACTTCAGTGTGAATGCAGACTAAATGGTGTCTTTGTTAGAAAAGAGCTGAGTAGCCTGGGATAAGTTTAGTGGGTGTTCTGCACAGGGTACCCATTTATAAAATGGGCTAGAACACTTGCATGGAGAATGCTTGCACACCATTGCTAGAATACTGGAGAAGGTGGGTGTGTGTGTGTGTGTGTGTGTGTGTGTGTGTGTGTGTGTAACCAAGAGAAGAAGGAAATATTAGTAGGGACATTACTAACCATCTTATTATTACACTCTCTGGAGTCTTAGCAGTTAATTGATTTATAAACACCCTTTGAAATTCTCCAGCGTAAAGAAAGAGTTAGTGAGGGAAATCAAAGTCTATTTGTTTCTATTTTTCTAATCCAATCAGTGTCTCCTGACATACACATTTGGAATCTCAGGCTGATTTTACTCCATTACACAAGTTGGTCTCTGCTTGTTTCAATTTAGGCTCGCAAAGCTATGTTTGGGGAAAAAGATGCATACAAATCAGATTTTTACAATTCTGATAATATTTCCCCATTGTTTCACATGATATGCTCAGAGGCGATTTATCTTCATTTGTGATTTATTTGCAGTTGGCAGCTGTTCGTAACACTTTAGTTTTAAACTTTGTTTTCTTCACAGACTTTGTCAAGTTGTAAAAAAATATTCTAAAATGCCCTTGATGTTTTTAAGAAACCCCCCTCCTTACCTATTTTGTAAACTTTGGCTTTGACTCCCAAGGTTTTCTTACAAAGCAGGAGACTGAGTTGTATTTCTGGGTCAGCAGCAAATGCTAAATGTTCTTGTTTGCTTTCCATTGAAATTCCCTATAGACTTTCAAAATCAAGGCAAAACAGGGCAAAATTAAGCACAATGTAAGCAGTTCTGGCAGAGCAGGGGAGTGGGGGCTTGCTTCTCCTCCAGGAGGTCCTGCAAACACAGCAGTTTGGGAGGTAAGCCTCCCTCCCTGTCCATGGTGGGTCCCAGCAAAGACTCTGACCCAAGCTGTGTGAACCTGCTTAATGAAGAGTGAGTTTCTTTATTTGAATTGGACAGAGCATGGAATTCATACACAAATAACCAACAAAGCCATGGCTGGAACCCCAGGATCTTCAGGATGTCAAAATGTCTACGCTGGGTAGAAATAGATGAACATATAATGTCTTTAACTGTGGACTTTGATGCAGTAAGGAATAGGACCCACTGGTATCATGTGAATGCCTATTTTTACTACCACTAAACACAATAGACTCTCAAGATCTCATGGAACACTCCTCTTTCCTCCATGTGAAAGCTCCCAATGCTAGGGATGGAACCCAACCAAGTCTGTGTAGAGAGATGCAAGGCAACTCTTGGAGAAAATCCCCCTCCATCCATTTACTTCATCCCTTTCTTTCCCCCCTCTAGACAAGCTCATCACATCTGTATGCCCAGAGCAGCCGTGGTGGCTACAGGACACTGTAAAGAGCAACCCAGCAGTATGATCTCACTCAGCAGTGTTCAGGCTATCCCTACTGCCCTACTGTAGAGGTCTCCAGAATCCCACTTGGGTGACTGATGTCAACCAGCCATCAAAGCCTTGCTAAGTCTCTTCTGATTAATTTCTGGAAGGTTCTGCAGCATGCAAATGAAATGACTGATAGGAAGCATAGAGTTTAAACCAGACTGGACATGGACTGGCTCTTACTTTGTGCTAACGCTGCTCACACATCTTACACACGTTTCTTAGCACCCTGGGAGGTAGAAACTAAAGTTAACCTTAGTGTGGACTCAATGAGAGAAACTTCTAGTGTGTGGGTGGGTGGGTGTGACTAGGGGCAGACTGAGGAATTCAGATTGATTTGATTTGGGAAATAAACAACGCATTCTTAAAATTCTGTGTTTTGGTTTTTTTTTTTCCATTTTCTCCCTTTTCATTTTTCTTTTGAGACATGGTCTCATGTAGTCTAAGGTGTCCACGATCTCCCTATGTAGCCAATGATGACCTTGAACTTCAGGTCCTCCTGCCTCTACCTCCTCAGTCCTGGAATTACAGGTATGTATCACCACATCTGGCTTTATTAAGTGCTAAACATTGGGGCCAGGCTTTTGTGCATGCTAAGCAAACACTCTTACCAATGGAGCTAAATCCTTGATCATTAATGCTAACCTTCTGAAAATGAAAACATTCATTTATGATAAAACATGCCCAGTTTTTTTTCAAACACAAATTGGAGATGGCAGAGGCTGATGACCTCTTCTGTCTTAAGTCTAGCTAGCAGCCTGCTGTTTGGAGGCAAAAGGGCATGTGATTGCTCTAGGTGGTAAAGACATTGCTTTGGGAAAACAAGTTTGACTCTAGAGACTGACGTCAAAACTTTCTTAAAACCACATCAACCAGTTGAGCAAAGATTCATAGTGCTATTCAGATATGGTGGAGCCTGGTGACAGAAGGCTCCTGATGCTTAAATTCTAGTCATTTTCAGACTGCCTACTCATGCTTTGACCATTCTGTGATTCAAGCACAAAGGCTCAGCCATAAAACAGTGGGTTAGATTGCCTTGAGTACTTCAAAACGAAGGCTAAGATATCTAAACAATTCATCAAGTCTTTGATTCACAGCACTGTACATGAGTCCAGTCCAGCATTGCTAATAGTGATGAGAAGGCCATAGCACAGCCTGTACCTTCATCTGGCTTGAACAACATACTTGGAGATAAGACCACCAGTAAAAGACAGCTAGGAAGGCCTTGACTCTTCATTGCCTATATTGGTGGTAACAAATGCAGCCTGTTGAGAGGAAATGCTGAAGAAGACTCGAGAAGTGAAGAAACAGGCCTGGAAAGTTTCTACAAATCTTTGGCAAACTATAAGTTGGGGAATCATGGTAAATACAATAGGAAGATTGTACTGTTTTAGCCAACCAACAGAGACCCAATCCTGCTCCATTAACAGATAAGTGTGACTTAAAATCTATCCAATCCAAGCAGCTTTTATTGACATCTGTTACTGTGTATGTCTGGTGTTGGGGACCCCATAAAGAGATAACCAAGTAGCTTGTATACCATTCGTGCACACAGTCCTAGTAAAAGGGACAATGAAAGGCACACACTAAGCTTAAGCTGCATGGGCTGAGAGAAGGGGGAAACACTGTTTGAATTGGGATGAAACAGAAGATTTAGAGTCAACAGGAAATCCCTGGAGAAGATGACCTCAGGTTGTACATTTGAAAGTGAGTAGATGGCAATTCAGCAAGTGAAGACAAGGAGGGATGTTTAATCTTTGCTGTCCACTTGACTGAATGGATGATGTTTAGTCTTGATTGTCCACTTGACTGGATTGAGAGATACTTATCTTAACAGACCAGCCTCTGAGTATTTCTGTTTCCAGGGGTTTTTAGATCAGGAGGACTCTGTCCTAATTAATGCTTCAAACCATTGCTATATTCGAGATCTGAACAGAATACTTGGAGTAGTGGTTCTCAAACTTCCTAGTGCTGTGACCTTATAATATAGTTCCTCATGTTGTGGTAACCACTAACCATAAAAATTATTTCATTGCTACTTTATGACTGTGATTTTGCTACTGTTATGCATTATAAATATCTTATCTGCAGGATATCTAATAAGTAACACCCACAGCTTGAGAATCACTGACTTAGAGATATTGGAATTACAGAAGACAAGGTCTCATAGCATTAACTGGTAATGTACCATTGCAGAATGTAATGGGCTATCTTAAGATGAGGAATAGTTTGTTAAAGAAGTTAACAATATATAATGGTGAGTGGAAAAGCCTGCAATATAGGATGGGGGGAGTGATGAGAAATTGCTATGCAGGAACGAACACAAAGAGAAAGATGAAGATGGAAATGTAACACTAAGAGACCAAGGAGATATCTCGAAACACTAGGCCATCCCCTCTGGTGATGGTTACACTGACTGTCTACTTAACAGGACTAGGAGTCACCTAGGAGACACTCCTTCAGGCACACCTATAAGGGGTTATTTAGAGTAGGTTAGCCACTGGGCAAGCCTTGATTAGATTAATTGAGGTAGAGAGACCCACCCCAAAGGATGGCAGCACAATTTTTCTAGGCTTGGGACCTGGATTGCCTAAAAGAGAAAGATTACTGAGCATGGGCATCCATTGCTCTCTGCTTCCTGGTTGAAGGCAGAATGTAATCAGACACCTCAAGCTCCTGTTGTCATGACTTTCTAGTCAGGATGGGCTGTATGCTCATGATCTTGCATGCCCTTTCTTTCTCCCTTACAAATCTGTGATTGGGGATTTTTATTACAGAATGGGAAAAGTACCTAATACAACTCCCAGCAGTGGGGACTCACCAAGGGTGAGTGGGCAGAACACTGCCCACTCCCTAAAGCATATTTTGGAAAGAGCACTAAATTGGTAGTGGCAAAGAAGATAGAGGAATGGATGAGGCTGGAGATTGTCTTAGCATCTTTGTAAGATAAGTTGGTGGCCAGACATTTCTGGAAAACTATCAGGTTGACTGTTGAAACAACCCATGAGCATATCTATATGAACTTGGAGGAGGGCTGGCGGGAATAAAGGCATACTAAAGAGAGCCTGAAAGAAGATATATGAGAAATCAAACCAAATGTAGACAGTGAAAGAAGTTTCTGTTGGCCCAAGAAGGGAAAGTGAACAGTTGGGAGTAACAACCACCCACAGAGGCCTGGAGCTCAGGTTAGCAAGGAGGGCTTTGGAAGATGATGGAGACTGGGCAATGGGTAGCAGAGCAGGGCTGATTCCTTGTGGAGTCTACAGCAGTGGGAGATAGATCTCAGAGAACACCTACAGAATCCAGACAGAAAGGCTGAGTACAGGTCTCATTCACCTGAGTCTCATTCACCCATACTAGAAGAAGGAGAGAGAAGCCTGTACAGAGGCTCTGCCTCTATATAGGTTAAGAACACTGGAAAAGAGGTCATCTTGGAAGTCAGAATACGGTCTGTTCAAGAGGAGGATGGACATAGAGTCAGAGGTCAAAAAGCCAGTGGACTGGGCCTCCCCAGACAGGCCCTTTGCTTGTGAGATCCCTGAAAGAAGAAGGTGTGGAGAGGAGGTTCATGATGGGCAACAGAAAGGCTTGGGAGCACAGAACACCAGAGCTTATATGTGTATATATCTTGGCTATAAGATGAAGGAGAAAATTCTGACTCAACTTGGGTTGGAAGCATAAATGCAAAGGCAAAAAGTTTATTTTTTAAAAGACTGGAGAGATCAAAGTATATTTAGCACTGTAAGAGAACTAATAAACAGTAAAGGATGGGAGGAAACAGTACTGACAAAGAGGGTAATAGGGGACACAAAACCTGGTGTTCTGAAAGAAAAGGGCCATAAAAAGGGGGTGTCTAAGGGAGAGTGAAGAAATGGCTCTAAGGACAGAAAGAGCATCTTTCTCAGAAACTGTAAGCACCATGACAGGACATCTTCAGAGGTGCTCATCTGCTGGTGTGACATTCTGAGTAATTGCTTGCTTCCCTGCTTTCTTTCAAACCCGTTGTAAAACACCTCTGACTTAGCACTCCACAGCTATGTTAGATGTTTAGGAGAGAGCCTGCTATGGGTGACGTAGTTCTAGTCTCAAAAATAATGGCATGGGCCATGAGGGGAAGCCGCCAATACTCAGGCACCCACTCAGTTCCGTGCTTAACACTTCTAGCCCTCTATAGCAAAGAGGCGACGTCACTTGACATTTAAAGGGAAATGGTTTTGAAATTGCATAAAACCACTGCTTGTTGGAAAATAACTCCAATTATCCTACTTTAAGAGATCTGAAAGTGTTTCATAAGAAAGGTTTTTTTTAATGACAGCCTTGAAGCATCTAACTCAAATCAGCTTGAGTAACACACTAAGTCAGTGGGCGAGGGAGCTTGAAGAGAATCAAGTGCGTGCTTTACTTAAACATTGCTGCTTCTGGAGCTAGTGTGGCTACATTAATGTATAAAATGCTGGCATTTAATGTTAACTCCTCTGTTCCCCTTTCCTAGACAAGACAGTGTTGAGTCCACTCAAGTGCAATGCCAACAAATCAAGTGCAGGAATAGATGTTTCCTGGTAACAGGAGCCACTGACCAAATTCACTCATGCATATATCCAAGAAGTGGCAGTTATGCGGGAACCCTTACCACTTCACAACTACTGTTAGATGTTTAGGAGGGAGCCTGCCATGGGTGACATGTGGGTATTCCTAATGCCTGGCTCAGTCCTGAGAACCTTGTGCTTTTTTTGGCCCCATGTCATGAGAAGGAATTGCTGACATTCCATAGCAGCCAAGGAACAAAGCAGATCACGTAAGACAGGGCTGGGTGCCAATCTTCAGAGTAAGTCACCGGCTAGGAAATCCTTGCTGTTATCTAGTTTTCAGTACTAGTAAAAATGTCAGTCATGAGTAATGACCATGTGACTCTAAAAACACCTCTGGAGCCAGCATGGTGGCCACGAGTAGATAATGTGCTCAATGCAGGGCAGCAGCAGTGGTGACAGTGGGGGCTAAAATACCCCGAGTTACAATTCTTGGAATCTTATAATTGGGAGTGATGCCTCTGAGGCTGGAGGATCGGCTTGGAAGAATGTCTGCAAGCTGAGAGTTGGTAGTAGGCCCAGTGGAGAACTTCAGGAGAGGGCATCAGAGGAAGCTTTGAGTCCTCTACCCTACACTTGTGGGTGGCAGTGTTTGTGGCCCAAGGCCCCCACAGGCTTCCATATCTTCACCCGAATGTGAGGAAAAGAGCAAAACTCCTGCATAGCCTTCATGCTCCTTGGCTACTTTCCCCCCTGCTGTCATCAAATAAATGCCAAGAATCTTAAGGAGGGAAGAACTTATTCTCGATGACAGTTCCAGGTGGTTATTCCTCAGGGAAGGGAAGACTTGGCAGTGGGAGGGGAGGGCATGGTGGCAGGAGTGGGGAGGAGGGACTCTGGTCACTTTGTATGCACAGCCAAGAGCAAAGAGTGAGCAGAAACAGGGCTGGGATAGGAAACCTCCAGGGCCTCTCTCAAGGGCCCGCTTCAGTGAGTCTCCACCTCCTAAAGGCTTCCCAAACAGCATGCCAGCATGGGACTAAGTGTTCAAATATGTGCACCTGTGGGAATATTTCATATTCACATACCATTGACTTACCAGAAAACAATGAAGGTCATCGTTATGGTTTGGATACCAAGATGGGCCCAAAGGATCATGTGATAAAGACTTGAAAGTGACTGGATCATGAGGGCTCTAACTCTGTTAATGGATTAATCTATTGAGGGAGTCATAATTTGGTGACATTATTGAAAGTTAAGGCCTAGTTGGTGCCACTTAGTTCTGGATGATATATTTTTACTCTGTAGTAAAACCAAGCCACACTCATCGGCTTAAATGCAAACACTTTCTACCCTGCTCTGGCCTGGAAATAGGATTGTCCAAGTTGAAATCAGTAGTGGATGGATAGAGAGAGCACTTGGGTCTGTAAGGGCAAACAAAAGGCTCTCCCACTTGTTGAGAGCAGTAGAAAGCCATGATGTTAAGCCTCTTTTGCCTTTGACACAAAGTAAACCCACAGAGCTAAGAGTGCAGCTTCAACTTCATCCTTTTATTTGCTCAAGCACTTCTGAGTTCACAGCTCTTCGTTTGTACACTTTTGGGTGCACAGCCCTTCACTAGACCCACTGTCTGGACTGGTCATTGTTGGAACAGAACTCACAGTCCACTCTCAAGCCGGGAGTTTGTCTAGGGCAGAACTGCATCTTAACACTCATGCTGGCTGGCTGGCTACCCTCACATAACAGGCAGAAGAAACAAAAGAGAAAGTGAATGAGCAAAACCCAATGTGTGGCCTGAGTCTGCCTTCCACCAGGCTCTTTAATGCTGTAGTTTCCTGCAGAGTAATCCCAGATTGTATTAACAGAGGCTCTTGGACTGGACTCCAGAGGCCTGTATGATGTCCCTTGGGAGCTGCTGCTGACCGAGGCCCACCTTTAGTTAAGTAAACCAATATTTAAGAGATAAGAGTGAGAACAAACAGCTCCCCTAGAATAAACTCTTGGGGATGAGGCAGATTGATCCTCTGCTCATGTGTTTACTGGAGGCCGCAAGGGTAAGGTAGGTGTGTGTGTGTTGTGTGCGCGCGCATGTGCACCTGGGTGTATGTATGTACATGTCCAAACTAATCAAACACCTAATAAATGTCTAATAATAAACACCTTTAAGGAGGGAGTTCTTTTTTGTTGTATCAAGGTTTTTCTGAAAAATGTTTAAAAAGAATTTTCAATTCTCCAAAGCTTTTATACTTAGCATTTTCTAACTCTTTATTTCCTCCCCTTTTTTAAAATTTAGAATGCAAGATTAGAATGATTATCTCCTGTAGGGCAAAAACCTTGCTTAGATGAAGTATTATCAGTGTTTCCTTACTAGCTGAAACTTTATTGACAGAATTGTGGATTAACACACAATTGTCAAGAGATAACTCTGGCTGGGGAGAGGTGAGATGGCTCAGTAAGGTAAAGGTGCTTGCCACCAAACTTAACAGCTGGTTCCACGGCTGAGGCTCTCACACTGTTGAAGGGCAGAGAAAATTCCTCAGAGTTGTTATCTAATCTCCACACACATGCTATGTCACACATGTATGCACACATGCTATGTCATACATCAGCATGTACGACACACACACACACACACACACACACACATACACATGCACACATACACAAATAAATAATGTAATTTAAAAAAATCTCATAGAGAACCCCTTACTCTGTGGTCCATTTCACCATTAGAAAGATTTCCTAAACTTCCAAGACACATGAGCACAGCCAGGATGCTGGTCACCCTAATACAACCCAATCCTGTGGTCTTATTTAGGATTCCCACTTGAGCTATAATCATTTCTGTGGCTTTTTATTAAGTTTATATTATTGATAAGCTCTCAACCACTCCAATTTATAGTTGACGAAAGACAAAGTGGCTCATTCTCCTCTTGTCAAGAAGTCAGGACATGGCAGGTGCGAACTATTACAAGGTGATCCTCATCAGAGTGGTTCTCAACAGATCTGACAAGCCTCTTTACTGATTCCTGTTCCAAGATGCCCAAGCAGTGTGGTCCCTGCCCTTCTGAGATGGGTTGCTTTGTGCTTTTCTTTAGTTCTGAGAGTGGCTCTAGTTCCTTCCTGGAACCTCTGTAGATTAACTCACCAGAGTCTATTTCTGCAAAAGAACCCATCCCCAGGTCAGCCCTGAGATGGCTATTTTCTCTTTACAGGAGGAAGCATGCTTCAAATAGGTGGAAACAAATCAAGGTCACTGGATCAGTCACGGTTCTTCAGGCCATTGGCAAGGATGCAAGGATGGATGGATGGATGGATGGATGGATGGATGAATGGATGGATGGAAGAAAGGAATGACAGATGGAAAGATGGGAGGAGCCATGTTATGAGAAACACATAATCTTTGTTTTTTGAGACAGGGATTCTCTGTGTAGTCCTGGCTGTCCTAGAACTAACTCTATAGACCAGGCTGGCCTCAAACTCAGAGATCTGCCTGCCTCTGCCTCCTGAGTGCTGGGGTTAAAGGTGTGCACCATCATTGCCTGGCTCAGTTCACATAACCTGCAAGTCTGAGAACCCTTTCTGACCACCACCCATATCCAGGGAACCAGGGAAACTGATCATGGTGCTCAGCTTTAGGTTGAAGGCCAGAGCCAGAGAGCTTAGACATCTGGTGTCCACGGGCAGAAGATGCTTAGACATCTGGTGTCCACGGGCAGAAGATGAGTGTCCCTAAGTTCACAAGGGTGAGTTTACTATTAGTCCTCATCTAAGCCTTAGCTGACTGGGCAGTATCCCAACCACCTTCAGCAGATTCAAATCTGTCACAGAGACACTCAGGCACAATGTTTACAGGTCCATGGGCATCCCTTAGCACAGTCAAGATGACATCTAAAACTATCCATTACAGGCATTCGGCTGTGAAGTGGCAGAGCAATAAGGACTCTGAGCAGGGTGCCTGTGTGCTGATCTGATGCCTCAGTGGGGGGCAGTCTGCCTCCTGCCACCCCACACCCCTTCTCTGGGACATCTCTGGATGACAACTTTATCCATGCTGAGTCAGCAGGTCTCACAAGCGAGGCCCGGTCACAGCTGCTTTCATGAGACAGGAAATCTCTGCTGAGGACTACAGCTCACAATTTCCATGCCCTTGCGGAAGTACTTCACAGAACAACTGTGCATGCATGCACGCACGAACTCTGCCTGAACATAAGTCTGCTTCAAGCTCCCACTTCCCCCAACCTTTCCCTGGGAACCCCCTCAAAGGAAATGTTGCTATGTCAACTTTGTTTTTTTTAAGTCGCAGTAGAGAAAAGGAGGGTGTGGGGGTGATGCATGCATTATGCTTTGTGTCACCTCGGTTTCCTCAGCATTAGGCCATGCTTTGTACAACTGGTCTTTATCAAAGGGTTTTCATCTGCTTGCCAACGTGTCCTCTGTCCTCATGACTCATGGTGGGGACTCGGTACTATCAGCTTAATCTATACTAGCTTATCATTTCTCTTGTTCCTGGGGGTTGGGGTTGGCCGCTGGAACCGAATGAACTCAGCCATGAAGAAATCACCAGATTTCTCTTTGTGTTTAAGCAAAGCAGCTAATGGCTCTGTCTATGGGCGAGCCTGCTTGGAGATTACAATGAGGCATCTGCTTCTTGTACTGCAGAATGGGACAGGATAGAGAAACGCCTGCCCCAAGACAGGTCCTCCGATAGCTCTGGATTCACTTGGGCTGATAATATCCCCTGGGGAGTGGGGATGACAAGGTCTTCTCCTCACACACCATCCCACTCCTGCTGTGGGGGCTCCCTCGGGGCAGGGTACTGTGAAGCTGAGTGGAGGGCCTGGGATAAACAGCGATAAGACACGGTTCCTGTCTGGCCTGAGCTTGTGCAGGCTCTGGGAGAGAAGCCTCTGGAAGGGCTGAGGTAGGGCCTAAGCATTCCTCACTTCTCTTCTCTGGAGAGCTCCCATCCTGCCCTCAAAGACAGGGGGCTCCTGAATCATCACCAGTTCATCTGCCCCATGCTGTGCTTTGGCAGGGCTGTTCAGCCCAGCTCTTGGCCCTTGCCAAGATCCATCCTAGGCAGTTCTCCCCTACCCCCCCCCAGGCCCTCCTCCTGCCACCCCCAGAATGGATCGACAGCTGGACCTGGTTAGGGGTTGGAGCCAGTGCTATCACCTATCAATTGCCTGAGCTGGCCTAGAGTCATCTGAGAGTCATGTGTCCTTTGAAGAACAGGCACAGTTGTCATATGCATTGCACAGGGTTGATGAGCGGGAAAAGCAGACAGAAGGGCTGCTGAGCTCACCCTGAGCTCCATGCTGGCTGGCTGTGTTCCTTAGCATCAGCCTCAGCTCAGGCACCTTTTCAATAGGGGCATGCAGCCCTGCCCTCTCTGTGAACAGGTGACAGAGGGTCCTGCATGCTTCTGCTATGTGGCACCGGCCTCAGTCTTTCCCACCTTCCTGCAGGACTGCAGTCCAGCCTGTCCTGGGATTCCCATGGAGCATCTGCAGCAGCCACACTCTCGAGGGGTAAAGGTCCTCGGCTGCTCTGCAATCCGTTCCCAGGCCCCCTTCACGTTACTTGACACACTGCCATCTCTGGGAAGTACTCCCTCCTTTCTGGAAGGATTTCTTGACATGCTCAGGAACTTCTAACATAAGCCTCAAAAATGTGCCAACAAGCGAAAACTGTAATTAGACACACATTTTCCACTTGACTAGGGCTCCCCAAGATGCAGATTCATGGGTTCTGGTGTCACATGCTCTCATTAAGAGCTCCTGGTGGCATTGAGAGGAGGCACACACTGAGTACCTTGGCCAGCCTGGGTCGTCAGTATTCTAAGGTCCTGTACTAGCTTGTGCCTCACTCCATAGAACCCTTAAAGTGGCCTCACTGGCTGATGGGCCCTTGGGCTAGTACCGGGTGGTTACTGGGGCACATTTCTCCTCTTGTCAGAAGTAGAGAGGTCTTATCAGTTGCTAGAAGTAGGCTTGGGCCTGCTTGGGATGTGAAACATAGGTACTTTCTATCCTAAGGAGTTGAAGCAGGTCAGTGACACTTGGTGTGTGCTGAGTTCATTTAGTCCATGCTTGCTTTCAGTCCCAGCTCCCTCCCTACCCCCACGACACACAGTCACCTTCAAAATCCAGCCTCTCCATGCCAGAGAGAACTGGAGACACCCACAGAGGTTCTATCAGCATTGACAGATACCAACCCTCTCAGGGTTCAGTTTTAAAAAGCAAGGGTGCAGGTTGCCAGGAATACTTACATTCAAACCCCAACAGAAAATGCAGTGTCTGTGACCCCTGACTTTGCATTCACAAATATCCAACCACCTCTGCCTTCAATGCATGGAAGAACTCTCATCATCTGGAGGTCTTCCAGAAAGCATCTATCCTGTGTGGGGGACAGTCTGGCAACAAGATGACAAAGATAACTCCCCCCCCCCCAGACTGGCACTGGCCTATGGGGCCTCTGAACCAAGGTAACTGACACCCTGGAACCCTGGCCAGTCAATGTGGGTGGGGTGGATGTGGAAGTGAGAATCAGTGCAGGCAGGAAGTGGGCACCTGACTGCATTTACTACCCTGCCCGGGGTGGGGGGGAGGGGGTCCATTCTCCCGACCCCTCCACTGGGAGGTGATGCTTCTCATTATCACTGACTCCTTCACAATGGATCTCACCCTGCTGCCTCTTCAAATCAGCTGGGCACTCCCAGGAAACAAAAACAAACAAACAAACAATAATAACAACAAAAACAACTGAAATTCAAAAAGTAGATGAACTACTGGCTTTTCTTCCTAGGAATCTCTTCTAAGAACTCACGCTGACAAGTGTGCAGGCTGACTAGGCTAACAGAGAGCTACCATAACTCATGGCCAAGAACTTGTGAAAGAAAGGAGAAACATCAGTGCAAAGACCTCAAACTGTGCAGCAGAACCCCAGTTTCAGGGTATTAGCAAATAGCAACTCTGGGTTTCAGATCAGGAGGCCCTGGCTTCATTTTTCACCTTCACCTAATTGTGTGAACTTGGGCAGGTTTCCCCCTGTTTTTCAAGTCCCCCATCTACACAAGGGACACCAAGATAGAATGATCGTTGAGGTTCCTCTATTTATGCATCTAACCCAGCCTGACAGTGTGCTCAGGTATGTCCTGAACACTGGGCACACAGCCAGAAGCCAGAACAGTATCTGTACTTTGTGGGTTCACATTGTAGGAGACTCTTCATGTTAATGACCTACACGAGGTGAGCCTTGCAATTCTGGGGACCCGTGTCTTTGATCTACAATATTCCAAGTCAGAGAGCAGAGATTATGCTTGTGAAAACATAGAGCAAATGGGGGGGGAAGTCTCCCTTAATGACCCTGGAGAGCCTCGAAAGGATAGAGATGGGGTGGGGGAAGAAAGATGGTAAATATAATGTGGAGGGTGGAAAGATGGTTAATAATGACATTGCAAAAGCCTTCTGGCACAGTCAGTGGGGTGAGAAAAACTGCACTAATAATGGCCATGAAGAGAAACTTCAGTGGTTTTTCAAGATTCTGCTTTTACAGCTGCTACTGCACTTGTACCCAGGAGCCCTTGTCCACAGCTGCACCCTGCAAAAGCCATAGCCCCACCCCCTTCCTCTCCAAACTAGAAGAACAGTGTCTACAGTGTCCTCTAAACCTAAGGGCATAGCCCCATGGTGGTCTCCTGAGTTCATGGTAAGAAGATGCCAAAAACATCTCTCCTATTTATGTCTCTATACTTACATTACATTTACAGAGATACACACATATTATGGAAATTCCATTGCATCATTTATTAATATTCTGTGTTCCACATATGTCTTAGTTAGGTTTCTATTACTGTGATTAACACCATGACCAAAAGCCCTTTGGGGAGGGAAGAGCTCATTTGAGCTTGCAGTCCATCCTGAAGCAGAGTCAGGACATCAAGCTGGAACTGGAGTGACGCACGGTTGTGAACAGCCCTGTGGCTGCAAGAGGCGAGACACAATTGCTCTTCACTTCTGAGTCACATTTCCAGCCTCATGCCAGGAATTAAAGACCTTCTTCTTTTTAGTAAGAAACAAGGACTGATAATGTTTTATAACTCAGCCTCTAAATGTTGGAGAGAATGGTGTGCAGGACTTCTCAGCCCCTAAGAAGTTCTAATATCTGTCCCTAAGTAAAACATTGTCTTCTTCTTCTTCTTCTTCTTCTTCTTCTTCTTCTTCTTCTTCTTCTTCTTCTTCTTCTTCTTCTTCTTCTTCTTCTTCTTCTTCTTCGCCTCCTCCTCCTCCTCCTCCTCCTCCTCCTCCTCCTGCTCCTCCTCCTCCTGCTGCTGCTCCTCCTCCTCCCCCTCCTCCTCCTCCCCCCTCCTCCTTCTCCTTCTCCTCCTCCTCCTCCTTCTTCTTCTCCTCCTTCTCCTTCTCCTTCTTCTTCTTTTCCTCCTCTTCCTGCTCCTCCTCCTGCTCCTCCTCCTCCTGTTCCTCTTCCTGCTGCTCCTCCTCCTGCTCCTCCTCCTCCTGCTGCTGCTCCTCCTCCTGCTCCTCCTCCTGCTCCTCCCCCTCCTCCTTCTTTTTTTTTTTTAGAGTGCAAGTAAACGTTGCATCACTCTATTTTGGTGCACATATATGTGTTCATGAGTGTGTGTGTGCGTGTGTGTGTATGCATGTGTATGGGTAGTATGTATGGGTCTGTGTTTGTGTGTGTCTGTGTGTGTATGTGTGTGTGTATGTGTGTTAGTATGTGTGCATATGTGTTTGTATGTGTGTATGTGTATATATGTGTATGTGTGCATGTGTATAGTGTGTGTGTGTGTGTGTGTGTGTGTGTGTGTGTGTGTGTGTGTGCCGTGTGTGTGTGTGTGTGTGTGTGTGCAGGTCACCAGACAGCCACTAATGTCATTCCCCAGGCACTATCCTTTTATGTTTGACAGGGTTTCTTGTTTGGCTGGAGCTCACCAAGTAGAATGCTGGCCCACCAGTGAGCCTTGGAGATCAGCCTGCCTTTTCCTCCTCAGCAGGGACTGAATGCATGTATCCCTGCATCTCCTTTTTTCTCTGGGTTTTGGGGATCAAACTCAGATCCTCACACTTACGCAGCAAGCACCATGCTGACTGAGCTATTTCACCAACATGTGTCAGAACACAGACCAAGAATGGAGCCACATGAGGGGGTTCTGAGTGCTTGTGAGAACATGCCAAGGAAACATGGCAAGTCTTGTGACCCTAGTTTCTTCTAAACACAGAATTGCCCCCAGAATGTGTTTTTATGCTCCTCCCAAGTGTAGCCATAGGGGTGGGTTTACTTCAGCTGTTGTTAGTCATGTGCCTCTATAGAAAAACATGTTTTTGCCATGTGTGGCTTGTCTTTGTGATTGAACACCTTACATTATTCTACTTAACCTCACAGTATAAATTGCCTGATGCTCTGAATAAAGTTGGCTATTGCAGGAGGCTTTAGTCCATCTCATTTTTAGGTCCTCCTCTCCCAGGTTCATGTACCAACTAGAAAAGCAATAGTCATGGAAAACCAGGAGTACTGGCTCACACTTGCTGTTCCAGTGCCTAGGAGGCTAAAACAAGATCGCCATTAGTTTAAAGCCAGCCTAGACTACACAGTATGACCTTATCTCAACTCCCATCAGAGTCATCGGAGATGTAGAATGAATGAGCTTCATATTTCTAGATATAAATTATTGGTTACTGAATCACCTTAAGAAAATGAACCATTACCTTATATGAACAGTAAAACACATTCATATATTACATAGTATAATGCAGTATTACACATGTTATGTAATACATGGTATGGATAGATCATGAGTATATTTTGTGTATGTCCATGTAAGTATTGGAGTTACAAATATACTCCATATACTCCATGAATCCCCACTCTTTATATAGTATTTGTGTTTATTTTCACAATTCCCTTTTATAAACTTCCCTTGCCAAAGACTAGAAGAAAAGATGTCAACCCATCAAAAATATTCAGCTGACTCTTGTCTTTGGCAGCAAAAAGCTTCCATTTCACTTAAACTCCTTCCAACAGCAATGTCCTCTGCATGTCCATCTGGATTCCTATCTGTGAAGGTCAGTGGGGAGGAAAAGATGGACATGCTCAAAGACAACAGAATTGGCCATTGTGAATAATGTTTTTTTTTCTACTGCAAACTGGAGTTTTATTCTTGTGACTCAGGCTAAACAAGCCCTGAAGTCATCACCAAACCTCATTCGCTGCTGGCTTTAAGAATAGAACAAGCATCCTGGAGATACTAAGCCCCATGTCCATTATCACCTTATTTTATTCAACAGCCTCCAAAGAGGCCAATGTAGGCTCTCCTGTCTTTGCCCAATGCCATCTGTACCTTAGGTTGAGGGGTCCTGTCTTGCTTGAGGTGCTTCCTACCTTGCATCCTCCTCAGCCTGGACATTCCACTCATACATCTTCTGGCCAGGGTTACTCCTAGAGCAAGTTCTTTCCTAGGCTGAAAATGTTCATGTGTTTAACTCTCCCAAGGGAGTAGACTAGCCTGACTCCAAGGATGTATCCCACAATCCTCCTGTCTCTAGGGAGCAAGCTTGAAGCTCAGGGTTCCCTGGTTTACTGTAATACAACTGAAGGGGAAGGTGGGCTCACACAGGAATCAGTTAACTAGTTTCCATGCTTAAACATGAGATATTCTCCCTCACTCTCTGGGCTATCAGCATTTGTCTGCTTATGCTGCCAAGCCTCATGTTCCTCCCAGAGAGATGAGAATGGATTCTGGTGCTCTGAGTTCCTAGGGCTACAGATCTCAGATGCAAAATGACTGTGGAGAAAGCAGCCATATGAAGAAATGACTAACTTTTTAAGTATAAAGATGAGCCTTATAGTCTTGTGTTAAAGCACAGAGCGTTTGAATGAAGTGCTTTCAGAAAGGAAGGAGTGGTGATTTGAATGAGAATGGTCCCCATAGGCTCATATATTTGAAAGTTCGAGTCCCGGTCAGTGCAACAGTTTAGAAAGGATCAGGAGGTGTGGTCTTTTTGGAGGAGGTGTGTCACTGGGGGTGGGGTCTGAGATTTAAAATCCCATGCCAGGCCTTTTCTCTGCCTCCTGCTTGCAGAGCAGGGTGAAGTGCTTTGCCCCAGCACCATGCCGGCCTACTTTCCTGCCTGCCTGCACCTCTGCTGCCTGCTGATTTTTAGTCATGGACTCACTCTCTGAAAGTGTGAGTGAGCTCCCAATGAAATGCTTTCTCTTAGAAGGTGCCTTGGGCATGGCGTCTCTTCACAGGAATAGAATAGTAACTAGTATAGAAGGGGTGATAGAATCAAGTCATGACCATTGCCATCTTTAGTAAGTCAATAAACTGCATACAAAATGTAAAGAAAGTATAAGTACATTTCTGTAGCCCCTATAGTAAAATTTTAATATTCTAAAATATATTTCTAACCGAGCTCCTAACATTCTACCTATTCTACTGACACAATCCGGCATTAGTTACTTTTCGTGGTTTGCAGTGACAAAATGATCGACAAAAGTACCTTAAGGGAAGGAGGGTTTAATTTGGCTGGCAGTTTAAAGGGGCTGCTCCAGAATGGCAGTGAAGGTGGGTGGATGGAATGGAGGGCAACTGGTCATGTTGTTGTATCTGGCTTCAGAAGCAGAGGAAAAAGACGGCTTTCTCGCATTGCTTTCTCTTTTCATTCTAGGACCTGTCTCAATTGTGGGCAGGACCATTCCCTAGGTAGGGGATCCTGAACCGTACGAAACTGGAAAGACAGCTGAGCACTAGCCTGCATTCCTTATTCCCTGCTTCTAATGAGCAGCTGCTTCAGGCTCCTGCTGCCTTGGGTTCTGAATCATGATGGGCTGTATCTCTAATTGTGAGCAAAAATGAACCCTTTCTCCCTTAAGATGCTTGTGTAGCCGAATCCAAACACTAGCATCATGGTCCTCTCTTGCATTGTGGGTTATAAGCACCTCGGGAGGGAGCTAGAATGGGTGTCATAATAGTGCTGACGAGTACAAGTTAGAGGCAAGCTTGGGTTATATAGAAAGACTCAGAAACCAACGAGGGTGATCTGGATATCAGATCAGCTTGTGTGAGTTACAGCTTAACTACATCTTTATTTGCCAGTTGGGGCCGTGGCTTCACCAAGATGAACGATCTTCCTAGAATTAAAAAGAGAAGGACTCCATAAATTCTATATTACACATGTTCATGAAGTAGCATTGGGAGAAGGCCTTCTGTTTGATGATAAAAACACACTAGGAGCTCAGATTCTTGGTGTTTAAATAGTAGTGAAATATAGTATGTATTATAATTTTATATTTTATAATTTTCATGGTGTGTGTGTGTGTGTGTGTGTGTGTGTGTGTGTGTGTGTGTGTGTACAGTTTTAACCATTTGGTAGTATGTAATCTGGTGGCAAGAGACATATCCACAATGTTGGAATCATCTCTACCATCCATTTCCAGGACATTCCCAATTACTTCCATCCCAAGCTCAGTTCCCATTAAACTCCTGTTGCCTTTCCTCACACCCATCAGTCCCGTCAACTCCAAGAATTTGCATGTCTTATATACCTCATTGTTCTGGTTAACTTTAGGATTTTCTGGGAAGAGAACCTTATTGAGGAACTGCCTAGATAAAATTGGGTTGTCTATGGGGGGGTTTTCTTGATTGTCAGTTGATGTGGGTAGCTCCATTCCCTAGAGCATTGGCCAGCAAGAGGCACCTTCCACGGTTCCTACTGCACTCCTTTGGCTATGAAGTGAGTTCCTTGTCCAGAGGCAACCAAGCAGAATGTGGATATCCCTTTCTCTTAAACAAAAATTTAACCAAATTAAAATGAGCTGAGATGTAAAAGCTGAGAGGACACTAGTAGACTCTGAAGGAACTGGCCTAGTAAGAAGATGGTTGAAGCTGGGTGTGGTGGTACACACCTTTAATCTCAATACTCAGGAGGCAGGGGAAGGCAGATCTCTGAGTTCCAGGACAGCCAGAGCCTCTCAGAGAAATCCTGTCTTGAAAAAGAGAGAGAGAGAGAGAGAGAGAGAGAGAGAGAGAGAGAGAGAGAGAGAGGGAGAGAGAGAGACAGAGAGACAGAGAGACAGAGAGAGAGAGAGAGAGAGAGAGAGGGAGGGAGGGAGGGAGAGAGGGAGGGAAGGAGAGAGGGAGGGAGGAAGGGAGGGAGAGAGGGAGGGAGGAAGGGAGGGAGGGAGGGAGGGAGGGAGGGAGGAAGGGAGGGAGAGAGGGAGGGAGGAAGGGAGGGAGGGAGGGAGGGAGGGAGAGGAAGAAGAAAAGTGGAACCTGAAGTTGATGTACTTGGGGTGTGATGAGACCCGCCTCAGCTTCCTGCCTTGGCTTCCTGGCTATCATTCACTGTGGTCTGAAACTGTAAACTACAATAAATTCTTTCTTCCTTAAATTGCTTTTGGCCAGGGTATTTCATCACATCAACAGAGAAAAAAAAAAAAACCAGGGCATTTATATAGGGAACACACACCCTGGGTTGTCCACTCATGGTAATGACTTTGAAGTCAACATTTCTGAAGAGAAAGACCTACGCTTGTGCTCTCCCATGGCAGTCTGAGAACCCGCTGAATCAGTCAGTGTCCACAAACTTAGGAAAATTTCATTAAACTACAAGCTCTCCAGCACACTAATTTCGCTTTCTTAAGTGACTGATGAATCTAGTGACACACATGAACAAAAATGCCATGATTGTTATGCAGAGGAAATGACAACCAGGGAAAAGTCAAAAAGATGCTTGCAAACCAGCTCATGCAGCACCTGTACAACCACCCAGCCATGCATAGGGGACAGGGACAGTACAATGACATCCGCAGGAAGCACTGGGTACCAGTGGCCAGAGATCATCTAGAAAAGACAAGACCACTGTTACCATTTGTTGGAATGCAGTTTCAGAGAGAGGGAGAGAGAGGGAGAGAGGGAGAGAGGGAGAGAGGGAGAGAGGAAGAGAGGGAGAGAGGGAGAGAGGGAGAGAGAGGGAGGGAGGGAGGGAGGGAGGGAGAGAGAGAGAGAGAGAGAGAGAGAGAGAGAGAGAGAGAGAGAGAGAGAGAGAGAGAGAGAGAGAGATCTGCACTTCAGGGTTCTCATTGGCAAACCTTCCTCCTGTATGTGGTCCAAGAGCTGAGCAACTGAAGTGAGGAAAATGAATATGAAAATCTACTTCTCTACTTCATTTTCAAGCATCATTTGCAGGTCCTCATCTCTCATGCAACCTGATTAAGGATGCTACACTCCCAAGTTGCAATAAGAAGAGACACTGTTGATCTTAACTCACATAGACACTTACATGCTAAGTCAGGAGGGTGAACAAAACATTCTGAAAAGGTACTCTGCCCTTTTGCAGTGTCTGTGTAACTTCAAATGAGAAGAGATACTCAAAGGAATTCAGCTCCTATTAGGAAGTAAAATTTAGCTCAATTAAAATGCTCTTAAATGTTAAGGCTGAGGGACTGTTACCAAAATCTAGTAAGAAGATGGCTGAAACTGATGCAGTTTTTGTCAATTCACAGCTGACTCTTATGCTCATAGAATTGTCTCCTAGACTTCCATCCATCCATTCCAGTGTACTTCAGTGGCCCCCTAGAGCCTTCTGATTCTCTGGGACACAGGGTATGGTGAGCAGAACAGATGTAGTCATGCCTCATAGAAGACAACACTTACTGGGGCAACTGGAAAATGTATCAGATACAACATCAAGAACCTCAAACTAGAAGCACCTTATAGGTGGATATTCTCTGGCTAGTCCAAGTTCTGAACGACAGACCATGCTCCTC
Organism: Cricetiscus sungorus; assembly: GCA_030556225.1. Taxonomy (NCBI): domain Eukaryota; kingdom Metazoa; phylum Chordata; class Mammalia; order Rodentia; family Cricetidae; genus Cricetiscus; species Cricetiscus sungorus. The sequence continues at coordinate 93,558,252 of JANBXA010000007.1, forward strand.
ATGCTCATCAAACACTTGTCCTAGGACTAAAATGACCAAAAAAATCCCTCATATTTTAATTTTATTTATGTTAACATTCACTAAGTAGCCAGCTATGGTTAGTGCTCTCTACCTGAAGTATGACTATATGACCTTAGGAAATGCATTTAAATTACAGATCTCCATACCCTACAGAGAGGTGGAGGCAGGTGTCTTCCTTTCTAGAAAGCACCCCAGTAGTGTGATCTAGAAACAATCTCCCAGGTTTGGGGAGGGGGAACCACCAAAGCTTCTAGAAGAGAGGTACCCACAGCATGGACACAGACTAGAAGGAATGTGGGAGAGGTGTTGGAGGAAGCCTACATGCCAACAAGTTCCCCTGATGTAGGAGCTGGCTTAGAGGCTGGATGGAGTGGGTGTTGGCTTTGGTTATGATAGCTGCCCCTCAAATTTAGGTTTACATTACTCTGCACTGAGGTCAGCTGCATAGATCCACTAATTTCAAAGGAAGAGTCTTGTTCAGCTCTCCATCACCCTCCATGGGTCACCTCAGCACCAGGTTCCACATAGCCCACTTATCTTACAAGACTGTGGCAGCCACAATCTACATCATTATGTCTCTGACCACTGCTCCAGCAGTAAGTCCTTGATATTTTTTAGGGCTCTTTAACACAATCAAAGCAGTACTCTTGGAACTTTGTGTGTCAGAGTCATCCATCCCTGGAATTTTCCGCTCCAGTCCCACGACTGTTCAAATGTACCTCAAGTTCAGTTCATTCTGCATCAACAATGTTTTCTAAGCACCTTCTTCTAGCTGAGAATATTTATTTGGTTTATCCCCTTCCTCTGGATAACATACCAGTCATGCCCACTCTTAATATCCTCCAATACCATCTTCCCACATGACTAGAATTAGCTGAGCCATATCATGCCACTGCCCTACTCACAAGCTTGTCTTTCATGCTGTCCCACCATTATGAGAAAATTCTAGGTCCTCACCTGGGCAGAAGACCCTTTCCAGATTAGCCTGCTACCTCTTACTGTGCCACCTTGCTCATCAGCACAAGGAAATACTTGTTTCTAGCATTTCCCTTCCTCGTTACTCTGACCTTTGCATAGCCTTCCTTCTCTCTTGAATCCTCTACCATCTGCCCACTTTCCCTGCTTCATGACTATCCCCATATAACTTGAATGATGCCTAGTTACATACATGTTGAATAACAGCCATTTATCTATCTTCTTTCTTCTCAAGGCCAGGGTGGTGTCCCATACCTTCTTTCCTTCACTAGAAACACCACTGATTTTTGTCTACTGTTTTTTGCCATGATCTGTCTAGTGTTTGGCTCCTTGGCTTGTCTGTAAGAGACCAGGATCTCACCTTATTCATTGTTCTATCTCCAGTGCCCACCACCATGTCAGACAATTCTAACATCTCCAGGGCTTATTGTCATATCGCATGCTAACCAGATATTTGTGAGTAAATGATAAGGGAAGTAAGTGACTGAATACATATCAACAATGAATTAACAAAATGCTGATGAGGATTTGTGAATAGGATGAGGGAAGCAGGGAGGTGGGGCCATGAATGTAAGGGTTTTGTTTTCCTTCATTTAGCCAGGACTTAGAATCAACAAGGAAGTCAGAGCTCATGGCTCTACATATGGGTTGGATTTCTCTGAGAAGGATAAAGGTATCCACACACAAAGATTTTTACAACTGAAGTTGTTGAGGATATCAATGACATTAAAATCCTTTCTGCAGCAAGCATCTAAAGGATGACTCCTGCTAACCCAGGTCTGGTCAGAACTGAGAAGTGTGGTTATTACCCAGCCTTAGGGAAAAGACCAGGTAATGCCCATTTTTCATTCATCCACAAACGGTAAAGTGGAGCACAGGATGAAACCAGCAGTGTAGTATAAAATAATGAGTACCACAGGAGTGACAGAAGAAACATTTACAACTGAGCACTGGAGATAACATGAGCACTACTGTTTCAACCGGCTGTACACAGACCTTGACCCCATTTTGCAGACCAACAGTTGGGTTTCAAAGTTCCTCTTTTGGAATTGTCCTCTGTATACTGAAGGACATGTCATCAACGTGCTAGTGACTCATGTCTGATTACTGCAGGCTGTTCAGATCTCATCATTCACTAGTATTGTAAGGGTTTACTTGGTGCCTGTGATCAACAAACTGTGGAGAATGGTAGCAGGACAGGACATGAAATCTCTCCCTCTGACCTTAGGTCATTCCTGCTTGCTAGATAATTCTCCAGGGAAGTCACCCTTATCAGCAGCTATGCTGCCTTGAAGGCTCCTGTTGAGTCAGCAGTCTCACAAAATTACTGGCCAATGTCCCTGAACTTGCAGGGTTTTTTTTGTTGCTGTTGTTGTTTGTTTGTTTTTGTTTTATTGTTAAATCAAGCCCACGACTTTACATTTATTCCCCACTTAATCTCATCTTGTTAGTTTTGGCCCATTGATCCAAAGTGTAGAAATCTGTGTGATACAGATCCTGCCATGTCAGGAACACTTATCCCCTAGGTTTGTGCTGCCAGAAGATGTGATTTGGCCACCCATTATGGATTTACAGCAACTACCAAGCAAAACCATGGGCCAGAGTGAAGCTGAAGGCAAGGAGCAGCAGCTTCTCCAGCTGTGTAGCATGATCCAGGTCAGCATGAATGATGGTCTAATATCTTCTACATAGTCACTTTGCCAAGTCTTAATCCATCAAGTGCTATCTCCATTCCAGCCACACTTCTCTCCTTTGTATGGCACAGCCTGAGGAATGATCTAAAACACCCTTATAAAGATGTCTGAAAAAGCCACAAGGAATCATACTGCTAACTATTTACCTAAAATAAGCATAATTCTATGTATGAATATAATACATTGTTTTACTAAACCTTTCTCATCTGGGCTAGTGGTACTTTTTCCAAGATGCCAAAGTTAACAAAAACCTCAATAACGGACATGAGACGCCCTTTTAAGTTATGGTTATGGGTTTCCAAGGAAAGCCCAAAACATATAGCATACTGTTGTTGCCTTTGGTGGTCCCTCAAAGGAGGAAGGTAAGTCCCTATTGCTAAAGACACAATGTACTTCAGAAACAGGACCCAGAGACCCCTGAGCTGGAACTGACCTGAATGCCCTTCCCCTGAGGATTAGTTTTCATGATAACAGAAGGTACCATGCAAGCTTCCAAAGAACAGCCAAAAGTCCTTCCCATCTATGGCACCTATGAAGTAGCCTATAACAACACCTATAAATAACCAGTGTGCTGTGGTAATCCTAAGAGTGCAGTAGTGGCACACATACCTTGGTGGTAACCAGTAGCTCTTTAATTGGACTTAATATCCTATTGAACTGAGCAAGAGGGAAATCATGCATTTTACTGGAAACCCCACCAACTATTCAGTCCTGGTAAAGTCATGAATATTGGAGAAGAATCTATAACCACTATTTTACTAAAGCAGCATAATCCCTAACAACAATCTATAGACATCTGTCCTTATACTCATAGATAATTGCAGTCTTGGTCTTTCATCAAGGAAACTTCTCTTTGCAATAGAAGGGGACCGCTATAGAAAACAACATCCAACCAGAAGGCAGAGTTGTGGAGTGCAGTCCCAATGGATACATCTTCAGAACAACTCCCACACTTAAGGCTCAGAGAACATTGCAGAAGTAGTGGAAAGATTGTGAGGATCAAATGTTTAGGGAGTTAGTTGTGAGAGTGGGTCTTCTTGTAACATTCTACACATAAAATCTCACCAACAGAGCTGATGAGTGTGAGCTGAACAAGGACACCACCATTGGACATGCGAAAAGGAACGAGGCCCACAATGCCTCAACCCTACACATAAAACAACTGAGAAAAGCTTGGAGTGGGAGAGGTGGTCTTCCCCAAGGAAGAGCACACCAAGTGACTGCCCAGTGCCAGTCAGCCCTGAAAACGCACATACAAGTAATATTATCTGGATCGAGTGAGTTATATTTAGGGACACGCACACGTGAGCAATAGCAATCAATGAAAAAGGGGTCATGATTTGAAGGAATGGGAAGCAGTATATGGGAAGGACTGGAGAGAGGAAAGGGAAATGTTATTATATTATAATCTCACAAATTAAAACAAACATCCTTCTAGATATTTATGCCCACCATGGAACAATGTTTAAATACCCTTCCTGCTATGGTTCTGGAACAAAGTACTAATTAAAATTGCTCCTTGGAGATGTCTGGAATTGTTCCAGACAGAATAAAAATCAATAGTGACATTCTTTGCACTCAGAGAGTCCCCAAGTATAAATTTAGTTTTCCGTGGATTTCCCACAGCAACCACCTTTGATCAGTAGTGGAATAGAGCTTGCAAACTGAAGGCTCCCTGGGGCTGAGGGATGTGTTGAATGGGGTCGAGTGCTCTTAATTTAAAAACCACAAAAATGGAAAATAAAATGGATGTCTAAGCTGGCCAGTATGTCCCACCAAGCATTTTGATCAAAGATGCAGTTTCTGAAACACTAAGAAATGGCTGGGGAATCCATGGGGATGCAGGGGAGTTAGAGCAGCTAAAACCTGGTCCCTGCTGTCCCATAGGCAGACAGCAAAGTCCTGATAGATGCTGCTCAGGGGAAACCTAATGTTTTTTTAAACATTCAATTATGGCTACACAAACATGTATTTTAAACCACCAGCAGATCTCTGCACAAATTAGGGATGCTAGAAGGCAATTCAAACAGACTCCCTGAAATGAGTATTTTAATAAGAATTCGGCTCTGCTATGTGAAGAAATGTCTCACCATGGGGGAGTTTGAGAAGGGTGAGGGGACTCTGCCAGCATCAACTTTAGAATGATAGCTCCTGTGACTGAAGGGGCCAAGACCACTCTTAGTTCAGTTTTAATTGCTGAACACTCTTAAAAATTATAACAGATTTCAGGATATCCAGGGGTTGGGTGCTCAATTGGTAGGCCATTTTTGCTCTCTGGGAGTTACTAGAGGGCATTCAAAGGTCTTCAAAAATTGGTCATGACTGGATCACATGTAATCCTTCCTCTTTTTAAATATTCCTATGTTTTGAAACTTTTTAAATGAACTTCTTTCCTAATTTATAATGTGGTATTTTCTTATCGTAAAACAATAAAGCCTTCATTTATAATCCCTGTATTTAGAGTTATATGGCATACAGTTATTTAAAACTAAAAACAGAACACCATGTACACTATTTCCTAACACGATATTTACATTGGGCACATTGTGGAATTTCTTTTTCAACAGTAAAGTTCTTCATCATTTTAATCACCTCCCTCCAATATAATTTTGAGGAAGAGACTCAGCAGTGAATGGCTTTGAACCTGGGGCTAATTCCTAGGCTGTAACAGGCTGGTCTTCTGATTGATCAGGCCCTCTACTGTCCTGGGTGTTAAATATTTAAATAATCTGTTCTTATTTCTAACAGCTTCATTTGACTAAACTTTCTAAATTGGATTTCCTGGGCCAAAGGCTATGGAAATTAAAATTTAATTATAAGATACGTGATTAATTATCTTTTGTGTCTGACAGCACGAGGAGAATCATAACATCTTTATTTTACTCACAAAATTGTACATTTTGGGGTATTTGTTGCTTCATTTTTAATAGATATGTAACCTTCTTCTAGAAAGTTCGCCCTGGATATTTGGGCAAAAACATCATTAAAAGAGTAATACCCAGACCATTCTAATGGTGAAGACATTAATTTTAACAGAATGTTAAAGAACTTTAAAGTTGGCAAAGGTGGGGACTGAGGATGGAGCTGGGGGGGGGGATGCTTTCTTAGCATACACAAAGCTCTGGGCTTGACTACCAGTGCTGCAAAAAATAAGGCTGGTACAACTAGTAATCAGTAAATCAAAGCTACAGTGTCCAGATGAATAGATTATGTCCTCATCATTTATTTTAAATTAATTTCTTTTAGTATTTTTTTCATTTTGTCCATGATTAGCCTAAAAATTCCCTATACAGACCGTACTGACCTTGAACTCACGGAGAATCACCTGCCTCAGCCTCCTGAGTGCAGAGATTACAATATATAACACCATGCCCAAGTAATCCATATACTTTTCAAAAAGACAATTTATTTTTATTTTATGCATATAGGTGCTTTGTCTGCATGCATGTCTGTGTACCTTGTGAGTGCAGAGCCCACGGAGGCTAAAAGAGGGCACTGAATGCCCTGGGATTGCAGTTACAGGCAGAGGGAGCTGTCATATGGTGCTGGAACAGGACCCAGCTCCTGCCACAAGTGCTCTTAACCTCTGAGCCATCTCTCCAGCCCCAGAATCCACACACTTGAAACGTTCATGCTGACGAAGTGATTAGGAAGAAAGAAAGAAATTGAGAAGAGAGAGTTTCACGTTTCTAACTTCTAAATCCGAGGTTATCTTGGGAAAGGCCTAAAGAGTTGGGAAGGAATAAATTGGAGCACCTTTGAAATGATTTTCCGCACAAATTATCTTTTGTCTGTTGTCAGCCTGCATCATGCTATCTCCAATAACAGGGTGAATCACTTCCAGAGGGAGCCATGGGCAGAAGGATTAAGCCACTCTCCAAACCCAGAGAACCAGATGGGGCCAAGACAGAGTTTTATAGGGAAGGGCATGTTATTAATGATGTCTAGTGAAATGATAGTACGTGGGATTGTACAAAGACCAAAGCAAAGCCACACTTATAAGACAAAAATCCACCTTTGCACTCACCCTGCCACCCAGGATTTGCATGTTGGTGTATTTTGTTGTCACCCTTGGTTTCACCCCCTGCCCCCCTGCAGTGTTCTCTTTTTGGTTCTGGAACAGACTCTTTGCAGTAAAAGCACAAAGGATTTCATAAGGTTTTCCAACTCTCATACCTGCAACCCTCAGACCATGTGCAAACTGCTAGACAGCATGTTCCTCTAACGGCTAGATACCCAGAGCAAGTGCAACGCAGACATTTCTAAGCCTTGCTGCCAATCATAATAGCCTATAGAGGACACGTGATCCACGGATGTCCTTAGAAGATTTATTATTTGTTTTCCTGTGTCTTTCAGAGAGCATCTAGAATACTAGCCTTTTTTTTTTTTTTCTTTTTTTCCCTCATTGCTGTGACCAAATATTTAACAAGAAGCATCTTCAGGGAAGAAGGTTTACTCTGATTGACAGTTGGAGAGCACAGTCCATCACGGTGGGGAAGGCATGGTGGCACGGGTGTGAGGCAGCTGGTTACACTGCACTCACTGTCAGGAAGCAGAGAGTAGACAAGAGAGACAGGCTACAAAGTCTCAGGGTCTGCCTCCAGCGCGCTACCTTCCCCAGAGTGGCCCTACCTTCCAAAGGGTTCACAACCTTCCAAACTAGTGCTACCAAGTGAGAACCAGGTCTTCAAACACACAAGGACATCATTTTACATTCTAACCACATCCCCTTGTTACCTCCACGGAGATATTTTCAAAGCCATATACATGAAGCAATGGGGTGGATTTACCACATATTCTTACATGAACAAAAATAGAGGGGCTGAGGACATTTCTCGGTGGTTATGGTTCTCACTGTATAAATACGATGACTTAAATTAGGATCCCCAGAACCCACATAAAAGCCAGCATTTACAATTCTCACACTTGGTAACAAAGACAAGAGGATCCTGGAGGCTTTCCCAGGAAAAACTTAGTGGTTTAGCTCCAGGCACAGTGAGAGACTCTGTCTCAAAAAGCACAGTGGAGAGAGCAATTATGGATGTCAGCCTCTGACTTACGCATATAAATACACATGATATGCACAGGTACACATGTAAACACACACACACACACACATACACACACACACACACACACACACACACACACACACACACACACACACACACACCCTAATTAATTACAATGTTAAAAAGATCTTTAAAATATTTACTTTCTGAATTCAGATACATAAAAAACATTTTAATTTTCTATTCATAAGCCCGCATACTCAATCCATGTGCCTGAACCTTTACTTTCAAGTCATCAGTATACAAGAAAAACTAAAGCATATCATATATTCATTGCTTTCCAAGCCTTTGATCCACTCGGTGGTGAAGGGTAGACATGTAAGATGAGACACAACGTGGCAGGCTGCAGATCCCCGGGAGCAGGCTGTGTCATTTTACATATACCGATTTAAAGGGTTTTGTGGCCTTAGATGCCGAGTGTTGGGACAGTCTCTTCCATCTGACTTTCTTAGCTACAAACTCAAGCTCCGATGTGACGAGCAGCCTGATTTGTTCCCACTAAGACTGGCTCTGGTCTCTGAGACTGTATGTCCATAGTGATGTCCTCCCTCCTCTCTCTGTTAGCTCCCCCACTCCCACCCCATCTTACTGAAGAGTGAGGAGGAGAAGCTAGCTCTCCTGCAAGGGGAAAGCTGAAAGCCCCCCTGCTTTAAGCCAGGCGGGACCTGGCAAGTAGAGTTATTCTTTTAAACACAGATTGCTCTTTGGAAGACCTCATTAGCTAAAGTAAGAATTAAATAGATAAGAAAAGCCCTTTGTAAGTGTGGGACTTGCAGGAGGGCTGGTGTGTGCATGTGTGGGGGGTGGGGTAGGGGTGGGGGGGGGTAAAAGAGACTCCAATAGGAGTTCTCAGTTGACACTACTTCTCTCCTGAGAAGCCATACGCAAAAGATGTCGATACCCATGCTCTCAGAAAAGCAAACAAAACGAAACAAAACAAAAAACCGGTGCACTGTTTTCTAGAAATGTATAATTTCTCCCGTACAGGGGCACGTTTTTAAATTAAAGCCTAAGATGAAGCGAGTAACACTGGAGCAAGCTCGTGAGATCAAACACACTCTGGTGGAAATGTAGATTATAGAACAGTGTCCTAACTTTCTCCAGTCATTGTGAACAAGAATGAACTTGACTTACTCATTCCTTTCCAGACTGAGGATCAGCTCTCTGCTCTCCAGCTGCAGCTTCACAGTCAGCACATCTGGATGGTCCTGAAAGGAAGGCAGGAAGGGTTAACTGGAGAGCACTTGGCTTTGCCTTGCCCACATCCTGATGCTCCACATCAGTGTAGTCCGGGGAGAGGAAGGATGGGGCTGTTGGGAATGATTCTGAGAGAATGATTCTGAGGAAGAGGGAAGGGAGAGAAAGAGGAAGGTGGGGGAGAGAAAAAAAATAATTTTTTTCTGGGGACTTAGTATGACTCCAAGTACTGAGGACCAGAGTAACAAAATTAAAATAAAAAGGGGGGGGGACTCCTGGCCCTGTTGTGGCATTTATACTCTTTTCCTTTGACTATTCTTCCTTTGGACCCTTAGTTCTGACCATAGATCCTGCCCATCCCATCCACTCTTTCCTTGATCTTCCCCAACTGCACAAAGAGCACCTCTATTTTTTACCTGCTCTTGGCAGAATATCCTGAAGTCTTCCCCCAGGCTCCCTGGCCCTCGTCTGCCCCCCACGACTGAATACATGAACAGTCCCACAGAACGGCGACTCCCTCCCATCCTTCTCTCCACCCCTTTCCTGTTCAACCCACAGGCAACACCCCTGAACACGTGCCTTTCTCCTGCGTTTACCTTTCCTTTCTTCCCATCCATTCTCCAACAGTGGAAGGACACTCATACCTTCAGTCTTGCGTGAGTCTGTGCTTGTTTCCTACCCCACTGATAAGATACCCGGATTTTAACTCAGCCTATGGCTCCCTATGTCCTCTCCATAACGGGCCTACACTGCCCTCCTCCCTCCTTACCCGACTCTAGTTCCTGGCTGTGCCTACGCTTGGAGCACCAGAGTTGTCTTGCTGCCCTGAGAATTTGCATGTGCTGGCTTCTCTACCTGGGCTGCGTTTCCTGTCTACTGGAATCATCTTAGAAGTCGTCTATGAGAAGAAGCATGACCTCACCATCAATCTCCTGTACTCTGTCCTTTCTCCCTGAAATGGAAGGAACCTCACACCACTTGTGATCAGTGTGTTGATTTGTGCTTCTTTACAAAGACAGCAGAAGTGCTGGGTAAATAACAGGTAAGGAGTGAAGGACGGAATCCATCCATGCTAGAGAAATGGCTCTGCAGACCTCTCTTCCTTTTGCTCTAACAGCATCCTCCTCTGCTTCCCTCCTCTAACCCGTTTACTCACATATCCGTGGATGCAGCCCAGTCCTGGGGATGGTGCTGTCCACATTTAGGGTGGGGCTTCCTACCTCAGTGGACCTACTCTAGATAATCTCTCACAGATATGTCCAGACACTTGTCTCCAAGGTGAGTCTAGGTCTTATCAAGTTGACAACCACTTCAAAATACCTTAGTGTATTAGGAGAGGTATGGGTGGTACAAAAAAAAAATAATTAATCCAGTAGAAGGAGAAAAGGGAGAGATACTTCCATCTCAATCCACCAACTGACTGGCCATTTGGGTTAAAAGCCTGCTTACATCCATTTTCCTAATTGTTATTGACTGAAGACCTTAAAGCCCAGCATTCTTCTTCTTAAGATGACATATTGATGAATCACCTAATAGAATTACATCCTTTGTTGGATATACAAAGAACTATATTTGTTGAGCCAATCAATCAAATGCTAATCAATATGCCAAAGATGTTTAGACAGTAGCTATAATTTTATCTTTTAAACTGAGGAAAGTACCTTTAACCAAATAAGGAAAGTACATCAATGTTTCTTTTCAAAACAATAAAATCATCATAAGGTACATACTACACAAATGGAAATATATAGACTATTCCCAGAATTGTAGAAAGCCCATTTTCTAGTTTGCTTTTTTGATGCTATGGTAAACACTATTACCAAAAGACACCTGGGGAAGAGAAGGCCTATTTGTCCTACAGGTTACAGTCCATCATTGAGGGAAGCCAAGGCAGGAACTGAAGCAGAGACCATGGAGGAGTGGTACCTACTTGCTTACTTCTACTGGCTTGCTAAATTACTTTCATTATATAAAGTCCAGGTCTACCTGGACCGCCACAGCATTCATTCCCTGCCATGAAGACAGAAGACATGAGAAGAACTGATCTTTTCTTTCCTAATATAGTCTGTGAGGTAGTTTGGGCACAGTGATGAGAAGGTCATAGCCTATGACCTCAGTTTACCCAGGCATCCTCTTAATGGCCCCCAGATGTTCCACAGGCCAAGGTTAGGGTAGGGCTTCAGCACATAGATCTGGCAGGGCCAGGATCTACAGCATCCTTTCTCCATGCTTACATCCCACTCATTCCTTAACAGAGGAAATCGTTATCCTGAAGCTATTGATCACTAATTAGTGTTAATCAATATATTGGTTTCTTTTCCAATTTATTCCCACTGTGCCCATTTCTAAATATAACTCTGGTTTTGTCCAGTTTTGAGCTTCAGCCTCATACCCAGCCCATTCCTCTGTGATTCAGCTGGTTTTGCTTAATCTTATACCTGTAGATTCGTATTGTAAGGGTTGTTTGTTCCATGTGTTGTTCATTCTCATAAGTTTACAATATTCTATTGTATGAACAATTTCTATATCCACAGTCATGTAAATAGATGCTCGCTGATTTTTTTCCTGATCACCTATCTCTCTGTACATGACTTTACACATCTGTGTCATGTCTGAAACTAAATAGGTCCTATGGGTGGTAGGGTTTGTCTATCTGCCTTCACTGGGGATTTATACACTGTTTCTAATCTATTAATGCACCAGATTCCCTCAGTTACTGGATACGTTTTTCTGATACTCCACAACTTTATGGATATCTGACCCTCTCCCCCCAAAAATGTCAGGCAATAAAATTTGTTGAATATAAAAGTGAATATTTTTAGGCTTTATTTGTTTTAAAGGTTTCACATTTATTTGTTTTTGGGGAGTCTGTGCCATGACATCCATGTGGAGGTTCGAGGTCAGCTTGCCAGAATTGGTTCTCACCTTCCATCACATGGATTCTAGGTCTTGAACTCAGGTCCTCTGGCTTAGATGTAAGCACCTTATCTGATGATATCCATTCACAGCCTGAGGATTTAGTTTCCACCATTAGTGACAGGCAGAGAAGGTTTGGCTTTTGGAACATGTGATACTGCTCTCCATGAAATTCCAGTTCATGCTTCTTACCCTGAGCTACATTCCCTGCCCTTTACATATGTGTCAGTGGTAGATTTTACCATGTAGTGTGTGCTGTGCTGCTCAGGTGGATTCTTGCTTGCTAATATCAATTTTCTACTGGAAAACAAAGGTCAGTAATTCACAAATAAAAATTATCATTTTTTCTTTCCTCACTCCCACAGTGTGCATACACTACACACCCACCATACACATACAACCACATACACACACACACACACACACACACACACACCACCACCACCACCACCACCACCACCACCACCACCACCACCACCACCACACACTTTTCAATGACTTAGGAAAATCTGACCCTGACCTTGAAGCTGAGGCCATGTGACAGCGGCTTGGCACCAGGCTTTGCAGGAACAGAGAATCACCTTCAATAGCCATGTCCATTCCCATCACAGCCCTGAGGTCACCCTCTCCAAGTGACACATTCAGAGTCAAAGCCATCCATCTGAACCATCCATGCTGGAAGGTCAGGGGGATCGCGTTTTTCAGGCATAACAACAAATTAAAATATTGCATCCAAGGGAACTCAGGAATAACCAAGTCCCTCTCCAGCACTAAATAAATGCTTCAGACTGCAGCCCTGGCATTCATGGGGCACAAGGGAGCCATTTATTGCTATGAATATTTAGAGGCATCTTGATTACCACTTTAATATTAGCACATTAGCTCTACAGCCTGTGAGATCTGCACACCACGGAATGCAAAGACAAAACTGAATGAATGCAGGACAGCACAGTGAGGAATTAGGGCACTGCAGCACCATCATGGGAGGTCCCTGGCTTGGGGCCTATTAGTTATTACATAAGTGAAAGTGATTTTTATCCATGAGTTGGTAATCTTTATTTTTGCAGTGGAAACTTGGTATTAGCAAGCCATGTGTCCAGCTGTTAGCAGAGCACAAACTCTCCATAGTAAAAGCTGCTTTTGGAGGACACATAAGGTTCTGGAATTGTCTCACAAGGGTAGAGTAGTTACCTCACTTGTGTAAGGCCCTGAGTTGGACACCTGACACTGTCAATATGTGCACTTGTGTGCACATGCATGCATGCATGCGTGTGCATGCGTGCGTACACACACACACACACACACACACACACACACACACACACACACACCCCTAAACATATGAAATGAGGTTTTCATATGTGCTCATTAATAGTGGGTTCATTAATTTTATTGGGAAGTCTCTCTCACTTCATTTTGTGGCTTAAGGCACACTACAGCTTTTCAGCTCACTTCTGCCTCTGGAGAGCATATGTGTGAGTGACACACGTGCAGGTATTTGTGAAAATGTATACATGGGCATGCGGAGGCCAGAAGTGAACCTCGGTGAAGTTCCCCCAGGTGCCATACACCTTGTTTTGTTGTTTTTGAGACAGTGTCCCTTTGTTGACCTAGAACTCACTTATTAGACTAGGCTTAGTTGCCAGCAAGCCCACTTATTTTTGCCTCTCCAGCACTGAAATTACAAGTATGTACCTCTACACGTGTCTGTGTGGGTTACTGATAAGATTAGTTGAGATGGTAAGTGCCCACTGTGGGTACCACTATTCCCTGGGCTAGGATCTGGGACCATATAATAAAAGGAGCGAGTGAGATGAGCACAAGCATTCATTGTTCTCTGGTTCTTGACTGTGGATCCAGCTGCCTCTAGCTTCTCCTCTGTGACCCCCTCCCAGAGGACCCAAGAAGCAAACTCATGATTGCAGAATAATTTATGGACCGAGCCATCTCTGCAGGCTTGACTTGCTCACTTTGAAGATGGAGAAAAAAATTTACAAACTTTGGCCCCAAGCCACAAAGAATAGATTCTGCCACACCTCTAAGGAGCAGAAACAGATCCTGCCTTTCTGTCTCCAAAATGCAGGCTGGCTGAGCTGCCTTCTTTATCTTGTTGGGATTTGGAGTCAAGCCTCACCCCACTCACTGGACTTCAGGTCAGTAAACTGGGAGATAAGAAACAGACATTGTTTTAAGCACCTCTGCCAAGGCCATTTTTTTTATAGAAACATTCAAAACTGACATCATTAAGAAGATTGCGGTAAGATCTGAGAGGTAAAATGTCAATTTGTAAGCCATCCTGCTTGATGAAATGGGAATGTGTCTTCCTCATAGAAACACAATAGCAAATGAAACTTTCAAGCGTGACAGCAGGGAGACACAATTTCACTTATTATTTATTGCAGTTTATCCAGATGAGGCTCTTTTTTTTTTTACAATCTTTTTGTATTTAGATCTAAATGGCTATCATAAATTGTTTTTCTTTAAATTTTCATAAAGCAATGTTGTATGTTTACCAATTGAGGGTCTATTTATGAGTCAGGCTTCAGGCCAATCCTGGACTGATAGCTGGAAACAAATTAGCTTCCTCCTTTTTTCCACATGGGAAGATGATTTTAAGTAATCTGTATGTGAGGCCATCACAGAAGCAGACAGAAGCAAATAAAAAACCTTTTGTGGATACAGTGCAACATAACCACTAAGTTTCACCTTGGTTTGAAATAGCTTAAAGGTAATACTTCCGATGGTGTGCAGATACAATCATGGCATTAAAAATATAGTCTAGCACAGAATTGCCTTCTGGAACAGCCTTCCAAAAACAGAGCATGCACTGTGTGTATTAACCAGAAAGCTTAGTTTCCTCTTCAAAGTTCATTTATCTAACTAATTTGATGTCTGCAAACATTCACACTCTGCTTTGTTTTTCCCCTCAGCAACACCATTTCAAACCTGTCATTCAAAAGAAGTTAATGGCATAAGTTGCTAGTTTGTTTGCACGCAAGCTGTCTTCTAGAGTGAATGTACCTCACTCATGTTGACCAAGAGCCATTTACCAAACATCACTGCAAGTGCTTTCAAATAAACATTAGCAGAATAAAAGAAGCCCTTTAAAGGGAACCACTATCGATCACAGTGGCACTGCCAAGTTGCTGTGGATTCAGCAAAGCCAAGTGCAAATAATGTCTATTACAAACAGGATTAAGGCTAATTGCTAAGTTTTTGTAAACCCATTCTAACTGTGCCATGAAAACTCAACCTCCAAGCTTCAAAGAGACCTTGTGAAGAGGATGCACACGTCTTGGTTCTCAGACATGAAGCATGAGTGTCACCAGCTTTGCCCTTTGCTTGCCTGTCAGTTGTTTCTTGAGTATTTGAACTTCTGAATATGGAGATAAAAGGAAGCAGAAGACGAGGAGAGAGGGTGCAGGCCGATGCTGGCAGAGGAGAACCTCTGGAATTGGGAGAATGTAAGTGTGGGAGTGGATGCAGTCCTAGGCTCAGCCCTGGGGACTTAAGACTCAGGAAGAGTACAGGGTTCAGCACCTCTAGGTATGAGATCTCTATGTGGCCTCTCATTTCCCTGGGTTGGATGAGCTTCCAGTCTTCTTTAGGGCAAAGAGTTTCAGCTCCAACCCAGCTAAGTCGTGGGACAGAGAGATCCTTCCATCACGTCTGTCATTGAATGAAAAATGGGATTCAACTCTTCCTCTTTAAAACACTGAGGGACTCAAAGGTGAGTGCTACACATGGGGACTTTGCTCTTTGTGAAGGCCCTCTATCTCAGGTCTTGAGGTCCCCTGCCTCTCCTGGGCCTGACATGTGTCCAGAAAGCCCTGTCCTATGACACTCTCATCAGCAACCACAATGTTTCAGTGTTTAAAACTCACACCTCCTCCAAACGTCTGCAAAGGCACCACTCATCTTGTAGCCCCTGCTTGCTCTTATAACCACCTTCCTTTGGGGCCACACTGCTGCTACAACACACCATCCTCCTCTAAGATCTATATTGACTTGAGTTCTGTGATTCTTTCTGTGGTCTATCTGAAATTCTCTGCTCTTACATGGTCCTCATCACACCCCACCTCCAGGGCTACCGTCTCCCACTCAGCCCTATATGGTTGTCCTTCAACCTGTGACTAGGTTATAGCTTGATAAACTTACAGTTGAGAATATTGTAAAATGAAGATGCATTCAGTCCATCTACACCGCTGTCTTTGCTTGTTACTGTGATTAAATATCCTGACAAAAGCAACGTAAAGAATCAAGGGCTTGTTCTGGCTCACTTATTTAGCTCACATATTTTTGAGGTTATGTCATGGAGAGAAAGTCACAGCAGCAGGAACTGGTCCCACTGTATGCACAGACAAGAAGCAGAGAGCAGTAAGTGCTCATGTTCACCTCACTCACTCCTTTTATACTGTTCTAGATCCTGGCCCAGGGACTGATGCTGTCTATACCCTCAGGCCTGGCCCCTTTACCACCCCTGCAACACTATCTGGGCCTATGAGTGCATTTGTCTTTGCAGTCCTTGGCCCCAAATCAAACAATATTGTACCATATATTCAAGATGACTGAAAGAGAGGGTTTTGAATGTTCCCATAACAAAGAAATGACCAAAGCTTGGGGTGATAAAACATTTGCCTTAATATCTTAATATCACACAGTGGGCTGCATGGTAACATACTGAAAAATTCTGGCTATATTTCCTGTACTGAAATATTATATCATGCTCAGTAAAAGTGTTCAAAGATTAGTCAACTAAAAGTCAAGTTTATGCGCCAGAGAGGTGGCTCAGTGAGTAAAGACCCTTCCCACATAAGCCTGACAACCATATAAACCACAGAAAGGTGAAGGAGAGAAGGACTTATCCTGATCTTCATACATCTACTGTAACATATATGACCATATAAACACATATCATATACACACATGACATGATGAATAAAACCATTTTTTAAAATATGTCTCCTGATCCTCTGCACCCTTCATGGGTAGGGCACATAGGTTCCCTACTTCTCACCTACTCTGTCTCTGCCTGCCATAGGGCTACTTGAGTTCATGGCCGCACCCTCACTATCCAAGGGGCCCTTTGACATTTTAACCAACTTTAAAAATCCCCCACAAGACTCAGACCATGCTCTCTTGTATGGAAAATGTGAAATCAGAGCTATGGCTGGAACTCCGAGATCATTGTACAAGGATCTGGGGCTTCTTCTCTGATACTGGAAAACAGTAGAACAGGGAGGAGGAGACAGGGAAAAGGAACCAAAAAAAGGAGGAAAAGGAGCCAGGCAGTGGTGATGCACACCTTTAATCCCAGCACTCAGTGGGCAGAGGCAGATGGATCTCTATGAGTTCGAGACTAGCCTGGTCTACAAGAGCTGGTTCCAGAACAGGCTCCAAAGCCACAGAGACAAACCCTGACTGGAAATGTGGCTCTATTGATATGTGGTTGCTGATACTGCATTGACAAATTAGATATTTAAAAACACCATTAACATAGATAGTTTTCAGAATAAAATAGAAAGACAAAACCTGGGTGAGACTGAGGCTTAATTACACTTGGTGCTTACTGAGACCTTTGTGTATTTAGAGCCTTCCTGGAGTGACCAATTTGAAATTGGACAACAAAAGCAGAAGTAAAGCAGTAGTCAGTGATGAGGTCACTGTGAGGACTCTAGGACATGGACCAACATGATACAAGCTGGGTGGAGGTGGGTGGGGGACAGAGATCACAGCCATGGCTGCACATGTCTTTGCTTTGGGAGGAGGCCAGGATGTTCAGGGTCATTACTCATCCCCTGGAGAGAAGGGGAGAGTGACTCCATGCCTATGAATGACCCATATTACTCAGATAGTCAATTTAACTAAACAATGTTGAGTTGACAACAGAAAAGAGAGGACAAGAGGAGTCGGCTGACAGATCTACTGAGTGTGTGACTGCATGATTAATAATGAGTCAATAAGGTTTGTAACTAATGAAAACCCAAATTCCCTTATTTCCTAGAGATACAGAATGTCTGTTGAAAAAAATATTTTCTTCGTAATAATCAATGTTTCTAGATGACTTACTCAGACATATTCTGTATTGGCAAAAGTGTGTGTGCATGCATCCCTGCTGACAGAGGAAGGGCCTCCCTCACCTACAGTCTGTGCTGGGATAGATGCACAAAACCTACTACTGCGCTATCTAGTTCAAATCCAAGATTCTCCTGCCAATTCCTTGAGGGCAAAGTGGTGTGGAAAACACACCAGCCACTTGACAAGGAAACTAGAGCTCATCTTTCCACAGCAAACTCTTTCTCTCCCCAGATTAATGAGGGTCATGCTGAACAAGGGCCAAACTCAATCTCCATCACTTAACTCCCCGAGGGGTGCCACCATAGTCAGCTGATCTAAGCTCCACCTCCTCACTGTGAACATGGTTCACCAGCTGCGTGGTTAAAGGACACCATTGATTGTGTCACTGTTAGGTCAAGACTGGCACTCAGCAGCACGCTCTGGGACTCACAGTGAACATTTTTTCGGGCCCCGCCTCCATCCATTTTGTCTCATAACACTCCTGTTCTTACATAGAATCCAGTTTCCAGTTTGCAGCAAGCCACAGTACCTAACCATGAAATACACAAAACCATGCACTTATTTTTCTTCTCCTGGCAGGACTGAGAGGAATCATTGCTAAGAACCACACCTGAACGGTTGACTGGAGTTACCTGAATAAGAAAAGGGATCTAGAAACACTGTACAAGGTGTACATACTGGACTTCCTATCTTCCCAGCAAGAACCCACACTTCCCTGCCACCATTCCACCTGCACAGGCTTCATGCTGTTAATAAAGAAAACCAAATCAAAACAATGAAAACAAATAATGGACATAGAGTAGGCAGGAGATGAGCAAAGATATGTAGTGATGAAGTGTTGAACAGCAGAGACATACAAATTCATGCATGCACAGAGACACACAAATTCATGCATGCACACACACAGTTGAATGCACTCATTTATGTAAGCATACAAAAACACATGTACACATGTGCAAACATGCCATACACATGCATGAGTACACACATACATATATGTGCACAAACATACATGCACATACACATTTGTACACATGTATATATGCATTCACATGCATGTATGCACAGTACACATGTGTATACAATACAAATGCATGCACACGTGTGTATTCACATACTTACATGCATACACAAACATGCATGCATGTACATGCACATGCATATACATATGAACATATATGCATGCATGTGTATGCACATGAACAGATTCACACATACATATGTATGCACATATACATGTATATACATACACACAGACATTCATGCACACATGCATGTGAATAGATGCATGTATATACATACAAACATGCATGTGCATTTGATTACATGCACATGTATGCACACATATACTCACATATAAACTCATGTTTGCAGACAAACACACATAAATGAATTCACATATGTACACATAAACATTCACGCACATGCACACACACACACACACACAAGCACGCACACACACACACACATGCGTACACATAAACATTCATGCACATGCACACACACACACACACACAAGCACACACACAAGCACACACACACACACACATGCACGCACATACTTTCTCTTCTTTGACCCATCAATTACCAGCAGTTGAGGTCTTGAAAGTCTGGACCTGGAGAAGAGCAGACTGATGCTCCCCCACACCCCTGTGTGGAAATTGCTGGGAACCAAGTAAGGCTGAAAATATTTTTATGTTTGGTATACAATGTTCTATTTCTTATTTTAACTTCTTTTAATATGTAGTTAACATGAAAGTGACCCTAAGTCATTACCTCCTTCCCCAAACCTATTTGTGGGGCCACACTCTTTCATTCCTTCAGTGGATTTCATTGGGGTTTGTAATTGTCTGACCATCAGTCTACACTGGCTCAGGAAGCTGGTCAGGTATGCAGGTTCTACTTACAACGTAGCAGCACTTAGACTAGTTACGATATGAGCCACCTAATTTAGAGCCCAGAAATCCCCCCTTTCCCCTTTGACTTGTGCCCTCTAGGTCCATAAATTCAATCCCAGAGAGCACTGGCTCAGCTTCTGTGACCCACTGCTTCACAGGACCTGCTACTGTTCCACACGACCTGCTACTGTTCCATAGGACCTGCTACTGTTCTACAGGATCTGCTAGTCTTCCATAGGACCTTTTATTGTTCCATAGAACCTGCTACTCTTCCACAGGACATGCTACTGTTCCATAGGACCGGCTACTGTTCCATAGGACCTGCTATTGTTGCTAGGACCTGACATTGTTTCATGGGACTTGCTATTGTTTCAGATTCCCACACTAGACCTTCTCACAGGCTTTTTAGTGGACCACAGACCTTGTCACATTGCCTACACATTTATCCTACAAGTTTTGACCCACAAGTTCAAACTATTGAGAGCTTTTACCACTGGAATTCCTCTAGCCAACCTGGTAGCTGCCCAGGGCCATGCCAGATTTATTAAAGTATGAAACGCCAGTGTTGGTGGGAAGCCAAGAAACAGGAATTTCCATGCACAGCTGGTAGAAGTGTGAGCTGGCCCAGCCTTCCACAAGGCAATCTGGAAATTGTTATCATATTCCGTAGAAATGCACACAGCTTTGAGTCAACAATTCCACTCTTAAGAATTCATCTAGGGATATAACCCAGAGAAGGCAGAGATAGAAGCTGCAAGATGCTTGGCCTACTTCACAGTGAACAGTTGGAACACACCTGTATGTGTGTAACCATGGGATGGTTACAAAAACAATCAGGAAACTATAGCATGATGCCCATTGTTTTAAAAGGATGGTTGGAGTACAACCCTGATCATTAGATATTTGAACTCCCCTTTTTCTTACAAAGAGTTAGATATGATGGGAAGGGCATTTTAAATGATGTTTGAAATCCATGCAGAAATTATACGTTAATAAAGGCCAGTAGGACTATGATTCAGCTCGAGAAGGAAATCTAATCATATTAAGCCCTGAATTTGGGGATAACTTCTGCTGTAAAACTTAGACATAGTACCAGAAACCAGATAAGTAAGCAGCTAAGAAATGGTACTGATAATGTCCATCCCATCCCACCCCACTCCACACCCCAGACATGCCTCAGGCTGGGCTAAGTTCTTAAAATCCTGTGCCCTCTGACAGGAACTGCTCCTTCCACTTTTACACAGTTCTGGACTCCTTGCCTATGGGATGGCGTTGCCTACAGTGGACTGGATCTTCCTACCTATATCAATTAACTTAATGAAGATAATCCCCCACAGCCATGACTACAGGTCAACCCAATGCAAACAATTCTTCACTAAGACTTTCTTCCCAAGTGATTCTAGGTTGTTCCAAGTTTGGAAGCTAACCATCATACTGCTGGATATCCTACAAAGCCAGTACAGGCCCTACCTGTCATCAGCAAAGAATGATCCAGCCCACATGTTAACAGTGCCACATTGGGTAAAATTCAGCTTCAGTTTCCTTCTTAAATAGCTATGTCCAACCAGATGGTCTATAACTCAGTGAGTGCTAAGAGTACTCCAGCTTTCACAGCTTCCATTCTTGTTATTTTATTTACATCTGCCAACAGATGTGTTATGTACTTTTGAAGACCACCTTTGAGTTGGGGAGGCACATACCAAACTGTAAAGATATTCAACACATGTCAGGGTGAATGTACTTACAATAATGGCATGCTATACACTTGATCTGAAAGAGATTCCTCTTCATGTCTCATGGAAAGGGACAGTGGGGTATGTCAGTGGAAGAGAATGAAAAGTTAAAAGTGAAAACACCACAGGGTAGAATGAGGAACACAACTGGCAGAATGATGGTTAGTGTAGTTGGCTGGTAGATTTCTTAGAGAGGGGTATGTTTATATGAGGTCACAACTTGTAGGGTGTGACTAGTTGGCAAGAACCTTGAGGACAGTCATCAAGGTTGTACTTAATTCTGAGCCAAGGAAAGGCATGAGTCCCCCGAGAAATACACAGAAGACGAACACCATATTGTCCACTCTCCTCCCACAAAAATGCAGACTGCATGGCTTGCAAGCTCTCCCCTGTTTTCTCCCTAACTTGAAGACACAGTTAACACTCTTGTCTCCTAGAATCAGAGTTTGTTCTCTGTGATGGGGGTCTAATTACTTAATCCTTTTAAAGTGGAATGAACATGTATGGGTAGCAGGTATCACGACCATGAAACAGCTTGAGCCAGTTAAGAAAAATTCTCAGTTCCAAATCGTGTACAAAAACATCCTGAGCTTATCTAAAGTTTCAACATTCTCTGGAGAAGCAACAATCTGTAGTGTGTTCTCCACAGGGATTCCTGGGGCTGTCCAAATCCCATGCTTAAGTCAAATAATCATTTGGCTTAATTCTCTTATTGTTCCTTAGACTCTACACTCACCCCCACTATGCTTTGACCATTCCGTGCTGTCCATTTGGAGAGTGTACTTTAGTGCCAGACTCTGCAGCGGACTGCTCAGCCTTTAGACCTTCCTTCTCTCACTAGCTCATCCCTGCGGCAGTCACAGATGTAGTCTTGGTCTCTTCTTTTTGTGAGTGAGCTCAAGAAGTTTGGACCAAAAGTGGAAAAATCGGCATTTTCTAAAAAGAAAGTAATTGGTCTTTTATGATATTTTGAATATGATAAACGGGTTTCAGCAAAACAAATGATCATGAGAAGAAAGAACGTGGAGAGATGGAAAGAATTCACCCCTTGCTGGGGGTGAGCATGCTTAGATAATGAGTAGGAGGGCGTCTGAGGTACAGAAGGGTGGAAGAGAAGGAGGGGACTAAGAGCCTGGAGTGATCTCCATAAACATCAGACAAGATGATTTATACTTGGTTGTTCTCAAAAATGACACTTCATCACCCTGGATTATAGCTCACTGCTGGAAAACAACATTTAGAAAGAAAAGGGCTGGGCTCCTAGACTGTCACAGACCACATCCTCACAGAGTGAAGCCAAACCATGAGCACTTGACTTGCGTTCTTAGCATAGTAAATTCCGTCTCACATCTAATTTCTACTACTTGGGCACAGACATAATGACTCTGGCAAAGAGGTGGCTTCCAGAGGGGGACAAAGGAGCATGGGTGAGAATCAGTCAGGACATGAAGGAGAGAAGTCTGTAAGCTAAGAATGGGACAAAGCAGGAGTCTGGATGCCCACGAGCATGCCCATCCTTGGAAAATAAGACACAGAAGGATAGAAAAATCCTTCTGGAGCCTGATATGTTAATCGCTTTAACAAATGAGAGATTAATGCTTATGTTCTTGTTTTTCAGTCTTATGTTCCCCAGGCTGGCCTTGAACTTATCATGTAGCTGAAGATGGTTTTGAACTTTTGGTCCTCCTGACTTCACTTTCTGAGTGCTGGGATTACAGACACACATCATGATGTCTGGTTTATGTGGTACTAGGGATTGAACCCAGGACTTCAGGATATTAGGTAAATTTTCTTCCCACTTGAACTATATCCCCTGCCCGTGAAGTTAGTGTTTCTCCTCACACATTGTGAGCCCCATCTGTTTCAGTAAGCAGAAATTCCTTTTCACGAGTAGGCTGGGACATCCCATTTGTCATTAGAGGTCACCATCCTTTCAGTGTTATAGTTGCTTCTCCTGAGGTATGTGTGTCACTAACATAGCAACAGCTGTGTCCTTGCTGCTGTCATCTCACAGGAAAAGCACAGACAGACCTGCATGGCTCTCCCAGGTCTAGCCGCCATTTTCCTCCAGCTAAGTTGGTCTTTCATGAGTGGTGGGAATAGCTAAATAGTTGCTGAGATCCAATGAGAAAGAAGACAGGACAGAGAGATCTAACAGTATGCAAGAGGCCATTTCTCAAGGCCTTACATTAGAAGGTGCAACCTTGATTTGCAAGGCCAGGGGTGAGGAAGGAAAGATGTGTTTGAATACTGGCCTCACTGCAAATCAGCTTTAAGAACAATCATATTGGCTTGATTTCTTGGGTCATAACAAATTTTGCATTTCCTGACTGTGAGACCATTGCCACGGTGACTACCACACCGACCATGTGTTAATGGGCAAGGATTCCAGGCTAAAAGTTCTCTAAAATTCTCCCTCCATAGTGATTAGAACTGATAGTAATCTGTAAGTGTAAGGGTTATCTTGGAAGTTCAGAAGCCTTCCTCAGCCATACATCCTTTAATGATGAAGTTGCCAGGACATTCATTCACCCATTTTTCATGATGTATTAAACATGTTTATTTTGCTTAGGAAAAATACTAATGAGTGAACTCCAGTTGCACATAGCAAATATGTGTTGAGCTTTCTAAGAAATTTCCAAATTATTTTCCAAAGTGGTGTTCCCACTTGGAACATATAAGAATAATAGCTACATTTACCCTCATTAACATGGTATACTAAATCTAAATTATTATATTAAGCTATTACCTAACAGAAATCTCCACTGAGAGCCTGTCTAGTTTATCTCTCCTTTTAGTTCCACCAATTTAATGATTTTAAATTTCATTTGAGATTAAAGATGAATGCTGCCAAACTCCCCACCAAAAGAACAATGGACTAAACCCCTAAAACTGTAAGCAAGCACCAATTAAATTGTTTAATTTATAAGAATTGCTGTGGTCATGGTTGTCTTTTCATAGCAATAGGGCATTGACTAAGACAGAAATGGTCAGATCTTAATCAAAGTTAGCATCTATCTATACAAGTGTATATATGTGTATGTATATGTGTATATATTTATGAATATCTATCCATCCTTTTACTATTTTCTATAGAAGATTCTTTAGCTATTGACATATTTCACATGTATATATATATATATATATATATATATATATATATATATATATAGATAGATAGAGAGAGAGAGAGAGAGGGAGAGAGAGAGAGTACATGTCTTAGATATTTGGAGTCTTAATTTCATCCTCAAATTTCTTGTTTTAAAGTAGTTTGTGAAATTTCACTGAAGTTATTGGCAGATTTAGGACTACATTTTGCTTATTTTCTTGTTTATTAGGACTTTATTCTTTTTTTCTTTTGTTTGTTTCTTTTTTTAAAGACAGGATCTTACTATTTAGGCAGTCTCGCCAAAACCTCAAAGATCTGCCTGCTTCTTCCTTGAGTGCTGGGATTAAAGCCAAGAGCTTTTCTTTTCTTTTTTAAATAAAGGTATTATTCATCATAATTTTGCAACGGCTTCATGAAATATATAGTTAGATTATCCACTTGGTGCTTATATGAGAGCTTAGAATAAACATGGGAGACATTACAGTGCATCTTCTGCTAGCATCTTTACTGCCTTCAACAAGCAACACAATTACAACAGTTTAACCGCCTTTTTCCTTCCTTCCCAGGGCTCATATATCTCATTTCCATATGTGGCAAACCTCTAAACATCTTGTTATTGTTGTTTTAAAGCAATTCCCTAAGCACCTTATTATTACTGTGTTAAGGCATCAATAGGGTTGCATTTGCCAGCATCCTGGCTTCCTCATGCTCTTTCTGTTGTCCTGTTCATCCATCTGGAATCGCTTTTGTTCAACCTGAAAACATTCTTTTCATAGTTGAATCCATTGGACAGGAAACTTAATCCCCTCATTTGATCACCAGATATCTTTATTTTGCCTCTTTATTTTAAAAGATTTGTTCCTTTATCTTATGTTACTTGTGCATGCTCATGTCGGGGAGAGAAGTAGACAGGTATTGAAGCAACAGTAGAGAGCACAGGGCATTAATGCCAAAAGGCATAACCACCTTTATACTTTATACTGTCTTGTACTGTAAATCACCTCTTAGGATGGTACTGCCATTGCCGGTGGGAAGGTACAAGTATCTTCCTTGGAAATAAAAGAAGGGAAGCTATAATACATAGTAGCACATACTGGGAAAACTATTAGTATCATCTCACATCTGATGAGACTGGGACAAAATAAGAAAATGTGCACCCTGAGAGGGATGATAGAAATGTTCGGAGCATTCATTTTGTAAGGTGATGTCATGGATCATAACAATTGAGGAATCAAGGGCCTGTCCTTAGGGATAATAGTCTTTAGTAATGAATGGTCAAAGTAAGCCCCAGGAAGCTTCCTGAGCTTGGGTCTTAGTGGTCCCTAAGTACCAACCCCGCCTGGACATTCATTCTCTCAAAGGGTTCTGAGCCCTCATCACAATACCACATCTGTACTAAAAACAGACTGTTTCTCTGAAACTCAAATTCCCTGTATATCTTATATTTTTCAAGGAAACTCACATTCTACCTATATGTTCAGAAGTGTAACTGAGGCTGAGATGGAAAAGAACATATTCGAGAAGAGACAATTGATCCTTGTATATTCTAATAACAGTTAAGTGTGCATGTGCACACAGGCAGGTACACATGCTCGTGTGCATGTGGAGGAATCCAATATCAATCAGTGCTAGCTACCTTTGCTTGTTTTGTTTCTGAGTCAGGGTTTCCCACTAGCCTAGAACACACTGATTCAGGCAGGCTGGATGTAATATAGATGGAGGTATGAGGAGACCGCATAGAAAGGATGCGGAGAACACAGATGTCACACCAGCAGCACCTATATCAAGATGCTAATCCAACAATTGTCTCTCATGATCCACTATCATGAGTATTGTCACACCAGCTTTTAGAGGGCTTTGGGGAAGACTAGGGAATGGAGGACACATGCCTCCCTCCTCTTTGGGATGGAAAGTTCACTTGAGAAAGCAGACATTTAACCAGGATACACACAGGATTTATAAAAAGGTGAGGCAGAGTCTGGGAGAAAACAGCGACCAGGGCCATGGACTGGGAACTGGGTAGCCATCTGCTTTAGTGAGACAGTGGGGAGAAGGAGGGCTTTGGGCCAAGATTTGAAGGCTCTCTTTCATCGTGTGATAGATGGAGTGATGATAAACAGGCTCATAGACAAGGTTAGAAATCGAGTCATTCTGGGGACAGGTTACAGGGCTCTTCTGGATGAAAGGCAAAGTACAAGGTGAGGATCGGTATGGAATAGTAGACCACCAACTTTGTACTGAATAGGTACATGTGGCAAAAAAGGCAGAGAGAATGAAGAACAGAATATAAAGAATGTGAAGAGAAGAGTCAGTGTGGTTCCTGGAAAAGACACCTGTTGCCCAGGAGAGGGCAATTTAGTAGGTACTGGGGTTTGAGTGTGCAGGACATAGTTTGAGCTGGATCTAAAAAGGGTGGGGGTCCCAAGCAGAAGGGGTAGAGTAGGGTAAGCCTAGAGCTACAGGACAAAGCCAGCTGCTAGTTGAAACATCACCTCACGAGGCCCTGCATTAAAGAACTCTGTTTCTCATTGGGAGCAAATTTGGGGACCATAATCCATTCATAAATGAGACATGATTGAAGCAACTGAGAGAGACATAATGGATGTTTTCAAGGACAAAGATTTATCTAAGAGCCTATTCTATTTGCAATGAGGCTCTTTTCAAACCGCCTCAAAAATATAGTTCCTAAATGTCACTTAAACCTTCAGTAGCCTTCAATTGCCTGCTAAATGGAACTCCAACTCCACATCATGGGACCCAAGACCATTCTTCGTTTGAAAAATGCCTCACTTACTTGGAACTCAAGTACTGAGCGTATCTTATCTGTAGTAGGAATAATAATCACTTATAAAAATAAACAGGGGGCTGGAAAGATAGCTCAGTGGGCAGAGTGCTTCCGTGGAAGCATTAGGAACTGTTTGATCTTCAGAACCCATGTGGAAAAAAAAAAGTCAAATATGATGGCACACATTTACAACCATAATGCTTAGGAGACAGGAACGGACAATTTTGGGAACTCACTGGCCAGGTAGCCTACCCCTGCTGTCAAGCCAGTGAGAGACCCTGTCTGTACAATAACAACAGAAAGTGTTGCTTGTGACTGAGAAATGACACCTGTGCATATGCTCTGGCCTCCACATGAACACGCGCGCACACACACACACACACACACACACACACACTCAGTCACCTATTCACACATAGATATACTCCCATACTCACGAACACACACATAGACAACACAAAAATAAAAATAAAAAACAGAGGGCTACAACTTGTCACTCAGAGCACAGTTCACACAGAGCCTGCTATCACCCTCAGTGGCTGAGGAGGAGAAAGCAGGGCTCTCTGGGTACCTCTGGCTGCACAGTAACTGGGATGTATAATTGGATGTCCTTCTCATTCAAGCCAGAAACAGGGAGCAGGGAAATGCTGAGGCCCTGCTCCTGTCTTAGCTGCTTCAAATAAAACAGCTAAATTAATTTGTTATCATAACTCTAAGACTTTCTTATAAGGAGTTGCCTCTGAAGTTAATGAGCATAATAGGCCGATTCTATGTGAGCTGACATTTGGGGGATTAGAAAATACGGGCCTTTGAAATGGGTAAGGTTTCACTGGAAAAAAAAAAATAACGTATATGTATCGTCTTAGGGCATGTGGACTTAACTAAAGGCATGCATTTTTACCACTTCTGGACATTTATTTTATAGGAAGACATCTTTAAAGTTTCTCCAGCTCATTTCCTGTCCTGCCAGCTTTGTCTGCCAGCCCTTTCTTCATCACGCCTGCTTGGGCCAAAGGCTTGCTCCTGGTTCCCGCCTATCACCAGCATTCGATGTTTCATCTGCGTCTGCAGGATTCCTTCCTGTCCTCCCCAACAGTCAGCTGCTCTTCACCCCATCTGGGCAACTGACCAATGTGCCCTGAAAATCAAAATATGCTACACATTTGGTCCTGGAAACTCCAGGGTATCCAGAGTGTGTTCCCAACCCGGGTGTTTCCCATAGAAGCTTCCAGACTCAACCAGACTAGGTTTAGCACCTGCCAACAAGACGGCAGGCTGAAAATGCAGCCTCTAGGACTCCATGGAGGTGGACTTCAAAACACTGCCCTTCTCTCCTCCTTTAAGGCTATGAGTAAGGTCAGGGGTCTAGAGAACCAAGATTCCTTATTTATCAGGCAGCTAAGATGTGAAGACAACAGAATGGACAGGCACTATCGGTGTCCCTGTGCACGATGACATACACACTGGCAGGCAGGGCCTGGTGCACTGCAGTTTCCAGAGAGCTGACACATTCATACATAGCCTACTTACAGTTCTAACAGTACCAAAGACCATTAAAACCAGCCATTGACCTGGCAAGCAAACACATCCTTCAGCTGAATCTGCTCCAGTGGTCTTCTTTAGAACTACAAAGGAAGGTGCTGGATACTAAAGGAATTGTGACAGAATTATATTCCTGGGGTGGCCTTTAGTTCTTCCATATTGTTTGCTCTGTGAGAGGAGCTGGCAGTCTCAAAGATCCTGTCTGAGCAAGCAGCACAGAAGTTCTGAAATGCCAATTAAATGAACATACCAAAAGAACTCAGTAAAAAACAAACAAACAAACAAAACTGGAATATCTTCAATTGGCATGTCTTCCCTTAAAACGTTTTTTTTTAACGATACTCCTCTGACTGGAACCTGGTTGCTAGGCAGGGGTGACGCCCCACGAAGCTGAACTAGTTTTGTACCATTTGACACTGGAGCTCAAGTGCTTCCCAGCCTCTGATATACACTGAATTGTATGGCATTTGATTCACAAGGCTGTCCATGGACATGCCTGTGGAGGTGTCATTAACATCTATTGGGCGGGAAATATACAGCAACTCTAGCAGGTGTCATCCTCCAAACACGTTCGTCTGATAACAAAGGCATTTTAAGAGATACGCAGTTGCTTCATAATTATCATTTGTGTAGTTACAGAAAATCAAAATGTTAAGTCTGCATAGACTCTGCCCTGTAGCTGCTTCCATGATTAATGTCATCTAGGTAGGCTTTGGGCAGCTGAGGTTTGGGGACAGCTAAAGAAAAGGGTCTCCTATGTGCTTTTATGGAAACCATCATCCATGCAAGGTTTTCTAGTGTGACCGCTTTAGCCTTACCCATACTCCTGCCAGTATTGCCCCCAACCCACACCCCATGTGTGCAAGTCAATCCAGTGACCGGTGCTGGCTCCCCTGGAGCTTTGACGGAATCAAATGGTTTTGTCATTGGTTTGGTTTATCATGGAGACTTTGTGGCTAGGGGGAGTAGATGGTGAATATTTCTCCAGGGAGAAAACTAGACTTTGGGGTTGTCATTGGGACCATATGGCTGGGAGTAGATGCAGAGTAGTTCTCCCAGGGAGAAAACCTGTTAGGTAAGGTCAAGGAATTGAGCCAAGAGTTGTTCCCATGGAGACAAGTAATCCTCACACCATGATCCATAGCCCTGGCCTCCTTAGCTCTGGTTCTCCCTGGCTCTGTTTTGAGTTCATGACCAAGTCTTTAAATTATGTGCTGGGGAAATTAGTAGGTCAAGCAAAAGGAAGACCCCGCGTAGCTCTGCCGAGGGCAAATGATGAGAAATTGATTATGCCAATTCAATAAAGTCTTCCTGCATGCCTCTTTGAGAAAAAGGTCAAATTAATTTCAAGTAATTAGCAGGAAGGCAATGCTGAGGCTCAGGTCAGCATAGGAATGCCAAGTGCCAAAACCAGGTCAAATGCCCAGAACCGGAAGTTAACTTTGACAAACAGCTCATTCAGGAGAACTTAATGTGTTTGGGTCTCAAGAATTGATGGCTAGTGGCTGATGGAAACAGGGTCAGACACCCACAGCTAAACACTGAGCTGAACTCCTGGAATCCAGTTGCAAAAAGGGAGGAGTGATAACAAAAGGGGTCAAGACCAGGCTACAGAAACCCACAGAGACAGCTGACCTGAACAAGGGGGAGCTCATGGACCCCCAGACTGATAGCTAGGAAACCAGCATTGAACTGACTCAGACCCCCTGAATGTGGGTCTGGGTTAGAAGGCCTGGACAGTCTAAGGGACCTCTGACAGTGGAATCAGGACCTATCCCTGGTGCATGAAAGGACTTTGGGAGCACATTCCTCATAGAGGAAGGGCCTAGACCCTACTTCAAATGACTTGACAGATTTTGATGATCCCTCCTGGAAGGCATCACCCTCCCTGTGGAGTGTGTGTGTGAGTGGGGGGGAGTGGAACGAGGGGGGGGTCTGGGGGGATGGGAGAGAGGGAGGGAGAGGGAACTGGAATCAATATGTAAAATAAGAAAAGAAAATTGATGGCTAGAAACAGACCTCTATGGGTACAGTAAAACAAAACCAAATGCCCCCACACTGTCTACAATGGTATGTAGTCAGCCATGTCTCAGCCATGAACTGGCATTTGGGATTTTGGGATTTGCTATTTTAAAATCTACAAAGACCACACACACACACACACACACACACACACACACACAGAGAGAGAGAGAGAGAGAGAGAGAGAGAGAGAGAGAGAGAGAGAGAGAGAGAGCCAGAGCCAGAGACTATATGTCACTAGGACACAGGAACCAATTAAAAAAATTTCAATGGTCAAAACATGATAAATTGAACAACAAAATAAGCCACAGCACAATATATAATCTATAGTGTAAGTTAAATATCTATGAAATCCATATTGTCATAAACAAATTTTCAAAATGCAGAGAAAAATAGGGAAAATAAAAAAAACTAACTTACACAATACTTTAAGGTTACCTAAGTACCTACTTGTCCCACAAGGACTGGCAGCATTCCTTCCCCTCAATAGAAGCAAGTGTAGTGATTTCATAGTACTGGGCAACAGGGAATAGAAAGGACTTGACAATGGGGAAAGTTGAACAGACAATGGTCAACACCACTAGCATTATGTCATTATGAAGTGTGGACCTGATAAGATGTAGGGTGAGTAAAACCTTCCTTCTATGTTCTTCTCTGCAAAGCCCAGTACTAACCAGAGAAAAGCATCAGACAATCCCAGTTGAGGTACAGTCTAGAATAGTAAGTC
The DNA here is from genome assembly GCA_030556225.1 of Cricetiscus sungorus. Classification (NCBI taxonomy): domain Eukaryota; kingdom Metazoa; phylum Chordata; class Mammalia; order Rodentia; family Cricetidae; genus Cricetiscus; species Cricetiscus sungorus. The sequence goes on from JANBXA010000007.1 coordinate 93,590,021, forward strand.
CTCTGACCTATCTTAAAGAATAATACAGTCATCCCAAACAAGAAAAACTTCAGAAATGACCATAGCCAAGGGAAGTCTTGGAGAAAATGAGGTTAATAGAAGGACTCCAGAATAGGCTTCTGGAAAGATATAAGAATGTTAGGGGGAACTAAGGAAATCTAAACAAGGATGGATTCGGTCAACAAAGACATACTGATGTGGTTTAACTGCTGTTTTAAGTGCATTAATATCAGATGTTAGCAATAGGGCACTGGGCATGAGACATACAGAAATTATGTAATGTATTTGCATCTTTGGTAAATCTAAAACTATTCTGACATGAACACTTACATTTGAAAATCTATCAAAACAAATCTTTGCCTGTACTATGCCATAATTAACCTTTCTTCTTAATGTCCCCAAACCTCCAATGAGCAGGTTTCTGTAGATACATACCATTTTGGAAAATATGCATTTATTTTTACATGTGGAGTCCAAGGTGCATGCTCAATGGGCCTGAGGACTGTCTCCAAAAGGGCAACACTCGAGTTAGTGTTGGAAACTCTTAGGTATTTCAATGAGTGTGTGTGTGTGTGTGTTCATTTTATCTTGTTAGGAGGGATACATTATATTTTTTCCTTTACTCAGACTATCATGACTACCCAGTAGAGAGCATGGAGCTATACCATCAAGAACTCATGATAGATGTTCATAGGGACATAACAAAACGTAGGGCATTGGCAGCACATAAAATCAATGCAAAAGAAAATCTTTGCACTTGAGCCATGTGATTTGAACAAATAAGGTTCCCCACAAGCTCAGGTATTTGATCCTTGGTCTCCCGCTGGTGGCACTGGTTCTGGAACCTTTAGGAGGTGCGTTCTTGCTGGAGGAAGAACATCCTTGGGGCATGTTTTGAGCATTTACAGCCTTACTGCAGTTTCAGTTCTCTCTGTTTTCTCTGTGTGGTTGAAAATGTGATGTCTCAGCGTCCTGCTCCTACTGTTATGCCCCCTCCATAATGAATTCTCCCACTGGAATCCAAGCCAAAATAAACTCTTTATTCCATCAGTCACTTTTGGTCATGGTGTTTTTATCATAGTGACAAAAATAATTAACACATTGGTCTCCTATCCTGACACGAGTTGTAGTTACTCGGTGGTCCTATGCTTTGGTACTGGGGACCAAATGTCAGGGCCTCAGACATTTTAAGCCAGCTCTTGTGCCCATCTAGTCATTACTTTTAATTGGATTTGACAGACTGTCCTGTGGTAGATTTGGAAATGTGTCTCTTTTTAACAGGGGAGAATAAGAACTCTTTCCAAACAGTGAACTTGAAATTTTGGTTGCACAAAACACCTATATTGTTGCCTTCCCAACTGTTGATCAAGTAACTGTGAAGAACCACCATCGCTGGTTGTATGTTGTGACTTTGGACAACAAAGGTGACAGACCTTCCACCTTTGTGTGATGTGAAATTACTAAAGCGACACGAACATGCCTCAAATCACTTTACAGGAAATAAGACCTTCAACAGAAAGTAGAATTTCAGGCCCCCAATCCTTTGCAGAATTTGCATGTTCTTTTAAGGGACCTCAATTTCTCTCCCAATAAAAGTTTCCAGGCTGAGAAAGGATGTGGACACACACACTCTTAACTGTCACAAACCTCGCAACATAAATGTGAATGGCTGGGAAGGGATATAGACACACATCTCATTAATTGTTAAAAACATATCAACATAAATGTGAATGGCTGAGAAAGGACATGGATATGCATATTTTCATTAATTGTTACAATTCTATCATGTCAACATAAATGTGAATGGCAGGGGAAGCTGAGCATGGGCTTTACAGGAACTCTTTGTGCTGCCTCTGCAATTTTTCAGTAATTCTTGGACCATTCTAAAATAAACTAGCCTTGGAAACCACACGTCACTAAGTACAGATCCCAATGTATCATAGTCGGTGATAAATTCTGCTTTCTCAGAGCAGAAGAGGCCTCTACTTGTCCTTCTAGCTCAGATCCCATGGTGAAAGAACCAACTTTCCAAAGTTGTCCTCTAACCTTCACACTCATGCTCCCCCCACTGATAATAATGGTAGTGATAATACATTTTAAGCATGAACACAACCAAGAAAGGACGGGCTTTTGAGATCCAAAAGAAGGCTTTTACAGGAGAGTAAGTCAGGGTTGAGATAAGCATGGAGAAGGGAGGCCTGCACTGGTTGTAGAGGCCTTCCAAGACCTTGAGAAGAGAGTTCTTTCTAATGAAGTGTTAGCAATATACCTACAAGAGGAGGAGAGGGTGGGAGAGGGGAGGACAGAGAACAGGAGCCACCCTTCTGAGAAGACTGGTTATGATGGGACAGTTGGGAGCAGCCACTTGACACAAGATCTGGGCTCAGCTTTCTGGGCTTAAAAAGTGTAAGTGCATCTGTTTGAGCAGAATCAGCCTCGACCATTGTAATGAGTCGCTGCTTGATATTTGAAACCTACCATCTGCTAAGGGAAGCTCTGGGCTCCCCTTCTAATCCTTTGGCCTCCTCTTATTTTTCATTTCATGTACAATTTCCATAATGTCCTTGCGATGTGAGAAGGCTGGACATTGAACATTTCCTGGAGCATTCAAAGGCTAAGTTCCACTGAGACCATCTCATGCTCAATCAATGTGACATGTCTTCCACGGTTCCTGGGTTGATGTTTCCAAGACATGAAATTGGAGATGGGTCCCCAAAGACACTTTAAACTCCCAGCATCACCTTACATTTGCACAGTAATGGCCCAGCCCCAGAGTATTTTGAAAGTCACTGTTCTATCTTATTCTTACAATGCCCCCAAGAGGAGGGAGAGTGATGAGATAATGTCATGTCACAGGCAATGTCAACCAGTCTGCCAGCAGAGGGCTGGAAGCTCCCTAACTCCAATGAGACTACATTCTTTTCTCCCACTTTCGCTCTGTCAAAACATCAGCAGCAGTGATAGCTCCTGACAAGAGAGAAAGACAGGGACAAGGAAGGAGTCCCTAACTGCACCTCTGTATAAGTCGCTGGTCTCATAGGCCAGCACTGCTGCCTACATATAAGCTCAATATTCCCTCTAAACTTCTAACCCTGTATTCTCATTAAAATCTCCCAAAGGCACTTAAAATGTATTCCTTGCCTAAAGATTTATTTATTTATTTATTTATTTATTTATTTATTTATTTATTTATTATACACTGTTCTGCCTCCATGTATGCCTGCATGCCCTAAAAGGGCACCGGATCTCATTATAGATGGCTGTGAGCCACCATGTGGTTGTTGGGAATTGAACTCAGGACCTCTGGAAGGACAGCCAGTGCTCGCTCTTAATTTCTCAGCCATCTCTCCAGACCCTAAAATGTATTCTTTTATATTTTTATACATGTTTGGTTCTTTGGTTGAAGATCCCTCATTATCTTATCTTGTAGTGGTCCTCAACCTTCCTAATGCTGTGACACTTTAATATGTTCCTCATGTTGTGGTGGCCTCCAACCATAAGACTATTTCGCTGTACTTCATAACTAAAATTTTGCTACTGTTATAAATTATAATGTAAATATCTGATGTGCAATCTATCTGATTTGTGACCGCAGGGAAAAAGTAGTTTGACCCTCAGAGGGGTCATGCCCTACAAGTTGAGAACTAGTGTTCTTTCTCCTTCTCTCTTGCACCTAATCTCTTCTTCCTTCCAGTTCTCCCTACTTTCATGCCCCCTTTTGTGTGTGATCCACTACATTTAATTAGTCCCTGCATGAGCATGGATGGGGACACCACTTGCTTAAGTCAGGGCAATGTACCAGTGGCTACACCACCGAGAACCAAGGCAAAAGGGAAAGATGGCTGATAATAGATTTCCAGGTAATTCTAATACACATACAAACTGAGATCCAGTGAATATGGAAAATTAATGATGTGGGGAAACCATATCAAACAGGGATCATACCTCTCTGAGGATGCCCATGGTGGCAGCTCCTCCTCCTCCTATGTAGCCAGAGCTCAGACACAGGGAATATCCTTAACATTGCTAGTTTACTGTTAGGCACAGCTGACAATCTGACAGTACTCCCCAGTCTGACCAGCTGTCACTACTTTCTCTCTTTCTTTCTTGACATTGCTCCAACCTTCCCACTGCTAGTGACCCAAGTATGAGATGCTGTCCACCCCTCATGCACAGTATGCTGGTTAAATTCAACTAATTCCTTTTCCTTGAATATCAACTGTTTACACCCTAGCTCTGTGGAACTCAATGGAAAAGGTAGACATTGTCTGTGTCTTAGAAAATTCTTTCCCAGCATTTCTACCACAATGTTTCTCCCCTGTGGATTCCTAGAAAAGATTGCAATTTCCCTTTGAGTGACAATCTGAAATTTATTTTATTTACATGTCCCTCACTGGAATGTAAGGTGCAGGGGGCAAAGGCTTGCTTGCCTCCTTTGTTGACCATATATGCCTGGTGCCCAGGGCATAAGATGTACTTTTAAAAAAACAGCCAAGTCAAAAAAAAAAAAAAAAAAAAAAAAAAAAAAAAAAAAAAAAAGCAGGGGGAAGGAAAAGGAAATCTTTTTCTGAAATACCATGGCCTCATCTAGGCTTTACAAATACTTTACTGGGACAAACTTTGTGTGTAGAGTCCTGTTGATGTAGTTTCAAAGTCAGATCTTGACTGCTACTGATAAAGCGGGTAATTACTCAATTGCAGACACTAACCAGATCAAATAGATGTGTCTGTTGCATGGAGAATTCCATGGGTGCCACATTAATGAACCATCTACATGTACTTCATTCATTAAGGGTTTTGTCAATTACCCACACGTGGACATAGGTGCAGTTATGGTCACATAATGCTAATGTCACCATTATGTTGACATTAGACACTAAGAAAGTAGGCAGTCACCAGAACACCTTTGTCCCTCTTCTCTTAAATACTGCCAGTACTAGGGAGTCACTTGAATGTAATCTACTTTAGCTCATGGTTTCCCTTCTGGAGTAGAACCCCACGTGAGTAGGAACTGTACCAAACAGCAATGGTGTGTCATGGTTTTCTGGTGGCAGAGACCATCTCCGAATACAGAAACTTGGTCAACAGTGATGCACCAGTTTCTCCTCATATATGCCTCACAGCATCTGCCAAGTTGCCAATGGGCATGGTAGATGTACACAGGGCCAGAAACCAGAGCAAAACAGAACTGCCTGACACTAGCCGTGAGCCACCAACTTGGCAGCCTATTGTACTAGCTCTCCCATGGAGTGATGGCACTTAAAACACAGGATACCCAGGCAAACCCGCACTTCTGTTGAATCACATCAGGACACGAAGAGCTTTTTTAGAACAAGCATGTTCCAAATACTATATAAAACTTGTTTATAATAAAAACAAAAAAATAAAACAACCCTTACTATTGATCTAGAATTCCAATCTAAACAGACATTCTGTAGTTTTATGTACTGATTCTGGCAAATCTACCCCCAGAAAAACTCCCTATCATGTTTTCCACCTAGAAACCCACTGCATGTGCATGCACATGTGTGTGCCTGTTTGTGTATGCATGTGTGTGTGCGCCTCTGTGTGTGTGCCTCTGTGTGTATGTGTGTGTGTGTGTGCACGCATGCTTATGCATGTGCCTTTGTGTGTGTGCATGTGCCTTTGTGTGTGCATGTATGTTCACCTGTGTGTGTGTGCACCTATGTGTGTGCCTCTCTCTGTGTGTTCACATATGTAGAGGTAAAAAGGCAACTTGAAAGAATTGCATTTTTCTTTCCACCATGTGGGTCCTGCAATTTGAGGTCAGGTCATCAAGCTTGGCAGCAAGCACCTTTTAACCACTGAGCCATCTTGCCAACCCAGAGCCTATAACTACTTTAGTATACATATATTTTTGATAAGTAGTATATTTCACTTTTTCTGCATCAATCATGTCCTAATATAACTGTCAAGTAGCATGATGGGAGTTTCTCACTATCTTGAGTTTTTTTCTCCTAGGAAACGGCATCAGTACCACTATGCTCTCTTGTCCCCCAATTACACAATTTGGGATCTCCTCTATAAAATATATCTTTCCCTGAGTCAGATTGGGCATTTGGTTCCTTTAGCCAAACCACTAACCTTTCCTAAAACAGTTTCAAATGTAGGCTCTCCAGGAGATAAATGGAGGATATAAATCATCCCATCTGTCCCCACAGAGGGGCCTGATGACCATTCTGAAAAGCTACATGGGATTTCTACAGTCTTGAATGGTCTTTTTTTTAAAAAATCTGTTTTCTATCATGAAAAAATGATCTAAAAATGCTTGTACAGAACACCAGGACAAAGCCATCAATGTGATTTCTCCAAAAGACTCGGGTTTCCATGGATTTCATCATCTCCTGTCACTACATATTCTGAGATTTTAAAGAGTCATGTCTGCTTGGCAGACAAAGTGCACAAAAGTATTAATTGGCAAAATTCCAATTATCTGTGGTATATCACAAAAGGTGCAAATCAAACGTCAAAAGTAAACAAGATTTAGAGTGTATAAATGGTGAATTTTTTTAAGTCATATGAAAGCATTTCTATTAATAATCAACTGGGGGAAAACAAAGTGTTTATTAAATCAACATGAATACAAAAAAATAGTTGTCATTCAAGTAAACTCAATGCAGAAATTATGTGTCTGATAATGTAATCTTGGGTGTTTGATTGGAAAAAAATTACTTTGGGGGTTTGGAATTGAACCCAGGACTTCATGAAGGCTAGATAAATGCTCCACCACTAAGCTATATCCTCAGCACCCTTCAGACAACTTTAAAAAGATTTATTACTATTGTATGAATGTACTGTTGTATGCACATGAATGTTTTCTTGCATGTATATATGTACACCATTTGCCTGACTGGTGTCCATGAAGGCTGGCAGGAAATGCCAGATCCACACAACCGGGGTCACAGATGGTTGTGAGCTGCCTAACATAAGTGCTAGAAACTGAACCCAGGTACTCTGAAAGAGCACCAAAGGGCCTTAACTAACGAGCCATCTCTCCATCACATCGGCAAATTAGTGTCTGTAAATGCTAACATTGCCAGTCTCTCATTAGAGATGTCCCACCAGAGTAGAATTCAATTTATCTCCTGCAAGAATAGCACTCACTCTCATTTCAAAGTTTGAAACAAAAAGGGTAAAGACAAAACTAACAGAAGGAGGAAGGGAGGAAGGAAGGAAGGAAGGAAGGAAGGAAGGAAGGAAGGAAGGAAGGAAGGAAGGAAGGATTCAAGAAAGAAGGAACACAAGCAGCCGACCTTTGCTGGGAAGTTCTGTCCTGGGATCCAAGGGTCCTTGCTCTGAAGGGAGGCTCTGGCCACTTCATAAGCTCCTCTCTGGTCCCACAAATTCATCCCTGAATCAAAAGAAAAGCAGCTGGGTTTTCATTCTAGTGGAAGAATTTGGCATCAGAAGCTTATTACAAAAATGACACAGTGAAAATACTTGGAAGTTGAGTGAGTCCAGGGAAATGCTAGAATCCATCAAATCATAGTAAGCATTAAAAACGAATGAATTCTGTCAATGTCAACATTAAAATACTATACGTTAAAGACCACAAACATTTTTTTTCTTTCCACTCCTATAATCCATGTTGGATTATTAGTTCAGGCAAAGTATATAATTCGGTCCTTCAATTAGCAACTGAAGTGTACACGCAGTGACTTTTAAAAATGATAAATTGGTGCCATACTTAAGATCAACTCAGTATTAAAAGTCCCAAGGCCTTAGATGTATTAAGACTAAATCCATTTACTTAAGACTCAGTGAATCTGTTAGACACAATGCCAAGTCTCCTCTGGGCACTTAGGAAGTCTAATTTATGTGCCTTGGTAAATGATTCTATAGATAAAATTAATTTGCCAGTTCAGACTGACTAGACTGGTTTATTATTACTTTTTTAAAATAAAATCATTCAAAAAGCTATCCTACACACTTGCTTCTTGGGGTCTTTCCTGTGGAGCCTGACAGGCCACAGGTTCAATTCAGCCCCATTTCCATAAGCAAACCCGATGGAAAGAATAACATTTTTCTCTTCTAGAGGGGTGTATCGTTTTCATAACCAGCATGGTGATTTCTCTGGACTTGCTCGCCTATGAGGTCACACCCTTGCTATTCGGTGGGCCCACAGCATGGGCCTGGAGGTGAGGGATGGGACCAGATTCCCCCACGTGTTATTCCCATTTCTTCAGCCAGAATCCATGATTTTCAGACCTGAGTCATAATAACACAGTTTCAAGTTACTAAAGACTTCATATTTATGGGGCACAAACGGTATTGAAATTTTAATCCTAGACATTTTACAATTCCCTTAATACTTCTAAATCCACACCGTTTTATCATTCTTGATGTGGAAGTCTGCAGTTACAGTCAGGTTACAAAAGGATTACTACTGGAACGTTAACTGTCTCGTGTAGCCTTTCCAGAACATTCTCAAAGCTGGTCTCAAGCATTCTAAACTCCTGGTTATTGAGCAACAAGGGGTGAAACGTCGTGAACATGGCCAGAGGCAGAGGAATGAACTGGGTCCTTCAGCCATGTTGGGGAAGGGAGATAAGGATCAAGTAAGAGGGGTGCAGGAGGGCAAAGGTACTTGTGATAATTAATAATCATCACTTCTAGCCAAAGATTATATACTCGTCTGTGAGAGAAGCTTCTGGGCATGTCTGAGAGTTCATGATTGGATTAACTGACGTGGGACTACTCTAAAGTCGGTGGCACCTTCCCATGGCTGGAGTTTCGGATTCAGTAAAAAGGAGGAAGTGAGCTGAGCAACAATATTCAACTTCTGATTCCTCAGCGTGGATGCAATGTGACCAGCTGCCTCGGACTCCTGCCACTATGCCTCACTTGCTGTGATAGACTGTTCCCTTGACCTTGAACTCAAATAAGCACTCCTGCCTTAAGTTGCATTTGCTTAAATAATTGGTCACAGCAAGAAATGTAACTAATACAGTGTTCAGATGACACAAAACTGTGGGTGAGAGATGATATCTGTACACTTCAGGGGAGCACTAGCTAGACAGAAAGAAATAGAGTGTCTGGAGAGAACACACAAGAAGTCCACCTTGCTGCAGTGGGGTCACGCTGTCAACCTGGAGCCACTGTGTCCATCTGGGTTTTTCATGGGTTGTGCATCAAGCATTTGCCACCATGGGTTCCTGGTCTCATAGTTGCTTTCCCTTTTCTTTACTCACTCATCTTGGGCTTGCTTGTGGGCGCTTCCATTCAGAATCCCCATTCTGTCTACTCGGGTCACAACCTCCTATTGTCCCCCCAGACTAGTGTTTTCTATCCGCATGTTGGAAACCCTGTTCTCTTAAATACATTCCATCCCAGAAGATTCAGCATTGTCAATCCTGTGTCTAACATCCACAGACACACAGAGGGAACTGCCCTACGATGGATGTTGTAGTTTGGTAGTGGCCGCAGTAAGAAATGAGTCATGAAGTAGAACAAACTCACACCAGACCCAGACGGGAGTTTATTAGGAAGAGGGATGGTAGGGAGAGCTTGTGACCTAGAGAGGAAGAGAGGAGAGGGAAAAGGGGACAGGGGAAAGAGGAGGGGGAGAGGGGAGAGGGATGAGAGAAAGGAGAGAGAAGTGGGTGGAGCTTGCTTAAAAGAGAACCCTTGAACACACACAGAGAGCCTATGTAAGGCTATGGGGTAGTGATGCAGGGCTGGAGGGCCCCTGGGCTGACTAATTATTTGCCTGAATGCTTATGGGTACATCCTGCCAGCTAACAGGGGGGGCAGTATAAGCCTGGATTCTAACAATGAACATATTTGGCACAGAGATAACATAATGAACATGAACAGAATCTTTATTCTGAATATGCAGAAGTATAGTTAAATAGTATGTGAAACATAAATGGGCACTGGGAGATGGTCTGCTGTGTGAGAATGATGATCTGGCAATCTCAATTCAGATAGCCAGTATCCACTGGAAAGCAAGGTGTGGCGGTGTGCATCTAGAACCCCAGAATTAGGTACGTGAGGCAAGCAGATACCAATGGATCCCTGGAGCTCACTGGCCAGCCAGTTTAGCCAATTCATGAGTTTTGGGTTCAGCAAGAGATAATAATGTCTCAAAATCAACAACAATAGCAATATTAATAAAGTATAAAGAAACTGAGGAAGAGACCCAATATTGACCACTGACCTCCATCCACACATGCATGTATAAACACATGAACAGTAGAAAATTGTTTTATAGAAATGTAAGTGAATTTTTGCATTTATACATAAGTTCCCTCTCCAAAATATCTAGTAATGCATGAAAGTAGGCATAGGTATGGCAGCGTCTCTGACACATAAACACATCAGCTGAAGTATAGGCTACCCCTACCAGTTTTGAATTAAACTAGCAGTACAAGTCAATTTGTTAAACTGGCTGAGAGTAAAGCCAGTTGTCCTAGGGCCTGGTACTGGACAGAAGAAGTCATCTAACACCAGTATCATCTATTCCCCACCACCCAACCCCAGCCAGAGGAAGACAGAATGCTTCTGCATACATTCCAGCTACAGTACAGAAATGCCTAGAAGACTTTCCCATGGGCTTCTGACGTTTGGGGCAAGGTCTTTGCATGTTCTACAGCCCACATGAGTTGCTATCCTAGATAGAAGGGGACGGAAAATGGTCCCCTAATCAAGCCATTACCATCTGCTCTCCTAGAAGAGATACCTTGACTTTGGGAGCAAATGAAAGGCCTGTGGGTGGGAAACTTAATTTGATCATTCTGAGGCCCAAAAATTCCAATGTAAAGTACCTTCTCAGTCTTTAAAACCAGTTCCTCTGCATTCTAGGTAACAGAGAATGACAGCTACTTGATTTCCTGCAGACCAAATATGCCAAACATTCTCCCCTTTCACCTACATTTTTCCAGACTCTGAGTCTAAAGTAAGGCTCTTTTTTTTGGCTCCAAAGATCTCCACAAAGAGACTTTATTTCTAGATATTCCTAGGAGAATCTGGAGGCAGACTGGGCCAATGCTTGTGAGACACTTTGCAAGGCTCTGGAGAAGTTGCATAACTGCACTATTTGCTGAGCACAGTGTTTATTATCTGTGTACAGTAATAATGGAGCCATCTCTGGGCTTTTTAATTGGTTGCACAATATCCCCTCCACGGGATCTGTGGTCAGGAGGCTGTTTCTTATGAGCTTTGCTTATGTATTTATGCACTAGTATTTCTTTTAGATGATACAAATAAAATTTTTATTTGTGCAGCATGGGTAGACAGGATGAATTACACACAGCTGTGAGATATCAGGATGTGTTTTATGCAGCTATCTTGTTGACAAACCGTAAAAGGAGGTCTTGAATGATGCATGCGTTCAGAAAATATGACCTTATAAAATGCACAGTTTGTATACAGTTTGTTTTTCATAATCTGTATTTGGGCATCGACAAAACTCACCGTTATCTAAAGAAGAAATGTGGGCAGCTCATACTGGGGAGAAGCTTTCAGTCTCTTTGCTCCTGGGTAAACCCAACATGCCATTTGCTGTGTGGATAAGGGGTCTATATACCAGCCTCATCGTGGAAAAAATGCATAGTAGATACTTTGATTTCTAATACAAATTGTCTTTTTTTGGGAATGTGTGTGTGTGTGTGTGTGTGTGTGTGTGTGTGTGTGTGTGTGTGTGTGTGATCTGCTTGTCCCTCAATCAGCATCTGCCATTTTTAGACCTGTCTAAAGATAGACAAGAAAGATGTTATAGACCCACTTCTTCAGAAAAGAATCCATTTAATGATGGCTTTGAATGTTACAGAAAGGATGGCAAAGCAGACATCCCCTAAAATGACCCAGCTGCCACCAACCAAAGTCACCTAGAACATGACGTCTGTTTGAACCATGCCTGTTCTTGCTTGGCCCAATCCCTCCTTTGCCTAGCTAATGAAGGAGAGCATGCCAAACCAAGACCAAGGCATCCTGGTTCCCCAGAGATAGGGACTGATACCACGGCTGGAGGTCACACTATAATAGAGCCACTGAGCAGGCCCCAGTTCCAAGTCTTCCTTCATGCCCCACCTTTCCTCATTGCCACCCCTAAGGGATGGAATCCTCATGGTACCATTCTCTTTCCTTCTATGATCTCCCAGGATTAAGCAAGCACAAATCAGGCCATGCAGGGGAGGGTCTTCACAAACCATAATGTGTGGGCTTGGTCTGGGATATAAGAAACCGAGCATCTAGGTTTCTGTACTACTACTGTGAACAGCAGAAATTCACGTTAATAAATTGAAAATGTCAAGGTTCAATTGACAGTGGGTATCTACCTGACTATTGGAAGAGGGAGTTGACAAACTGGTGAAAATGTTAAGACAAGTGAAAGTAAAGTATTGTCCACAGAGTTCTTGAAAAAAAACATTCCCACCAATACCCATGGGGACTTAAGGAAGGAGACCCAGGTGGGGGTGCCAAAATAGAAATGCAATGTGCTTCAGAAAAGTCTAATGAGAAAAAAAGTTGAAGAAGCTGCCTTGAGTTGAAAAGAAGCCAAGGTCAAGGCCACAGGAAATCATTTAGCATTTTATAAGCCCTGAATACAAAGGCCTACATCAAACCAGGCACAAGCCATCCAGGGGTTTCAGGGTCATGGGGTGCTGATGTGCCCATTAACACAAAGATGCTCTTTGTTCAGACTTACATCTTCAAATGCAACCAGAAAGCAGCAGCATCCTTTCATCCCATCTGTACCTTCTCTACGTGAAAATTAGCAGTTCAATTTAGAAATAACACAGCTCGGAGATCCTCAAAAGAGTCAATGGCAGATGAAGTTAAAAAAAGCATAGGTTACTAGTAGAGAAAACTGACAGCTCTACCTCTGCACAGTGATGAAGACCAGCATCAGTGGGGCACACCACGCAGTTAGAAGATGCATTTGACACGGCATGATAGGAGCAGCATGTTGCATGAGCCATCTTCCACCTTAACATCTGAACTTTGTGGTGGGGGAGATGGCTCAGTAGGTAAAGTGCTTGCCATGCAAGCGCAAGGATGTGAGTTTGATCCCCAGAACTCGAGAAAAAGAACTGGAGGAGGTATCACCTGTTTGTAATCTCAGCATTGGGTGGTGGTTAAAAAAGAAGAAGGAGGAGAAGGGGTGGAGGAGGAGGGAGAGGAGGAGGAGGCAGAGGAGGAGAATCCCTGGGCTGCACTGGCCAGGCAGCCCAACTTAACCAGGCCAGTGGGAGGCTCTGTCTCTAAAACGTAAGAAGGAGGCTGCAGAGATGAATAGTCATTAAGGACACTTACTTTTCTTGTACATGCCTGAGTTCTCTTCCCAGCACCCACAAAGCAGCTCAATGATAACTCCAGTTCCAGGGGTTATGACCCCACCCCTATTCTGCTCTCTACAGGCACTGCAGATATATGATGCACATACATGCAGGTAAATGCATGCATGTAAAAAAAAAAACACTCAGACACAAACAATGAACATAAAAAGTAAAATCAGAAAACAAAAGGGATGGATCTTGGGAAATGATACTGGAGGTTGACTTCTGGCTTCCACTCACATGACCCCCCCCAACCCTCACACACACACCCTATATAACTAGGGTGTCATAATAAGATACATCCTCCAAAAGATGCATCCTACAGTGTTCTGACTAGAACTCTTCCAAATTGTCAAGCATCGAAAAACACCAGGACAATGTGAGATACTACCTCAGCCAGAAAAAGCCCCAGGTAATAAATATCTTCTAAATGTAAGGTGGGTTCCTGATATGGGATTGAGGGACAAGAAAGACACACTGGGTAAAAGCCAAGGAAACATGAATAAAGTTGAGCCTAATTTAACATTAATGTTGGTATTATTATCCTTGCATGTGAATAATAGCAAGTATGTATAGAACACTAACGTAAGATGTAAGTGGAGGGATGGGAAAGCATTTGTACTAGCTTGTTAATGTTTTTATGAAGCTAAAAGCTGTTATAAAATATAGTCCATTCAACTTTTTACAGTTTAAACTGAATCATGCAGGAATCATTCTGGAGGAACTCAGTTTAAGAAAGCAGACATCACAGGGGTTCCAGATTCCAGCCAGTTGTAATGTTTGCTGGATATTTCTTCTATAACACTGATAGGTATTCAGAAGGAAGAAAAGATGCTGGGACTGCAATTAATCATGGACATGGCAGCTGGAAGGCCCTTCCAGCTACTGCAGGACACACTGGAGAACAGAAAAACAAGAGGCTAAACAGAAGGCAAATTCTCATTGGCTTTTATTTAACCTGCAAGATAGTAAAGAGGTAAAGGGAAAATTGCCTCTTGGTTTTAAGACCTGCAAGGTGCGACTGCCACATGACAGATTAAGAAAAAGATGCTAAAGCAGAACCCAGGCATAGGCGAGTAAGAAACATTTGTACCATTTGAAGTCAAATGATGCCCTTTTGGCCTGGGGATGTAGCTCAGTGATTGCGTGCTTGCCTAGCCCCATATTCAAACCCGATTACTGACCAAACTGGAAGAGATGCCAGCCACACATATATGACCTTGGAGAAGTCATTTGAAATTCTTGAGGTTCAAATCCTTTATGAATCACTTGAGGCTGAAGAGCATCATCCACCACAGAGGACTGGCAAGAAGATAGAGTGAGGTCATGATGGAAGGGTACCTGGATGCCCGTCAGGTCAGCAGATCACAGTTTGGATGGAAGCCAACCCAAATGCTCATGCATGTTTTTGTTGATCCACTAGAACTACGAGTTCATTGTTTCTCTTCTCTATCTTTCTATAGACCTGATTTTCCTATAATCAGCACATATTATTTTTATTACAGAGAAAAAAATAAATGGAAAAACATCTATCATTTGGGCTCCTAATGACAAGGCTCACAATCCTCCTGGCACCATCAGGCACAGCCTCGGGCATGAAGAAGACAGAGCCCATTTAGATACAAGAGCAATCAAGTTCTGTGGAACAATTACAGTCCTGCGGAGATGCTTTGGATCTCAAATTGAAATTCAGAAAAAGCTAGTTATGGAATTCCATAAAAATTTCAGATAGATTCATGCCCTAAACACACATTGCCTCCACTAACCATAACTGTAGCTTGCCATGCCTTATAGGGCCCCCATGTGTGAGGAGGAAGACAATTTACATCATTAACTTCTAACTTTCCAGCTTTGGCTGGACAGTGGCAGCTCATACCAGCCCCATTTGACAAACTGTAGGACTAGAGGGTTGTACATGTTTTTCTCATAGTTACCCAGTAATGAATATCAGAGTTAACTGCAAAATCAGAGCTCTTTGCGTTTCAAATGCTATTATCACTTTGTCCCTTGGGAGAAGCTGTTCACTTGTAACAGTTTTGGGGGGTTCAGGTGGGGGAGTGTGGAACAAGGGATGTCAGGACACTTCCTGACTTAGTTTGTAGGAAATAACACAGAGAGAAAAAGGGAACTAAGCATAAACATTTGTAGCCCAGAAATGCTTTTTTGACATTGATAGCAGGACTAGGCATGGATGGAATCTAGTGTACTCTAGTGCAAGGCATGAAACTAGAAGTTCTCAACCTTCCTAACGCTGTGACCCCTTTAGTTTCTCGTGCTGTGATGACCCCCAACCATAAAATTATTTTCTTTGATACTTCATAACTGTAATTTTGCTACTGCTGTGAACCATAATGGAAACATCTGTGTTTTCCAATGGTCTTAGGGGGCTCCTGTGAAAAGGTTGTTTGAGCAAAAGGGTCAAGACCCACAGGTTGAGAATGACTGCATTAAACAGATTAAGCAGCAATGAGAAAGATACTATGCAGCTACAAGAAGCTCTATCTCCATGTTAGAATGCTCCTTAACATCTTCATTCCATCTTAGGATGCTCCCTAACATAGTTCTTCCAACTAAGAGTACTCTAACATCCTTACTTCATCTAAGAATGATCCATACATTCTCCTTCCAAATAAGAGTGCATCCTAATATCCATGCTCCATCTAAGAGTGGACCCTCTTAGATAGTGTCCCTTAGAGAACAACCCTCTAACTAAGATGTGCTCCCCAACATTCCTGGTCCATCTAAAGGTATACCTTAATATCCTTGGCTCCATCACCTGGCATCTTATACCACCTTTGCCAAACCCACACCTGATTTGGTAAACCCATACCTGATTCAGTAAAATTTGATGATGCTGTATTTCTTTCTTCTCTGACTAAATCTTGCCCTCTACTCTTTAAATGTGACCTCAGGTGTGTGTGTGTGTGTGTGTGTGTGTGTGTGTGTGTGTGTGTGTATGCATGCTTGTGCAGGAAGATGCACGTACATATGTGCACATGTGTATGGAGACCTTAGGTTGACTGTGGCTGTTGTTCCTTAGGGGGTCATCTTGCTTTTTGAGGTAGGGTGGTATCTTGTTGGCCTGGGACTCAGTGAATCAGTGAACCTGACTGACCAAGAGCCACAGGGATCTGACTGAGGGTATCAACCTCTCCAGTGCCGGGATTACAAGTGTGCTGTCACCCTGGCTTTTTGATATAATTGCTAGGTATTGAAACCAGATCCTTGGTTGGGTGATGTAGTGGTTGCTGTGATAGAACACTATGACCAAGGCAAATTATAGAAGAGAGAGTTCATGGCAGCAAGAGTGGCATGCCAGCTGAGCGTACAAGAAGCAGAGAGAGAGAGAGAGAGAGAGCAGAAAGGAGGTAGAGGCTATACATGTTCCAACTGATGTACTTTTTCCAGCAAGGATCTATCTCCTAAATTCTCCACAAACAATGGCACCAACTGGGAACCATGTGTTCAAACACTGAGCCTGTGAGGGACATTCTCATTGAAACCTCCACACATGGCAATCATGCTGCTTTAACTGAGCCATTCCCCCTTGTCTGCCTTCTCCTGACCATCCTTCTGTTCCATGGAGAACTCATGTTTCTGAAGCTGATGAATCCCAAATCTCCCCATCTGTTCACCTTAACTATCTCTTGAGCATGCTGACTTCAATCTGCTCAGCATCACTGTTTCCTGTCTGCCATACTTAATAAAAAGGTTTATCTCCATCCTTTAGCCATGTAAACACCACTAACATCCACCAATTTCCCTTAAGCTATATGAGTGGGTGACCTCTTTGACACACTCTTTGTTCTGCTGTGTCAACAATACCAGTTGAGTATTTGGCTCCTGTTCTCTTTTTGATATCTAAAACCTCTAGTATTTCTTAACTGAACACTGCCTTTGCCTGCTTTAAAATTCGCTGAATGATGTATTCATTGGTCTAACTGGAATTTAGTTCTGTCTGGTGCTAGCCCTGATAAATGAGAGTCTAATACTAAGGACTGTGACAGTAGCCAGAAATGCCTAGAACTTGATCTAGGCAATACAGGTTCTCCCTGTAATCTTAAAGGAGGAACACATTGAAGAAGAGAAAAATGCCTGGCAGGGTCTTTCTGCAGAGGAACAGGCAGTGGGAGATAATTGTGTCCTTGGAACAGAAAGGCAATCAGTGTGGTTAAAATGGGGTAAGCTGTGGGCATAGGAAGGAGATAAAGTCCAGGTCATGGTGGGCCTTCCAAGGCAGAGTTTGAATTTTGAGTGCAGAGACGTAAGCTGACTCATACTAGAAACATTTTCCACCTAGCAGCAAAGTGTCTGAAGCTTGGAGAGAAATAGATGCCAACTCCTCCTGGGATACAAATGCAGCTCTGAGCACAGATTATAAAAACAGTAAAAGCATACTGATGGCAATCAGTAGAGCGATGTCTATGCTGACCACTCTGGCTAGAAAACAGTGAATAAAAATGAAATGCCCTGCCGAGTGCAGCATGGTGGAGTACTCACCTCCAGCAAGTGCCACCTTGCTTATTCTGTCGTCACTGCTGTCTCAGATACTTTCGAAGCCCACAATGCCTTCCCTTGAGGACTTTGCATTTCTCCTTCCCTTTGTGGAGAAGTCCCTGTTCCCAAACCTTCATGTGAGGTTTGCCCTCCCCAAACCTTTTTCAAGCCTCAGTTCAATGTCACTCCATAGAGCGGCTACTGTACTTGGGCGTCCTTCCTCTCAATCTATTTCTCTTTAGCCCTGCATCTTGTTTGAATCCTTCATGCACTCAGCATGATACAAATTTATTTTATCTATTTAGCCTTTGGCCCATCTCTACTGCCTCACATTTAATCAAAACTGGGCATACCCAAGGGTAGAGTTTTCGACTGTCAAGTTCTCTGCTTTATTCTCAGGTACAGACATGTATTTGTACAGAGAAACAAGGAACAAGTTAAAACAGTTCGCGGCTGGGTTGAAGGTGATGATAGAGGTGTGGGGTCAGGGGTCGGGGGGGGGGGAGTCCAGGGCTTGACTCTCTACTTCACCGCTCTGACAGATGACAGTGGTGTTCACTCCCTTGCAGGATGATGCACAGAACACAATCCACAAGAGCCTTATTTATGAGCCAAAAATTCCAATTTACTTATTTTTAATGAGAAAGAAGTGCTATGTCAAGCCCAGACCTCATCTAGAGCATTTGGCTCATTATCTACCCAGCAGGAAGGCTTCCTTGAGGAGCCAAATTAAAATCAAACAGGCAAGTGAGAGGCTATAATAGAAACCATCATCACAGGAGCCAGGTCTTGCTTTCTCTGTTCAAGAAGGTCCGCCTGCTATGCCAGCCAAGGGGGCACTAAGCCCCAGTGAGTACATCAAAAGTCAGAGACCACAGGTCCATCACAGGCATGTCAGGTTCATTTTCTATACACTCCTTGAGTCCCCGAAGGCCGCCCTCACATGATGTAGTTCAGTCTTTTGACACTGTTTAGAATACTCTTTTTCTTCCCATGGGGAAATAGCTTTTGGATTGGAAAAGGCAATGGAAGAGACACTTCCCTCCCCACCCCCTTCCCACCTGTGAAACAGTTGCTTCTGAAGGAAGCCTCCTGTGGCTTGCTTGGGATGACCTGGGAATGTGTGGGAAAACCAATGTGGGGTTGGAGGACCTTGAAATGAAACAGTTAAGGTGACTGGCTTAGGGCATACATGCCTATATCCTCATGACCAAGGGTAAAAATGAGACAGTCTGGACATGGCTGTAAAATGATTTTGGTTTTCTAGCTGTTGGTTCCGAGTATTATCTTTGAAATCCTAATTTAGTTAGTCCAATAGAACCACTCAAAACTATTACACCACAGAATTCAAGTTCTGAGTTCAGAGAACTCCTAATGCATTCAACTTGGAAAGAATCTGTTAGGCATATGGATTGACCTAGGAACATTTTTAATAGTGTTGACTAGCATTGTCATGTTCTCAGCTTAAAAACTAAACAGCATGCTTTGGTGTCTCCAAATCCTTGCTTTGCTTTAGTTTTGAAAATGCAAATTTCTCAATTTAGAAGCTTTCAAACTTTTAAGATTTTCCCCCATCTTAATACCCAGTCTTACTCTGATCTGTTCCCAAAGAAAACAGTGCCAGCCCATGCTAGGCTGGCTACAGGTCTAGTCAGAATACAAAGGCCAAAGAACTTACAATTAATGCCATTGTTTAAAGTCCACAGTGATAATGCATTAGTTGCTCCAAATGCATCCTCCATTCTCCAGACATGGGCACTAACATGGCAACCTGGGACAAGGTAGCTGTCAATGCCATAATCTCTCTCACTCACTCTTTTCTTCTCTTAGCCTCTGACCACATCATATAGTCCCATGAGCAAAAATTGTAGAAACAATGAGTATTTATTAATTATTACTAGGGTACATCATTGGAACCACAAAAAGAGGTAAAATCTTCCATGGCTGTCCTTCTCTACTGCTGGAAATGGAGCTGGAAGGATCATGTGTATGTAGCTAGACGTGCTGACTTTGCTGGGTCTCACCTAATCATTGTGCCCCAGATATCAGTGAGAGGCCTTGTCTCAAAAAGGTGAATGGGTTCTGAAGAATGAATATCCAGGGTTGACCTCTAGCCCCCACATAGATGTGCACAGAGCACAGATCCTCATTGAACCTCCCCAAATATATGCACCTGCACATACATGAGCACATACCTGCACATATACACAAATAAAGTACAATCGGTGTTTTAAAAGTTAGCACTGGGAAGTAAAGATGGATCAGCAGGTAAAAGAACTTGCCAGAAAAACCTGGTAACCTCAGTTTGATCCCTAGAACCCACATAAAGATGGAAAGAGAGAACTGACTGCCAGGCTCCCTGATCTCCAATTACACACCATGACACAGAGCCCACACACGTATATTGTACTTGTTCATTCTCTCTCTATCTCCTCCCCTCCCTCCTTCTCCAAAACACAATAAACAACAACAATAATAATTTAAGTTTTAAAGTTAGCATTGCAGAAAGAAGAAAGGAGAAACCTCTTCAGAGCCTCCCTCATCCCTGTGTGTTCCTTCCTCAAGTCCCACCCCCTCCTTCCAGTGGGGAGCAGAGCATTTATAAGAGGAGAATAGAAGGCAACACAATCTGAGCAGATGGACATCCCAACCACAGCGGACATGTCATCAAAGGCTTCTGTGGGGAGAATGCTGATGTCAGGGGGCTGAGGAGGCTTCTTGGGGAGATGCCTCCCAACCCAACTCCCTCTCAACACTGCCCCCCGTGTCTCCTCTCTACCTATAAGAAGAACAATAAGAAGGTGGGTATGTATCCAGAGAGCAGAGACCAGTCAGAGGGGAATGGTAGTGCGTCGGCTACCTTCAAGCTCTGTTGTAATAGAGTATTCCTTGTTGTTCTCTGAGAAAATGGGATTGACTTCTTCTGCCTCTGTCTCACAGTTCCAAACTCTCTAGTCCTTTATCTTTGAGGAGGGTATTGTGACAGTCATTCTGTTTGTGAGTGAACAGTGAAGTTGGATCCCAATCAAGTTACCAGATTTAGAAAATAAAAACGGGGGCTGGGGGGGAGCAGTTAAATCTGAACTTGGAAAAAAATGACTAATTTTTACCATTAGCAAAACCTGTGCAACTTATAGTTCATATACCCATTTTACCCACACATATGGATACATATATGCACACATTTGGTATTTACATGGCACCTTCTATTCTTGCAACTTATCCTTCATGTATCCATTTTCCCCATGCATATGGAAACGTATGTGCACATGTTTGTTGTCTCCATGTCATCTTCTATTTTGCCTGACAACCCTTGATCCAGGCTTCATTGAATAGTTCAGGGGCCCACAACGCAAAAAATCTTCACTCCGGAAAATGTTTTAGTTTTAAAATGTAAAGTTAACATGAGAGAGGCTCAGTCAGCTTCCATCAAGAGTCAGTGCAGTTAGACTATGACATGGAATCTAAGAGCAAATGACCTGGTGACATTTTGGGGAGGA
The DNA here is from genome assembly GCA_030556225.1 of Cricetiscus sungorus. Lineage (NCBI taxonomy): Eukaryota > Metazoa > Chordata > Mammalia > Rodentia > Cricetidae > Cricetiscus > Cricetiscus sungorus. The sequence goes on from JANBXA010000007.1 coordinate 93,611,319, forward strand.
CAGTGGCTTTATGCTCAGTAAAGGACACTATTCTTTGCCATCACAGGCTTTCCTAACCAACTGTTGGAAGACACTGTCTACACACACCCAAGTGTTTCATTCGGGGTTCACACGACTCCATCTGTCACCAGAACACATGTTTGGCACAGACTGAAAGCCAAGAGTCGTCTAACAAATATTTCAAAACTGAATTTATATCTTTCTAACACATGGTTTATATACGGATGTCATACCTAGCAAGCTTTGCAGTTCTCAAATAATATCCCGGCTAGAGCACGAGTGATGTCTACAGCCAGCCACAATAATGAAATGACTTGCTTTTAAAATATGTTAAAGAAGGCTCAGTTTATGAGTGGGCTCCTGCCAGAGTCGCCTGTTACAGTATGCAATTGTTATAAAGTTCAGGACAAGAATCCAAATGCATTCACCATAAGCCAAATATTTGCATAACTCCTTATTCAAAGGGGAAGCACTCCTGGAAAAGCATAAATTTAGGTCACTCTTATCAAGGGTGGCACTCATATGTTAGCAAACTTCAGAATTGCCTTCTACCCCCCCCCGAGTATCTCCACCACCTAGAAAAAAATATATGTAGGCTGTACAAAGTGAATTTCTCTGTGATTAACATACTCTGAGAGGCTGCCTGCTGTACGTTGTTCCTATAGGACATTTCTAGGTGAACATCCAAATTACCCAAATGTAGTTATTTCTTCTTCAGCATCGAAAAGCCACGTATTTGCAGACTTTCTGTTTCTTTCTCATCTCCCCCCCTCCCCCTGCCACACACACACACACTACAGGATAGCGTGTAGACACAGTCCCAGTTCATTAGACAGCAGGCGATATTTGCCACTGGCTGGCCAACGATGTTCTTGTAAATATTTCAGTCCCCTCCCTGTTCCCAAGAAGAAAATGGAAAAACTGAAACAGCTATGCAAGCAGGGTCTGTGCACTGGCACAAACTGTAATTCTGCTTTTACAGTGCGTCCTGGAGATTACTGTTCATGAGAACCATTCAGGGGGAGGGGGCAAAGAAATTGTCACATTGATTTTCTGCAGAAATTGTGCGATTTATAGTTTTCAACTTGACTATATAAGCATAAATCAGAGCCACATGGAGAGAACACTCATCTTGAATCCCACACATCTCCTGTGCTCAGCCAAGCCTAGAAGGCCGTCCATAAAGGGAACAGAGAGTTTCGCCCAAAGGGTAACACCTGACTTTCTTCACGGGGAGGCTCGGTTTATCTGGCATTGTCACCACTGATTGGAGAAGTTCTTGCTAGAGTGTACAACTCAACTCGTCTCCTCTGGCAGTGTGGGTATGTTTGTTGCTGGTGTTGTTAAAAGCAGTGTTGTACTGATGCACCCCATACATCATCTCACACAGGTGGGCAAAGATATCATGTAGGTAGGGTCTGTTCACCTGTTCTATGCAGAGCAGAGCAATGAGCCACAGAAGTCAGCTCTAACTGGCAGTCAGCTCAAACCCAAGCCACAAGGGCTGGTGCGATGGCTCCATCTCTAAAATACTTGTCTTACAAGCACAGGGACCCGAGTTCAAATTCCAAAACCCACGGGGGAGGGGGGAGGTGTGTATAGAGGCAAATACTTATAATCCCAGTGTTGGGGAAATGAAAGGAGGCAGATCTCTGGGGCTTCACTGGCCCCTCAGCCCACTAGGCAAATTCCAGGTCATGGAGTGATCCTGTCTCAGACAAGGTGCATGGCTCCTGAGGCAGATCTCTCGCTTCCGTGTGTGCTATGAGCACTCGTGCAAAGACACGCAGACAGACAGATGGACGGACGGATGGAACACACACACACACACACACACACACACACACACACACACACACACACACGGGGTGGGAGTTGGAGGAGTGAGAATCCAAGCTTTCCATCTTCCATGCTCCTGTTATTCTGCTCAGAGCTGCTGTGGTGGGCACCTGCCATCCTTTGAGCTTTCCCTCTCACCTACACTGGCACCCCTGCTATGCTGGTCTCAGTTCTCCCATCTGTCTGCATACTCTCCACCCCATCCTGTTTTCACACCAACTGCTGGGGTAGATAAGAGGGCTTGGAGGAAGGGCTGTGGTAAGGACTTCATAGGAGCCAGGGTCTGACAGTGAGCTCCAAGAACAGCCATCCAGGGTTCCAGAGCCTCCTGCTGAGCCCAGGGTGGGGGCAATAACCTGGCATGGCATGGTGGCCCTGTGCCTTGTTTCCTGACTCACCTACAGTATTGGCTTTCCTCCTACTCTGTCTCACCAGATGAGTCTGGTCATGCTAGCTTTGTCTTCTCCCAGCCTCAGTAGAGCTAATCAATTCCCTCCCCCATTTTCATAGTCAGGCAAGTTGTCTGTCTCAGTGAATGCCATCTAGCATCCTCACAGCATGACTGATCCCAAATGAGGCTCACACAAGAGCCTTGTTCTAGTTCTTTAAGCACCAACATTCTCTTGCCCATCGTGTTGTCAGTGCATTGGCATACTGCTAGGACCTGGCCATAGGATGCTGAGAGAAACTGTGGCTTTCTGCCCTCTGAGCTCTTCAACTCAGCACCCTGGACCTACCACATGCTGAGTAAATGTGTCAAAGTGATATGAAAGAGAGGGAAGGGGTTCTTGGCCTGCTCGGTGATGTGTCTGCAAATTACCTCTACGGCAAGCAGCCCAACATCCAGGAGCAAAATGTCAATGCTCCTAGCAGGACGATGCGTTTGTGTCAGCATTATTTTCCCAGCATCCTCACCTCTGACAAGGACTCCAAGCCTCCACACGTTTAGGACAGCTTCCTGTATGTCCACCTATTCCAGAGTTCAGCACTGAGGTCCCTCCTGCCTTTGGACTCCACGCAAGCAGTGGGCCATGATGATGTTCTCAGTGAATGGTGGACTCTGGTCCTATATCTTCTAGCTCAGTGAGTCAGCCTTGGAACGAATCTGAAAGAGCCTGGGACTCAGCCTTGTCACCTCGCCTTAGAGAGCCAGAACCACCTGGCAAGCTGGCTGCAAGATGCTCTTAAGCAGTACAGAGCCAAACCCCTAAGGTCAAGGAGGGGAACAACTTACTTCCCTTTCCGTTCTCTGACAGCCTTCTAATTAGGATAGGGTCCATTTGGCATACAATACTAAAGACCTCCCCAGACACTGGCCACCCACTCTTTTTCACAAAGGGCTCCAGATCAGGATACCAGCAGACATGATAATCTGGCCAGCATTTAGTAACATTGTTTAGCTTTCCTCTGATTTATTTTTCTAGCATTTATGTCACAAGATCCTGGCCCTATGTTTCTAACACACAAGAACCATTTCCTTCTTAAATAAATTTATGCAAAGGGGGAAAATTAAGATCAATGGAAGAAAAAGTATCTAATACTAGCACAGACAATGCATGCCTACCAAAAAAAATACAAGAAAGTGGTTCTCAGGTCCCACTGGGATTCTGAGTACTGCAAGGCCTGCTCAGTCCATGGCTAGCAGCTGCTGATGTATGTTTAATTACTTAATGAGCTAGATAAGAAGCTCTCACCACCATGATAAACACGTGATGCTGATTTAGGCTGGGATCCAGCTGCTCATGTTCATAATGAGTTCCTAGTAGATGGTTTGGGTGCAAGTCATATTGTAGACCAGACAACCTGGCCACTGAGCCAATGGCCTTTGGCCACTATCCTAAACTTGAAGTACAGAGGATGCTGTTGCTGTGGGTGTTTCCCACTGTGGTTGGAGCAGCTTTGGTTTACCATGCTGGAGCCCATACTCTTCCATGCATCGAGTAATGAAGTATCACTGCTTACCAAACAATCCAGAAATTCAAAAACAGTGACCACATGTATGTGGTGATGAGCAGGACACAACTTGAGATCATTTTGAAACCCAGCAGCTTGCGTCGAGCATCAATGACAAAGGTCATAAAATCGGTGATGAAAGAGTTCAGAGTCCAAATGGAATGATAACAGTGTCAGACAAAGATGGCAGAATATTTAGGGACCATGACTATTATAGCCCCAAAGCCTTGAGAAAGGAACCAGGGAAAGGGGTTCAGAGGGCAGAAATCAGGCAGGCTTCCCCAGAGATAAGGATTGCAAGGACAAGGAAACAGAATACAACTCCAGCGATACTAGACATTGTCTGTAAACAGGCAAAGCTAATAGAATCTAGGCCAGTCTAGGGGCAGTACCTCTTCTGGTACCTGTACCTTTTGGAAAGCTTTCATAATGAAGTTTCCCGAGTCCCTAAAAAGAAAAGAATACTCTTTTCTGTAACCAATCAAGCACTATGCCATAAACAAGTGTGGGCTTCATAGTCCAAGAATGAAGCCTGTACCACAAATCTGCAAGATTGTGTCCAAGTCTATGCCCTGGTTAGCTTTAACTGTCAACTTGGCATAACCTAGAGTCTCCTGAGAAGGGGGTCTCTACTGAAAAATTGCCTAGATTATATTGGTCTGTGGGCTGTTTATGGGGATTGTCTTGATTGTTAGTTAATGTGGGAGGTGTCAGCTCACTATTGGCAGTATCATTCCCTGGGTGGGCAAGCCTGGGCCGTATAAAAAAAAGCTATCTAAGCATGGGTCTTGGAGTAAACTAAAAAACCATTCCTTCATGGTTTCTTGTTTCAAGGTCCTGCTTTAGCCTCTGCCCTGACTTCCATCATGGCAGGGAAGTTAAGGCAGTAGGTGCTTGAAGCAGTTGGTCACATGGCATCAGCAGTCTGGAAGCAGAAAGCAACTGAATGGTGTTCGTGGCTCAACTAATGCCTCCCCACTTTTCTTCAGTATAGTCCCCAAGCCCAGGGAAAGGTGCTATTCTTCTTTACGGTGAGTCTTTCCACCCCAATTAACCTCATCTAGACAATCCTTTTTTAGTCTCTGGAGATATGTCTCCTGGGTGATACCACACCATGCCAAGTTGACAATTGACACTGACTACCACACCTTCCTAGCCTATCCTTCCTCACGTGAATAATGATATAGATTTGTGGATTGCCACTGGAATTCTTGAGGACCCAAGGATAAGTAATTTTTATTGTGAAAAAGTTTCAAGACTACATCCATTGAGTATGCCAGTTTAAGATTAGTGGTGTCTGCCCTTCACAAGCATCAACTTCCCAAGAACTAATGATGCTATGTCTAGAGAAAGAATAAGGCAGGATTCAGTAGGAAAATAAATGGGATCTGGTACTCAGTAGACACACAGTGGACATTGGTGATCACAGAATTGGGTGGGCGATGGGGATTGTCCTTCTGTATATATGTTTCTCTTACTGGTTAAAGAATAAAACACTATTTGGCCAATGAGGCAGGAAGATAGGTGGAACTAGGAGACAAGGAGAATTCTGGGAAACATAGGCAGACAGAGTCATTATATAGGCCACCAAAGAAGTAACAGGTCCAGTCCCTTCTTCTCCAGTAAGATAAGACCATGTGGAAATACTTGGATTAATAGAAATGGGTTAATAATTAAGACAGCTAGCCAATAAGAAGTCCTAGCCACCAGCCAATGGTTTTATAATTAACATAGCAACTATGTGTTTATTTGGAGCTAAAGGTGGTGGGCTGGCAGGAGAAAACCTACAGCAACAGGTGAGTTTCCAGCTCCTGCTAGATTTCTAAAATTCCATCACTACTTGTATTCCATGCATATTACATGCAGTTTTAGTTCAAATGACTTTGTACTGATAACTAAAGCTTGAATTAACTTAAAGAATATTCATTGCACATGATTCTGTGTTACGTAAGAACATTTTCATAGACCATATGCTGTCTGTGAGCATATCCCTCTTTCCAATCTATGCCAGCCTTGGAACATATCTGAAGAACAAATTTGCTATTCAAAACTAAAGTTCTGTTGGAGCAGGCTTCAGAAGAGAAAAAATATAGATGAAAATGGAAATCTTCTAGAGAATGTCACATGCTTGACCAGGACAAGATGTTGCGAAAATAATGGTAATTTTTAACAAAATACTCAGATTTTAATCAAGAAAATTCAGAGTCAATGTTTATGATATTTTTGAGGAGTGTCACAAAAGGCAGGTAGAAGTTTTTTTACATACTTATTACATATAGTCATAGGGTTTAAAGTAGTTCATAATCTGTATTGTAAGAACTCCTATGTCAACTTTTAAAAACAATTCCTCACAGCACAAAGACAAAAATATTTAAAGATAGAAGGCTTTTTTAAAGGTATATTTAAGGAATTTACATATCATGGTAGTATGTGGTGGCACACAACTTTATCCTAGCCCTTGGGAGCAGAAGCAGATGGATCTCTGTGAGTTTGAGGCCCACCAGGACTAAGTAGTGAAACCTTGTCTTAAAAATGAAAAAAAGGGCTGTAGAAAAGGCTCATCAGTAAAGACCACTGGCTGCTCTTCCAGAGGTTCTGAGTTCAATTCCTGGCAACCACATGGTGGCTCATTACCATCTATAACAGGATCTAATGCCCTCTTTTGGAGTGCAGGCATATATGTAGACAAAGCACTCTATACATAGAATATATAAATAAAACATGAAAAAGATCATTTTCACATCAGAACATATTTAAAATGGACCCAAACTGTTTTAAGTAAAAGCAGGATAATTGCTAAATGCTTTCTAAATACTTACCCTTACACCCATAGATAAATTCACTTCCAATCAAATGATTTTCCTTTTGCAGCAGACAGAGATGATGACAGAAAGCCACAGGGGGTTAAAATGTAGAGACCAACTGATTATGGGGCTCTCAGCCCAGATGATGTGTCCACAACCACAACCCATACACATAAGGCTCATGAAATATCACCAAAGAGGGGACAGAAAGATTCTAACCAGAGGCCCTGGAAGTTTGCTGCAAGATAATGTCTTTTATACATGAGGAGGAAGCTGCGCCTATGAAATCAAAAAAATATGACCACCTAAGCAAAACTTGGACACTAAAACATAGATGGGAGAAAGCTCACAAGATCTCATCACTGTATAAGAGCTACAGGAAACTAATAGCCATTGAAGGAGGGAGGATCAGTCTTCCACAAGGACAAGGCCTCATTAGATCACACAAGTCCCAAGTGGTCAGCCCTAAACACATATACATACAATTCAGCAGGGTGTCTTTATATATTTATTTGTGTGTGTGTGTGCACGCATGCACGAGTGCTCACATACATATCAATGGTAAATTAAAGAAAAAGAGGCCATGAATTTGAAAAAGGCTGGTGTGTATGAAAGGAATTGAAGAGAGAAAGACAGACAAATACACACTCTGTTGTAAAATCCCTTCACCTTTAACTCAAGTATGTGATAAATTAAAATATATCTGGACAGAGTTGGATATGTCCCCCAAAGTGTAAGAATTCTATGATATAATCAAACTCATTTATCTATCAATGACAATTATATCACTGTGTCAATTAATATTTGTATCAATAAGCCAAAAGGAGAGGGGAAAGACATTTAGCTTTGGTGTTCAAAATTCAGTTCATATTTAATATTGATTATTTCTAAAAGTCCAACCTGACAAATAAAAATAGATGCCTCACTAAAGGAATGAATTTGATACTTAAGTCAGCAATCAATTCTCCAGTCTGTGGTGAGGGGGAGCCTTTGCTTCAGAGAAGGCTGAAGCAGAAGGATGCCTGCTATTTGCATACATTTGTAAACCTCTAGTTTATCTTTGAATCACTGTGATAAAGCAATAAAAAAGAACTCTGAGAAATAAATGTTAGAAAATAGGAATTATTTATAGGTGATATGATTAGTTACCTAGGAAACCCAGGCAAGTCAGCTGAATATCTTCTAAAAAGAAACAGGAGATTTTAATAGATATACCAGTCCCCAAATGTGTGTGTGTAAATCAATATGAGAAAATGTCATTACTAAAATAAAATTGAAAATTGGATTCCATTTAATGATGGCAAGGAAAGAAAAACAACCAAGGGTGAAAAGCCACCTAAAATGCAAGGTGGGAGATGGATGATAATGCTATTCATATAAAATTATGGCTTATAGAAGGGTAGTGCCATAATATGTAAATAGCCCTTAATAAATCAATTGCAGGAAGATAAATCTCGCAGTAACAAAGTGACCAAGAAACAAGAAGTGGCAATTCAAAACTCAAGAAGCTCAAATTGATTTTTTAAAAATAGAACAGTCGCACTACATTACCACATAAAGAAAAATCTCCTCAACTTCTCCACCTGCTGACTTCATGTTTTTATGTGCACAAACACCCATTAGGCAAATACGTCTTTATCCCTCACCCACCCCCAACCCTACAAAGAAGAAACAATTGTGTATCAAGGAAAACTTTGGGGAAAAGCTCTGGATAATGCAGAGAACCCCTGAAGGATCTATCTATTGCAAATTTATACTACATATGGAGGTCAAAGGGCAACTCTCAGGAGTCTGTCCTTTCCTGTCACTTTGTGGGGTCCAAACATGATTGGGCCACCAGGCCCATAATAAGCACCTCTGCCACTGAGTCATCTCTCTGGCTCCCCATCTTATGTTATTTATTTATTTATTTATTTATTTATTTATTTATTTATTTATTTATTTATTGTGACAGCGTCTCTCACGGCATCAAGCCACATACCACTAAGCCCACCTTTAAAATGGATGCAAGGTGCCAGCAAGTCTGCTGTTTACATGGATGCTGGGGCTCTGAACACAGGTGCCTATGCAGCAAGGACTTCAGCCAATGAACCATCACTCTTAAGAACAGCCAACAGTTCTCCTCAATCTGTGGGGTCACAACCCCTTTGGGAGTCATATATCAGATAGCCTGCATATCGGGTATTAACATTTACAATTCCTAACAGTAACAAACTTATAGTTATGAAGTAGCAATGAAATAATTATGGTTGGGGGTCATCACAACATGAGAAACTATATCAAAGGGTCGAATCATTAGGAAGTTTAAGAACCACTGATTTAGCCCTTTTAAAATTTGAAATGAAAACATTGCAACCTAGGGAACTGGCAAAAAAATATATATAGTGATAATTGTAAACAATAAAATGAGCAATGAAGAGTGTTCAGGACGACAGGGTGGGAGACACAGCCTGTGGGGGCAGATTGCAACACATGGCCACACTTCATGGAGTTTCTTAATACTCTCCAAACTCAAGTGGAATTCTAATCCAATCCTGCTCACATCCACTATAGTTTATTTTCGACTCTAAAATTTCTATGGAACATATTCAAGAAAGTACAGAATAGTTCTGAAAGAACAAACCAAGAGATTGAAATTTTCCAGATATTAAAATTGTTGTACAGCAATATGAACAGATCAATAGAGGCAAACAAAAGCATTAAAAATCACCTAAATATGTGTGAAAATTTAGCACATGGTCAAGATATTATTTTCAATCACTATGATGAAGTAATCGGTACAATTGGGCAGAAATGAGATATGTAGCCTCATTTTTTATAATATCAAAACAAAGTCTAGATGAATGCATACTTCAGATGTAACAGAAATAAAAAGTATGAAGTCACTAAGGTACAAACAGCTCCATGGGGCCTTTCTGGAAATCATGGCAGAGGCATTCTTCTGCTGTCAAAGATGCCTGTTCTAATCCCAATGGAAGCCACTAAAATACAACAATGAAACCAGAGAATACAGTGGACCAACCCTATTTATTTAAAATAAATCAGGAAAAAAGGCAAAATGGAAGAAAAACAAACCAGCGAATATAAGAGAAACAATGGAGTAATGAGTTTAACGCCCCCCTCCCATGAGGCTGGGACATAGCTCAGTTGGTAGGGTGCTTGTTGGACATGAACAAGTCCTGGGTTCAATTCATAGCACAACATAAATGGGTGTGGCTATGGTGGTGCACACCTATAATCTTGGCACTAAGGAGGTAGAGGCAAGAAAGATTGGAAGTTCAAGGTTATCCTTAGCTACATAGCAAGTTTAAGGCAAGCCCTGGACATGACCTTGTTTAAAAATAAAAAACTAAATAAATAAATAAATAAATAAATAAATAAATAAATAAATCCTACTCCACTATGGATAATCAGATTAAATATAATTGAATTAATCTTCCATTTAAAAGGCAAAGACACTCAAAAAGAATTAAAAGACAAAACCAACTATATGATATTTTCTAGAAAATTAACACACATACACACACACTACACACACACACACACACACACACACACACAATGTGTGTAAGCCTTTCTGGATGGGAGGGTGTGAGCCATAAAATACAGGAAGAATAATGGCACTCCATGCTTTTACACACAGCATAGGAAAGTTCAGGTGACTGCATTAATATCAGAGTAGACTTCAGACAAGAATCATTTCCTGGTCTGGAGAGATGGCTCAGTGGTTAAGAGTATTCACTCCTGTTCCACAATACCTAAGTTCAGTTCCCACCAACTGTACTACTCACAACTGCCTTTGCAACTCCAACTCCAGAGGATCTAAAACCCTCTTCTAGTCCCTATGAGTACTGCACTCACATGTACATATTCTTATACAGGCACATGTCTACGTACCGCCCACAGACACACACATAACTCCAGGGGCATCTAATGCCTTCTTCTGACATTCATGGGCACTACACTCATAGGCATATAGCCACACACAGACACATGTACTACTACTACTACTACTACTACTACTACTACTACTACTAATAATAATAATAATAATAATAATAATGGAATAATTGCCAGACACAGAAAATTTCATACTGATGTATGTGTAACCTTAAAGAATTTCCAAAGTGAAGCAAATTGACTTGAATCTAGGATTTTATTTTTCTTTTAGTAATTGATAGAAATAGTGAGATACAGACAGGTAAACTCTTCCAAGACCAGTTACAGGACACCATCCTCCCAGGCGCTGTAGAACACATAGTGCTTTGCAAGTGCTTGATGGGAGATGTTATTCTGTATATATGTTTCTCATACTGGTTAATAAAGCCCTGTGGCCAATAGAAAACAAGATAGGCAGGGCTAGGAGACCAGGAGGAGGAGAGAGGAAGTAGTAGGAGTCGAGATGTAGCCCAGGGAAGGAGCAGGATGCCAGCCTCGGCTCCCCGATAAGACGACCACGTGGAAATGGGTTAATAATTAAGGCAGAGCTAGCCCATAAACAGTAATGGTAACTGGCCAACGGGATTGTATCAAGTACGGAGTCTCTGAGTGTTATTTGGGGCTGGCGCGGCAGAGGGCCCAGTGGGCCCACGTGGCAGCAGGACCGGGAGGCCGGCGGGGAGACCTGAGTGTTATTTGGGGCACACGTGGTTGCAGGACAATGGCGGCAGAACCAGCGGCAGCCAGCGGGGAAACCTGCTGTAACATAATGGTGTCAGAAGCGGGATTGAGAACTTTCGCTTAAAACTTAACAAAAGCTTAAAAAATAGTTTTTAGAAACAAGGGAACAGAGACTTCTTAGTAGCAGCATTTTCTCAGTTGGATTCGTTTTGCTGTAGTCAGAAATTTGCGCGGCTCCTTTAAGGGAGGTTTCCAAAATTAGCATAAGCGGCAAAAAAAAAAAAAACCGCCTTGCTTTTAAAGAGCTCTGCTAACAATTCATTGGTGTGTAGGAGAGCTACAATGAAGGTTTACACTGTGTTTTAAAAAATACGCTGGCTTGGGAGAGAAAAAGGAAGGGGATACAATGGTTTAAAAAAGAAAAAAGAAAGTAGAATGAATGGGTATAATGGGGCATGCCATTAATCCCAGCACTGGGCAGACAGAGGCAAGCAGATCTCTGTGATTTCAAAGTAAACCTGGTATGCAGTAAATTCCAGGACAGATAAAAGTTACACAGAGAAACCCTGTCTCAAAATATGTAAAAAAAAAAAAAAAAAAAGTAGAATAAATAGATTAATAAAAAAGCCACGTAAAGATGGCAAACACAGAGAGATTTTGGATACTATACGCGCTTCTGTTGTCTTTAAATTATTTGATTGCTGAGAAAATAATAACTACTGATAAAAGAAATGCTGCTAGATTAATTCAATTTATATATTTTAAAAATGATTTGACTCCAAAATTTAAGCCTAAGGACAAGCTACTAGGGAAAAGGATTTTTATTTTTGTTTCCACAGAAAATGAAAAGCTATGGATTCTTTCCAGACTTATGTGGTTTGATCAAGCAAGACCCCCTGAAACAATGCCCCAGGTGATCCAACATTCAAAGTAGTTGAGACAAAGCCTTGCAGACTACTGCCAGGATTTCTGCGTCTTCTTTGGACCCCCATGACAGCGCCCTGTACCAGCAGGAAGTAGTTTGGAAAGAACGACGCCCAAATTCCCAAATATTGTTTATAAATGTTCGTTTTTATTTAAATGGACTTGGTTATAAATGCCTATAACCACAAACAATCTTTTTAAAGGTAAAAAGGGAATTGAGGTATAGATATGAATACTTTGCTTTGGAATGGATTTCCTTTTATTGATACAATTTAAGGTCAATTTTGTAATATGTATATTTCTCCTCTTGTTTAGGTGTTGTGTTTATATAGCTCGCTGGAAAATGTAATGTATAATTTAGTACAGATTAAAGAATTACCTATGATAGTCAAAACTTAGAGTTAAGTTAGTTAGGATTTCTAGATATGCAGAGATGTATTTGAGATGAATAGGCATTCTTCAAACCTATCAAAGACCTACAGAATATGGCATTTAAAATGGTTTAGGGATTTTTCTTGACAGTGAGGCACAACTGCTCCTGGTAACACCACCTGCATCAAAAAGGAAGATGGACATCGAAGAAACACATTATGGAGTTTGCTTCTAATATGGCAAGACTAGCCATTTGAGCAAGGTACTTCTCTTGTCTAGACTGTTTGACTTTATGTTGTAGAAACTGGACATGCAGGACCCACAAAAAGGTGACTGCTGATTCGAGATGGACATTGCTACAGGATTCCTGCTTCATGGAAGAGGCTGCCAGACAGCCAGACAGTCTACAGGACACAGAGAAAAGTTTCCTGCCTTGTTGAGGAGTCTGGACACACATTATGGCCTATGGGCTGAAGATGGAACATTACAGAAGAACTTTGTGTGACTGACCAGGCATTGAGTTGTCTCTGTCATTTCTAGAGTTTATATATTATCCTTCTGTGGTCTTTGATGGAGTTGAAGACAGGTAGTTATGACTATAGTTTTCCTTAACTAGGATTAAAGATAAGTTACATATAGGACTTTAGACTCACAAAGATAGGATAGATGATATTTTCTTTAAGTCTTACAAAATGTTAATGGACTAAATATTGTTAACTGTGATTCTTATTTGATAACTGTTGTATGATATATTTTGCTATGTTAAGGTTAAACCCCTTCTTTTACTTTAGGCAGAAAAGAGGAGATGATGGGAGATGTTATTCTGTATATATGTTTCTCATACTGGTTAATAAAGCCCTGTGGCCAATAGAAAACAAGATAGGCGGGGCTAGGAGACCAGGAGGAGGAGAGAGGAAGTAGTAGGAGTCGAGATGTAGCCCAAGGAAGAAGCAGACGCCTGTCGCGCGGCTCCCCGATAAGACGACCATGTGGAAATACTTAGGTAAGTAGAAATGGGTTAATAATTAAGGCAGAGCTAGCCCATAAACAATAATGGTAATTGGCCAACAGGATTGTATCAAATACAGAGTTTCTGAGTGTTATTTGGGGCTGGCGCGGCTGTGGACCCAGACTGGCGGGCTGGCGGGCTGGTGGAAATATACACGCTACAGATGGCATATTGGACCACGTGGAAATACTTAGATAAGTAGAAATGGGTTAATGATTAAGGCAGAGCTAGCCCATAAACAATAATGGTAGCTGGCCAACAGGATTATATAAAATATAGAGTCTCCTGCATGTTATTGGGGGCCGGCACACCAGACCAGCGGCGGGCAGGCTGGCCGGAAAACAACACGCTCTGGCGCAGCTGTGGGCCGCGGGACAATGGCGGCAGGACCAGGAGGCCGGCAGGGAGGAACCTGCCGTAACAAGTGCTTGTAGCGTATTCACTAACATGTGCTATCAACTCAAGTGTAAGAGCAGTCCCAACTGATACAAATGCATCCCAACACTAGAAATGCACCCTCTGTAAGCACGTGACTTTAGAAATTAAAAATAAAAGACATCTTTGTAAAACTCTCAAATATGTGTTAATTTAAAATATATGCTTTTAAGAGCCACGGAGATGTATCAGCAGGTAAAAGCAGGAGTCATGCATGCCTGATGGCCTAAGTTCAGACCCCATAACCCACACAGAAAGCTGGACACAGCAGCACACATCTGTATCCAGAACTCTTGCTAGGAGGTGGAAAGCAGAACAAGGGCGATCTCTTAGAAGCTTGGGAGTCAACTACTCTGTATAATTCGTGGTACAAACCACAAAAGGGTACCTGCCTCATGAGGTGGAAGACAGGAACAGACTCCCAAAGGTTGTCTTCAGACCTGGATACACACACACACACACACACACACACACACGCACACGCACACGCACACGCACACGCACACGCACACACGCACACACGCACACACGCACACCAGCCCCAGGTTATTACAGTGATAAATCCCAGCAGATGTTTAAGAGAGAAATAACAATATATTACTATAACTCTTTCACAAAATACAAGAGGAGGTAAAGACTTGACAACTCCTAATAAGAGGCCAGTATAACCCTATAACCCAAGCCAGGCAAGAATATATCAATGGACTTCTTAAGAACATAGGTATAAAATCCTTAATAAAATATGAAGAATTCAAATGTAGATCTCCCTGGATGTACATAAATGTGTGTGTGTGTCCTGATGTGTATGTATGTATCAGTTCTGTTCTGCAGAGAATACTGCCTAACACACTGGAGATGGTGTCTGGGCTAAAGCAGTGTTGGGGTAAGGGAGGAAAAACTGGTGTTAGAGGCAAGGGAGACACAGCAGTAACACAGGACTTGGGCAGGAAGCAGATTGCCCTAGAGACAGGGTGCTATTTTCCCAGCCTGATGCTTCTGAGAACAGAAGCTTCTGTCTGTCAGAGAGTGTTTCATTAGTAACTCTCAAGCTGACTTATTGTGCTAGACAGCCTAAGACCTTAAAGATCTGGCTTCTCTTGCTGCTGTGTACAGCCAACCGCTGCCTTAGGGTTGGACTAGGCTGGCCTTATCATTCTCTTCTAACTCACAGACTCTGGCCATCACATCATGATTAGATTATGTCACTTCTGGTTTCTTGTGAGCAGCACCTCTCTACCCTCCCTCCCCCCATCTTCTGTTGCTTCCCAGCAGCTACAGACAAACTCTGTTCGGGAAATGAGAGGGACTTCTAGAAAGTGTCACCACCTGAACAAGCACTTAAAAAAACTGAGTTGCACATGGTGGTATAAAATTTGGAAATCAATCCTTTCCAGTTAAGACTTCTGATGAGACCTAGCCCTGGTAATACAGTAACTGATGCCTGCCAGAGAAGCTGCATCAGAGTACCCAGCAAGTCATGGCTAGATCTCTGTCCCATGAACACTGTGAGATCCTAAGCAAGTGCTGACACAAAATAAGTGGTATTCCCACATATGTACATTATAATTTTTATCACCGTTCTCTCTATCTGTCATGGCTAGAAGATGGCAGGCTGAGTCTTGCATTTTATTTGTGAGAAAGAATGGGATAGTAAATCTCTGTAGTGAAAACACAGTTGAGCCGATAAACTTTACATAGTTTTTGTTTGTTTTGTTTTTGTTTTTGGTATTGAAACAAAGGGTTAAAGGCATTGGGTCCTAGAAGTGGACTCTTGAGGTCAGGACCCAAAGGACAAGTCTAGGATCCTCAGACTGAAAAACCTGAATGTTGTACTAGCTCCATGTCCTTCTGGAAAGCATGACAGCTGTCTCCTCTGTGTGCACATAAGCACATCAGAGGTGAGAGCTGGGGGAAAAGCTGGAGTCTAAAGGAGGGCATGAAGATCATGGCTCCTCCCCTGTCAGCAGGCTCTGAAATCAACCCCCAAACTGCACTTGACTCTGCCAGTTAGCAGCTGCAGTAGCTAAGTCAGATCCCAAGTACTCCATCCCAGTGATGGATGCCATAATGGTCATGCATTTCCTTGGACTGCAGTCACATTTTAACAAGCTACTTCCTTCAAAGGGTTTACCCCAGTGCCTGCTGAATGTTAGGGGCACTGCCAGTGGCACCACAATTGCTGTGATCAGCCCAAGTCCTACTCTGTCCTTTTCTTAGGACAGGGATTCATGAGTGCAGTGGCAGCTGCATTTCCTACCAGCTATGCGGAGGAGAAAGTAAAATGAAAAGCTTATTCTAAAGGTGAGTAAGCAAAGTTGAGAAACAGGCACGGGGACTGCGAAATTTGTGGGGACAAACTGGCAGAGGGAAATGTGAGAGGACATGAAGTTCCCATGAATTAATTAATGGTGCTCAAGGAATGTTAGTTCCCTATGAAGACATGGCATAAAGCTTATGGAATCACCTTACTGAGCCATCCCATTTTGGTGCCATTTAGGCAATTGCCTCCTGCCCCTAGATACATAAGTGGAGAAATGTGGGTTCTTTTGTGGTTTGTATGTGTGTGTGTGTGTGTGTGTGTGTGTGTGTGTGTGTGTGTGTGTGTATGTGTGTGTGTTTGTATTTGTTTGGGATTTTTTTTAGTACAATTACAGAAGACATTCCAAAAATTGCAAAGATATTCAGGTGACTGTCTGCCATCAACTTGCTCCATCATACAACCCCCAATCCCTTATCAAAACTAGTAAGCATGGAAATATCTGGTGTGTGGCTCCCAGAAGGCGCAGGCAAGAGGAATTCTGTTAACACCTCCACTGGCCGAGAGGCAAGTTCCGGAGTGCTTGTCTGCCTGGTTCCCCAGCTGTTCTCATTTTGCTTCTGCCAGGGGAAGATGGGACAGCTGATGGCCTCACCCGAAGCTTAGCTTGGCCCCATCCTTAGCACATCCACCCCTGCAGCTGCCAAGGCAAAGACTGGCCTGCCATCAGGAGAGCAGCTGCCTGATGCTCCTACGAGCATTCTGAGTACTGGAAGCTGAGACCCAGTGGCCCTGGAGTGCGTTCAGTTTCATTTCAGCACATCCCTAGGATTCATGCGCACTGCATGCCATGAGGTGGGAACCTGAGTCTGGTTTCCACAGCACTGCACCCCCCAGCTCCTAGCCCAACTCTTGGATCACAGTACGAAGGAAGGAAATGTGTTGATTCACATGGGGCCTTCTGGGTCTGAAAACACGATGCCTCCATAGAGAGCTTGCCATTGAAACACATGCAAGTGCTAAATGTGACACCCACATTGGAGGACCCATATAACTCAACTTAAAAGAAAGGGGCAGCAATTAGAGGGAGTTAAAGGAATTCCCAGCAAAGACATCCTGACACTCCAACACCTCAAAGCCAGGAGGTCTAGTGGATATTGGCCTAACTCCAGTGGTTTACTGACAGGAAGTATGCCTTGAACATGTAGAATGAAATCTAAGTCCCTTGAATAAAACCAGGGCCGGGGATAGGGGCCTATCGCACGGTATGTGTTTGCCACGCATATGAGGCCCTTGTTCCCCTTCCTGCCACCACAGTCTCCCCATAAAAAAAGTCTAAACAGATCCTTGCAGGTCTGCCCTTCCCAAGTTATCAGGGCTATAACAACATTATGAGTTTCTCAAGGAACCTGTGCTCTCTCAAATCACTTATTTTCACCCCCAAATCTGGTAAGTATTAGATTGTAGGTCCAAAGCAGGCTCCAAAACTGTCACTGCTGCTGACAATGTCCGGAATGACTGACATGGCTCAGCCCAGGCTGTGCTCTGAGCCGGTAAGTAGAAGGATTGCCACCTAAAGCCAGCATCGCTCAGGAATCTTATGAAGCAGGTTTCTGTTTATTGGGATCAGGATTTCTTATCCACACCCTTTAGCCAGCTGCCTCCAGCAATAAGCACCTAGTTTCTCATCAACACAAACACGCATGTAACAGATCAAAGTCCCCACACTGTTCTTGCCTGTACCCAGACTCCCACTACTCTAACTTCCAAGCTGTTCTAGCTCAAATGCCTCCCTTAAAATTGGCAAGGCTTTTCTAGCTTTTGCTGTCCTCTCTGTCCCTGGGGAGACTGCATTGGCAGTTTGGTCCCCCCCCCCCAGACACACACACACACACACAATGAGCCTTTTTTTCTACCCACAGAGTAGTCGAGTTCTGTGGTCTCACTGAGCCCTGCTTACACTAGGAACTCAGAACTTCAAGTCTTTGCCACATGGATGCAGATAGCAAGCTTACAATAAGTGTGTGGTATAAATGTTCCGAGTTGGAGAACGGTCTACAAGGATGGATGCAGACAAGTGAACTCCCAAGCACCTGACATTCATGAACATACTCTACAGGAAAGTTTCAGAATTGATACTGTGGCCCCAAGTGCACAGAGCTCCCATGGAGGAGGCAGCTGGGAAAGGGAAAGCAGAAGGTTCTGGAAGAGGTAAACCATGATAATAAAGAAAAAGAAAATTTTTACTCTAAACTCTTGAGATGATGGAACAATCTGGCAGGAATGACAATATACTATACCCAAAGACATGAAAAAATAGAAGGCAACTACAATGAACTGTAAACTAAAGGATATCACTTTGAAAAGTATCTAGCAAGTTTGAAGAACAAAATAAAGCTTTCACAAATGAAGGTTTAAAGATAAGTGGGAAATGTAAAAGGGAGTCAATAGATAGTTTAAACAGTAACTTAGGCACAGCTAAAAGGAGAATTGGTAAGATGAAATTTAGTCTTGGAGACATTACTTGGAAAAGGAGACAATGAAATTTCAAGGCATGAGCAGAAGCTATGAACAGGGTTACTGACTAACAAGGTCCAATAGCAAATGAGAGTCTCAAAGGAGGTCATAAAGGACAGGAGCAATGATTAATCAGCTGCATAACTGACTGGATTCAAGAAGCGCAGGAAAGCCATGTCTGGTGGTACAAGTCTTAATCCCATCTACCTGGACACTTAAAACATGGGGGTCACAAGTCCAATACCTGCCAGGGCTATGGAATAAGTTCAAGGTCGGGTTGAACAACCTAATAGGACTTGGTCTCACCATTTGTAGCAAAACAATGATGGCTTGGGACATAGACAAGCAGCTGCATTTGTGAATATGTTTAAGGCCCTAGGTTCAATCACCAGTACCACAAAAAGACAAATAGGCAGAGGAAAAGAGAGGCAGAGAAATGGGAAGACGATGACGAGGAAGAGATGGGGATGGAGTGGAGCTGGTGCTGACATAAGGCCAGACATGATAAATGAAAGTTATTCCATTTCAGACATGCACAAATAAATTCATATTAAATGGCAATGAAACTATAGTGTGCACACATATGTAAACACATGGACAACAACGAAGAACTACTTTATCTAGAGAAAAAGACAGATTTAGGCACAACAGGTAACTGTTACCTAAAAGAAGACAGAACCATCTTGGGAATGGTTGAGCTACACCAGGGGGTCTCTATCTGCTCAACGGGAACAACTGTCCATCTAGAATTCTGTTCTGAGCTAAACCCATGAGAGAGTTATGATATGCAAATTTGCAGACAGCAAATCCAGCTTGCTCATCAGAAACCTTCAATGGAAGACACCTTTAACAAGGAGCAAGCTGAGCCCAGCAGCAGGGAGGTCTGTGGGTGGGATGTGGATGGGACTTGATTTATTAAGTGAGTGATTCTAAGTCTAGGCTGACTAAACCATGGGACCAGAGTTCCGTATGGTCCCAATTCATTGCTCTTACTTTAAATACTCGTGTGTGTGTGTGTGTGTGTGTGTGTGTGTGTGTGTGTGTGTGTGTGTGTCTGTCTGTGTGTGTGTCTGTCTGTCTGTGTCTGTGTGTCTTTGTGTATCTGTGTAAATGTGTGTATATACCACATGCACACAGGTGCCTTTGAAGGCCAGAAGAGGGCATCAGATCCCCTAGCACTAGAGTCTTCAGTGGCTGTGAGCTTCCTGATCAGTTCTGGGAACAGATCCAGGGCTTCTGCCTGAACATCAAGTGTGCTTAAGGACTGAGGCATCTCTACAGCTCCCCAACCCCCAGCAATGTTTGATGAATACATTAGTTACTCTAGTTGCTGTGATAAAACACCTGACAAAGGCGACTTAGGGGAGGGGTGGCTGTCTTGGCTCACAGTTTGAAGGTTCAGTTTGTCACATCAGAAAAGGTGTAATGGAAGGGACAGCCCAAGGTTGAGAGGGCATGCAGTTGAAGCCACTCACATCTCAGGAAGCATAGAGGGGTAAATCCTGGTACAAAGCTGGCTTCTTCTTCTCTCCCTTTTATTCAACCATGGTCCCCAGCCTGTGGGATGGTACCATCCATTTCAGTGAGTCTTTCCCCCTCCCCCCCCCCATTTAAGCCTGTCTGGAAACACCCTCAGTCATAGGTGGTTTCCCTAGGATGGTGGTTCTTAACCTTCCTAATGCTGTGACCTTTTAATGCAGTTGCTCATGTTGTGGTGATCCCCGACCATGAAATTATTTTTGTTGCTACTTTATAACTGTAATTTTGCCACTGTTATGAATCATAATGTAAATATCTGAAATGCAGGATATCTGATATGTGACTCCTGGGGGCAACTCACAGGTTGAAAACCTCTGTCCTAGAAGATCCCAAGTCTTGTATTAACGAAGATGATCAATCACAACAAGCAACATATGTTTCAAAAGAGCAGAACTGAATTACCTAACAACGGTGATCATGAACACTCTTGGCCAAGAGAAGGCGAAGGTTCTCTACAGACTCTTGTTAGTGAAATGCAAATGTGAAAAACCAAACAATACCAGTCAAAGTGTGTAAACAGAATGGAAATTAGAGCCTCTAAACTCACAGACCTAGAAGTTGTAAATAGCACTTTAACCATATAGTGGGAGAAGAGAAAGAAGAAAAAAAAACATATAAAAAAAATCAAAAGCTAAAGTTATTCTCATTAAAATGGAAAGTAAAGGGAGGGGGAGGGAGGGGGAGGGAGGGAGGGAGGAAGAGAGAGAGAGAGAGAGAGAGAGAGAGAGAGAGAGAGAGAGAGAGAGAGAGAGAGAGAGAGAGCGCATGTATACTGCCTGCTTCTTAGTGTCTGCAGAGGTGGTGCTGAAGAGGGAGCATAACATGAACATTGTGATAATTCTCCCAGGGTTTCTACTGAGTAAATATACACTCTACTAGTGTTAATAAACATGCAATATCACTGAGTTCAAAGTCAGTACCCCAAGAGTAAGTTAAAAGAAGCAACAATTAGAACTGAAAAACAATGTAAAATAAGAATAGCCCAAGCTAGCACCTGTACAAGCTGCATAATAGATGTGACGGTATTACTGGAGGTCTAATTCTTTATAGATTTTTTCTATATTAAAGATGTAGAGGCTGGAGAGATGGCTGAGCATGTAAGAGTGGTTGCTGCTCTTCCAGAAGATGCAATTCAGGGTCTAGCACATGCATCAGGCAGATTTCTACTCCTGCTCCATGAATCCAATGGCCTCTTCTGCCCTCTGTGGGTACCTTGCACATGTGGCAGATACTTTCACAGACACATAAATAAAAAATTTAAAAAAAAATCAATCTCTAAAGCAACCCAAACAAAAGTTAAAGATCTAAAAATCACAACAACTAAAAGTGATCAGAGCATCTAGACAGAGCTCCTGCAGAGCTATGCAAGGACTCTGGGGAGAAAGCCATCCAAAGCATCCTGAATAATGTTACACAGAACAAGAAGCTAGACATATCTATATCTATGACAGCAGCCTTGAAGTCATGGGGATGCTCACTGTCAGCTGAATTAGCTGAGATTTCTGCATAGAACATTATGTAAACCCTCCAGGAAGATTCTAATATTCGTCTTCATACAAAACACTGGAACTTCATTAACAATCAAGATACTTTGAAAGGAAAGAAAGAATGGGAGGGAGAAACTGTTTTCTAAGGATTTAGTAAGGGCATGGCCCTTTACATTATCTCATGGCATCCTCTGGATGTACGCAGAGGTACACAACTGTAGAGCAGATGACCAAGAAGAAAGACATAAAATTTGTCTGAATGGAAGAGGAAACAGAAGGATTGTTAGAGCCAGAGGATGAGGAGAGCTGTGAAACCCTGCCCTCTGGACCTGACACAGCTATTGTACTCATGGGCTCACAACAGCTAAGGTTACCTGCACAAGAACAAGCTAGGGAAGTTGCAGAGAAGATGGGGTAGCAGAGCCCCAGACCCTACCTCTTGACTGAGGAGCTGCTGGCAGCTGATAGCTGCTGGGGGATTGAGGGCCAGTCTTTTTCAAAGATGTGGCCACTGGTAGGATTCCCATGCTCCAGTGGATGGTCCCATACCCATGCACAACTGGGCAGTACCAACTGGATTTAGTGGGTTATCAAGAGAAAAAAGGGACATCCAGTTGGAAGGGCAATGTGGTGGAAGAGAGTTGGAGGAGAAAATGGGGGTGGTGAGCTATGATTGTATTTTATTTTATGCATGTATGAAATTCTCAAGAATATAGAGAATATTTATTTTGTTTGAGGTTTGGGGGTTCCAGCCATTTCAGTACTCCTAGCCCTAAGAGGTTTTCCTGTGATGAGGGATTTTCAGGGTGAGTCCCAGCTAGCTGAGTTCAGCATGGGACCTCAGTACTTCCGAACATCTCCTTAAGTCCCTCTTTCAGGAACTTTGTCCCAGCAATAAGACATATTATTGCCAACCTGAGCCCTTAAGACCTCCCTGGAGACTGTGGAAGGTAGATCTCAGAGCTCCTGTGTTGGCCAGAATAGGAAGCAGATTCAATAACTGTTACTCTGATTGTGGGTTATTTAGATGTAAACAAAAATAAATGCTGATCTCATCTAATAACTTGAAAGTTCCTTTCAATTATGTCAATAGTAAAGGTTAACATTTAGGAGAAATTATCTTTTAAAAATCTCTTTTTCAGCTGGGCATTGGTGGCACATGCCTTTAGTCCTAGCACTCGGGATGCAGAGGTAGGCATATCTCTGTGAGTTCTGGTCTACAGAACGAGTTCCAGGACAGAAAAACAAACAAACAAACAAACAAACAAACAAAAACAAAAAAAAACCCACCAAACTTTAAAAAAAATCACTAAGAGAGATGGCTCAGCAGGTAAAGGCACTCCCCTGTAAGCCCAACAACCTGAGTTTGTTCCTCTGACTTCATGGTAGAAGGAGAGAACTGAACCCAAAAAGTTCCTTTGATCTCCATTTGTGTGTTCTGGCATACATGAGACTTTAACCCATTTCTCTCTTTCACACACACACATGCGCGTGCACACACACACACACACACACACACACACACTAATTTTAAAAATCATGTTTGAAAATAGATAAATGAGAGCTAAAGAGATGGCTCAGAGGTTAAGAGTAATGGCTGCTCTTCTAAAGAACCTGGTGACTTGCCCAGCACTGATAGGGAGGCTCACAACCATCTATAGCTCCAGACTCAGGGCATTTGATGCTCTCTTCCGGTTTTCAGGCTTGCAAATGGTGCACAGACATATATGCAGGCAAGGTTCTCCCTCTCCCTGTCTCACTAACACACACACACACACACACACACACACACACACACACACACCACAAAGTTTGGTGGGAAACAATTAGAGATACCTGATCAATCTCTGACCATCACATATACATGCACACCTATACATTTGAGCACATGAGTACATGCACAGGCACACACATACACACACTCCATAGATAAATGAGTGGTTTTCTCAGCTGCCATCACAGACAGATTACTGTTGCTGTCAGCCTCAACCAGTCATAAAAAAGAAACTTCTCTTTGCAATGGATAGTGTACTCAGAACCATCGGTGAAGTTCTTGAGACCAAGTGGCAGGTGCTGTGGCACAGTGACCCAATGCTTAGCCATAGACAGTCATCTATATCACCCCTTTCAAGAATCAGGGAACAATGTGGTGAAGGCATCAGAAAAAGTGTTAAGATTCCTGGTGGGTTGACCAGGCCGTGCCCCATGTCCAAGAGTAGTTAGGTAACTCAAATTGGACGTCCTGAATTGAGGGGAAGGAGAGCTCAAAGTTGGGTAGGTAAGGGAGGATCTAGGAGGAATTGGGAGGGGGTGAATATGATCAAACATATGATATGAAATTCTCATAGTATATGAAATTCTCAAAGAATAAACAACAATACTATTTTAAAAAAGAGAAAGAAAGCAAAGGATTCTAAGTGCTGGAGAAGGGGCCAAGTATTGCACAGCAACATCTTCCCAGTTGAAACATTTGCTCCAGAAGTGTCTGGGCTCCCGAAACTCAAGAAGTGAAGAAAAGGTCACAAGTCTGAGAAAGCAGAAACTTCGAAGATTGAAGATTCTCAGAGCCTCTTTCAGCTTTGGAGCAGGAGAAGACAGCTGGGAGAAGTTGCCTGTGGCCAAGAGAGCTGAGCCCCAGAAAGAAGACTTAGCTCTGAGAAGGGGACTGTTAACCTGCAGGACCGAGGCTGCAACTCTCACTGGTGGAATGGGTGGGCTTTTCAGTGATGCGGCTGCTGTTTTGACTCATCCCTGCTCTCATAAGTAGCCCCACACTCCTATAAGTAACCTTAGTAATAACTCATTAGTCACCCCTCCCAAAAAAATGAAGGGAGAAAGCTACAAAGTAATATCTACAATATAACTGCAATTCTCCTGCTCTGTAATAAAAACATAAAATGTTGAAACAGTGATTGTTTGGGGAGGAGGACAAGAACTCTGCATAATTTTTGCTTTTATTTTTTTTCAGTCCATTTTTTAGATTTTCTTTAATCTTACTTGCCATGTAATATGAATGAAGATAAACAATATGAAAAACTGAAAAGAGATTAATAAAAATATGCTAGTCAGAGAACAAACCTAAACAAAACTAGTCTGAGAATACCCTATAGTCATGAAAATGTCAGTTCAAAGATAAAAATACATCACATCTAGCTTGTCAAAATGTAAAAGCCAGAAAATATCAACTATGCCTAATTTTGTGTAATCAAAACTCTCCAAGTAGGAATTTTTTTCCCTTTGTGAAGCCAATTTGAAAAGCAATTTAACAAAGTATATTAAAGTGGAAAATGAACGTATGGTACAACTCAGCAATTCACTCATAATAGGTCCCCTAGAGCTCAGGCTTACACATAAAGAGACAGGATGAGGATCTACCACCGTGATGTGAAACGCTGGAGAAAGCAGGTATTTGTCAACATTGGAGAGCAGAATTCACAGCCTAGCCATTCGATTAAAAAAGAGTGAGCCAAGTACAAATGCCAGCATGAATAAAGCTTAATAACACATTGATGCTCAAAAACACAATAAAACAAAGTCCCAGAGGTTGCAAATGCCATCTGCAGTAAGGAATCATTAACCTAACATTTAAATACAAAAACAACACCAGGTACCTATTGGAGAAATGTATCCTTGAGACCCACCAACTACTCAGAAAGGAAGAGGGCTGTCTGGGTGGGACACGGATGTGTGGCCACACACATATCTTTAACGTTTTAGACCTATAAGGTTTAGACATTCTGAATCATGTATGATAAAAATCTAGTAAGAATACAAATATGTGACTTAGTCTTGGTCCTTTGCTGAACTTTAAATTCTTTCTCAGTCATCTTCTTGCTATACTAGATTATATTGAAATTGACTGAAAAATTATTTTAGTTTGAAATGTTTACTTGGTACTATGGTTTGAATGTGAAACACTCTCCTCCCTGTAGGCACAGAGATGGAGTTCATGTGTTGGAACACTTAGGCTCCAGCCTTTGAAACAGATCCTATCTAGCAGACACAGGGCTTGAAGGGGCAGGCCTCAAGGGTCAAAGGTCAACATAGCTCTTTGTTCCTGATTCATCAAGATCTAATTTTCATATATATATATATGTATATATACATATATATGGTTATATAGATAATATTTTATATTTATATTTCTTATGCATATAAAATTTGTTTTTTTGAGGAAGGGTTTCTCTGCCTAGCCTGGTTGTCCTGGAAATTGTTATATAGACCAAGATACCATTGAACTCTGAGATTTGCTTGCCTCTGCCTCCCAAGTATTGGGATTAAAGGCATGTGCCACCACCACCTGGCTTAAGAACTGATACTCTTTTGATAAGATTGCCATTTTTGTTATGTGGATCCTATCTATCCAAGAACATGGGAGATCTTTCCATTTTCTGATATCTTCTTCAAGTTCTTTCTTCAAAGACTCAAAGTTCTTATCATACAGGCCTTTCACTTGTTTGGTTAGTTACCATAAAATACTTTATTTGCAGCTATTGTAAAGAGTGATATTTCTCTGATTTCTTTCTCAGTCCATTTATCATTTGTATATAGGAGGGCTACTGATTTTTTTTTTTTTGAGTTAATCTTGTATCTTGCCACATTCCTGGGGTATTTATCAGCTGATAGAGTTCCTTGTTAGAATTTTCGGGGTCACTTATGTAAACTATCATATCATCTGCAAACAGTGAAAGTTTGACTTCTTCCTTTCCACTTTGGATCTGGTTTTCTTTTTCTTTCTTTCTTTTTTCATTTTGGTTTTTCGAGACAAGTTTTCTTTATATTGCTTTGGAGCCTGTCCTGGAACTCACTTTGTAAACCAGGCCGGCCTCAAACTCACAGAGATCCACCTGCCTCTGCCTCCCGAGTGCTGGGATTAAAGGTGTGCACCACCAACGCCTGGCTCGATCTGGTTTTCTATACCCCAACTTCCTTCTACCATGCCTTCCTGCATGATGCTCCCTTTGAGCCATGAGCTGAAACTGCCCCCCTTCAAGTTTTATCTGTCAAGTATTTTGTCACAATGTCAAGAAAAGTAACAAGCATACTTGGCATATCTCATTTCAGGAGTATACCTGCTCCATTATCCAGAGAATAACACCCCTTTAAATCACAGACAGGCTGGAGAGATGGCTCAGTGATTAAAATCAGAGGACCGGGTTCCCAGCACCCACATTTCGCAGCTCACATCACCTATAACTACAGCTCCATGGGATCTGATCCCCTCTTCTGGCCTCCAAAAGCATCTGCATTCATATGTATGTGCCTTACATGCTCCCACACAAACACACAGATTCAAGTATTAAGACATTTTTTAGAGCTTATAAATCCTAATGCAAGTCCAATAATATTACCTGGAAATTAAGGATTCAAAACAAACCAAACAAGTAAAATCAGGTTTTCAGATTATACCCAAGCTCAAGTAAACATAGACAGTCCCCCCAATCCCCACACAGAATATACACACACACACACACACACACACACACACACACACACACACACAGAGAGAGAGAGAGAGAGAGAGAGAGAGAGAGAGAGAGAGAGAGAGAGAGAGAGAGAGAGAGAGAGAGAGAGAGAGAGAGAGAGAGAGAGAGAGAGAGAGAGAGAGAGAGAGAGAGAGATTAAATCCTCTCCTGGCTTGAATGCCAAGCGACATAAGAAAGTTTTGGGTTCGGATGCTGAATGGTGCTTAGCATACTCTGCTCAGGGAGGCATTCACAGGGACACGAGCATATGTAGAGACCATCTAAAAGGCTATGGAGACCAAAACATCAGTAAGAAGGAGACAGAAGGTCAAGGTACTAAAGGAAGCTGCCCAATTTTTAAAGCAGTTGCCAGGAAGCTGGCCTTGAGATGACATAAAAGCTTAAAGGATACAAAAAGTATCAATATGAGGCTGGATTATTCAGCTTCTCCTCCTCATCTGTCAATTGAAGACAAGGTATATTGGACATTAAATAAAGTCCAAGGAAACAGGATGAAAAATGACGCGCAGGAAGTAGGAAGGTTGAAGCAGTGATCTGTCCAAACCACGAGACTAGAACACACATTTGAATTGGAAAGCAGTGTATCTGACCTGCATTACCAAGTCTGTTGAAAATCAGATGGATTTCCAATCTCACTGCCATGAGCATTGCATTATGCCAAAGATAGAGTGCACAGATTACTGAATGTTTATCATGGCTGCGGTATGGCCTACTTTTCCTCATGAGATAGCATGGAGATGGCCTTGCATCTGTCGCCTCCAGGCACCATCTGAAGCCCTGGTATCCTCTGCTATGGAAAGAGGGCAGGAACAGGACATGCTCCAGGATTCTCTCCTGAGTGCCACATGGGGTCTTGGCATGGTGCCTAGCTCCAGTGCCCTCAGTGGGTTTTGGTATCTGCATGCTGATATAAAACTCTGGGTTTGGTCAAATACTAACTGTACATATAGAATGAAACAGCTACACAGAATATAAAACTTTCTATCAAGATTGTGTCCACCTCACTTCTCAGTCCTGATATCCAGAGATGTTTAACCCTGATGTGTGGGGTACAGGCTAAAGTTTGTGGAACTGTGTGGGATGCATACTTAGGGTTGTAGGGTTGTGTGGGGTGCAGGCTGAGGGTTGTGAGGCCATGTGGGGTGCAGGCTGAGGGTTGTGAGGCCATGTGGGGTACAGGCTGATGGTGTGGGTACTCATGTGCCTCCAAACACATATTCAGAAACAGTTATCAAATCTATCTTTGGAAATCAGAGACATAGAGGGAACAGCAGGATTTTTTTTAAGGCTCCTAGAATACATTCTGATAATTTTGTTTTTCAACTGTCACAAGCTCATTACAGCACCATCTAGGGCAGGAAGAAATCTACTTAGCTTCGTTAAATGATGGCACTTTGTCCTTGAAAATATTTTTCAATATTTCTTTCCACACTTTCCATAGCTGCAACATTTGTCTAATTAGGTGTAGGCTGACTTTGAGTTTTTGTAGATTTTGTTGAAAAGAAAGTTTCAAAACATTTGAAAATGGATTTAGTGTTTGTTTCCACAAGGAAGGAAGAGAAGGAGCCAAATGACAGTGGGAGGAAGAAAATGTCAACTGTGGTAATAAAGCGTGGCTGCTTCTAGTTGGGCATGGCAGGGTCGCAGGCCCTTCTCCATCTTCCCTCTTGAAACTACAATGAAAAAGAAACGGTTACCCTAACAACAACAATAGCCAGAAGAAATGAAGAAAGCAAGAGGAGGCAGCAATGCTTTGGGAGATGCACAGCTCTGGGCAGCTGGGGGATGAGGCTGTGCTCTGTGGGTCCTGTCCGGTGGTGGTTTGAAAGAAAAATATCCCCCTAATCTTGGGCCTTTGGCCCCCAGCAGGTGGAGGTATTCTGTGGGCTTAGGAAGTGTGGCCCTGCTGGTGGCTGCATGCTACTGGGGGTGAGATTTGAGAGTTTAAAGACTCCACCACTTCTAATGTGCTGCCTCTGCTTTATTTTTGCAGTTCTAGATGTGAGCCGCCAGCTTCCTGATCACGCCACCACGCTTCCTTGTGGTGTGTGATACTTCACCATCACAGGCTCAAAACCTCTGGGACCATAAGCCCCAATAAATTATTTTTTCTATAAGTTGCTTCAGCCGTGGTGTTTTATCCATAGCAATTCACACCGCTAGCACCACTCCAGAGGGAAGGGAAGAGGGGGCAGGGAGAGAGGAGGAGAGGGCGCAAGCACAACCTCCCTGGAGAATATGAAAGCCATTAGAAGCAAGAAGGACACGTAAAGCCCTGGAAGGGGCCCTGTGTGCCTATCAGGGCAAGCATGGTCTTAGAAAATTAGAAGTCAAAGCTCTCCGAGTCTCCTGTGAAGGCAGCATGGTGGCTGCCTGCCCCTGCAATCCCAGCGCACAAGAATGCATTGAGGAGACACAGCAACACAGAACTTCTGAGCCCAAGAGCACTTTCACCCTCACCTGGAGGACAAGATCCGAGAGAGGAAAGGTCACAACGTACTGAATTAAAAACAGAAGCATTAAGTAGAAGCAAAAGTGACGTACAAGCATGACATCCTCTTTAACCCTGTCCCACTGCATTCCAAGGCCCTGTAGCCAGACTAAAACCTCCAGCAGGAGATGGGGGGTTATTCACTCATTGAAAATAAAAAGCACATAAATAAATAAATAAATAAATAAATAAATAAATAAATACTGAACAGCTCAAAAGAAAACAACACTTATACCAAAGCTATGGGAGGTCTCCCAATAAAATGTAGCTTCCTTCCCTGACTCAATGAATTTATCTGAGGAAGCACATAGAACTTCCAGTCAGTTCAGAAACCCTTCATTAAATGGCAACAGTGAACCAAAGCTGAGATGTTTGAAGAAAGTCAGAGATTCTTCCAAGGGGTGCGGGGAGGAGAGAAGAATCTCAAAATTCACAGTGACCCTGAGGTTAACAAAGAATGTCTACCAACCAATAATGTATTCAGAGTTAACGGAAACCTGTATGCATGACAAGAAGAAGTGGCCATTATCATAAAACGAAGGCAATTTATATAACAGAAGAACTTTTGGAGATCAGATGGCAGCAAACATCTTTTAATTGAATGGGGTGGTGAGGGGGGGGCAGCTAGAGCACTACCCGGCCCCAAATAGAATAAAGTGTAGAGATGGAAAATGATAAGGAAGAAAATGGAACAGCTGAAGAAATAATGTGAGAAAGCAAAGTAGAACTTCTTAACATGAAATCTCAGTCTGACAGTCATGCTGAGTTCCCAGCGTGGTTACTGAAAGAAACACCACTAAAGTACGCCACACAAAATGTAAAACTTACAGGTTGAAAGAAAAGGTAGTAAAAGGAAATGTATTTAAAAGATGAACAATGAACATACTATTAATTTTTCATGTTCTCAAGCAGTAGTGGGCATAGAGACAAAATAAGAAATTCCTTATTGAATACCAAGGCTATATGACTTCTACCAAACTAGCAATCAAGGATGAATGGAGAACATATGCAAAGAAAAAAAGACTGGAATGTTGGTCATACCTTGCATGTATACATAGAAATATGCATATATATAATGTATACTGTATCATATTCATATACACAAATGAATATGTATGTGTGCATGCATGAGTGTGTGTGTGTGTGTGTGTGTAGAGAGAGAGAGAGAGAGAGAGAGAGAGAGAGAGAGAGAGAGAGAGAGAGAGAGAGAGAGAGAGAGAGCGCTTCTCTATGGGGAAGAAATGTGCTCAGTTTCTTTAGATTATTTAGCTTCATTTCTTTTTTAAAAAATAAAATTTGATTCCACAAGGAATAGAAGCCAAATATCAATGGAAGGTAGAAAATGTTTGTATGTCAATGCCAAATGTGGCAATAATTTTATACATGTAAACACACATTCGTGTGTGTGTGTGTGTGTGTGTGTGTGTGTGTGTGTGTGTGTGTTTATGAATGGTACAGCAGACACAAGCTTTCTTTAGTAGATCTCTGGCTTTTTAGAAGTGCCTGTATGCACAGACACACACACCATCTTTTCCAGTGTCCTGTGCAATGGACAATGTCCTAGGTTATAAACTGCCAGTAAAAGCTGCATAAAGCGGGTAATAAGATTCTGGAACACAATATACGCTGATTGAGGTTTATTAGGGGAGAATTCACTTACACAAGAAACAGACAACCACTGCAGGTTCCCACTCCAAGGATGTCCCCTGATCTTTTCTTATCTTCAATCCAGAAGTAAGAGAGAGCATCCAGGTCAGGACCCAGACATCTGTCCTCATGCCCCAATGGGTATGGTCAGTGCAACAGGTGTAGACAGGGTGGATAACTCACTACAATTCCCCTTTTAGTCTAAAGAAAAGATTTAGGCTTGATACAAAACTATATACAAAGACAGTAAATAACAAGGATGCTCTAGTAGAAGCAAATTTAAGAACATACACACTTAAGACTTATTGCCAGAGAGGTAACAAGAACAAATGGCAAGAACTACATTTCTAGTCCTCGGGAAAAGGTACAACAGAGATTACTATAGAGTTGTCCTAAGCAGGAAAGTTAAATCTTGTACCTAATATTTCTATCTAGGAAGAGAGAGAACAATAATTGTGACAGTCTACTCTTCAACCTCATCAAAGACCTAAGAAGGAAGATAACAATACTAGGATAGGTAGGAAGTGCAGGCATGCAGCTTCCACAAGATGCAGTGAAGACAGAAACGGCAGGCTACCTGGACAGTCACCCAAAATCTCACAGCAATGTCAGGGCAACCAGCTTTGGCTGAGGCCTAGCGTATCTGACTGACCAACAAGAAGCAGGGAGGTAGAGAGACTGTCTTATCCTGACTTGGCAGGGTTCAGTAGTCTTCTATGTTTGTCTCTGGCAAGCATAGTAGGCCAGCATGTCCAAAGTCAGTGGTTGAGGTGGGGGTGGTTCTTGGCCCAAGAGGCCATTAACTGAGGAGAGAATGGACTTCAGAAGGAGTGACAATCAGTGCTCAACATTTTCTCTGGAATAGTTTGGTGCTGTCAGGAGCAATTGTGTCTCATGTCAATGGAGTACTAATATTAAAACATTTAAATGCCATGTTCTGCAGGACTATGAAGTATGTGAAGATCAAACATATATGTCTGACTAATTTCATAGGTATGAGAAAAATGGGTGATGATAATCTGTACTACTCAGGAGCATAACTGTATAAATGGCTCAAACTTCCCAAACTAATTTACCAAGGACATATTAGCAATATAACTATATACATGAGAGATGTCATTCTGTAAATGTGTTTCTCTTATTGGTTAATGAATAAATCCCTGTTGGCCAATAGGAAAGCAAGAGAGGTGAAGTAGGAGACAAGGAGGATTCTGGGAAATGGAGTAGAGAGTCAAGATATAGGACGTGACAAAAGTAAGAGGTCTGGACCCTTTCTCCGGTAAGATAAGACCATGTGGAAACACTTAAATTGATAGAAATGGATTAATATATAAGACAGAGCTAGCCAATAAGAAACACTAGTAACAGGCTAACAGTTTCATGATTAATGCACTGTCTCTGTGTGTTATTTGTGGCTGACACATCTATAAGACCAGGCTGGTAGGAAACTGCTTGTGACAGCTGTAAATCTCCCAAAAGGCCTATAAAAATATTATTTTCCTAAAAGAAAAAGAGAGGGAATTGTAGGTCTTTACCTTTTGCCTCTTTTGCTCTACTGTTGCCTAGAAGGCGGAATGAGAACAAGGAGAGAAGCAGCCAGCATGAGACCAAAAGGCAGTAAGTGTAAGTACAGAATTCTAAGAATAGCAGATACAAAGAACATGTAGTGCCTCTGATTGTAGCAATGGCCTGCAACACCTGTAAAGTCACTCCTGGTCTACTGTTCACTTCATAATAGCTTTCTATGTAAGAAACAAAGAACAAAAACACTGTTGCAACCATGGATTCTGTAATTTGCCACTAAAAGCAGCCCTTGTATATCCACAAGCTACCAAAGAACTATCTTGGGCTGGAAAGATGGCTCAACAGTTAAGAGTACTGGCTATTCTTCCAGTGGACTCCGGTTCAATTCCCAGCACCTACGTGGAAGCTCACAAACAGCTGTAGAATACAGTTCCAAGGGATCTGGTGCCCTCTTCTGGGCTCTACAGGCATGACACAAAGCAAGCACGTAGTGAAAGCAAAATATCCATACACACAACATATTTTTCAAAATGTGAATCACCCAAATAGTCTTCCTGGAATGTGCCCATCACAATAAACAAACAAACAAACAAATATAAAAAAGGAAGGAAGAAAAAAGTTATGTGCTCAGAAAAGAAGTGAAGCAATATGGGATGAGAGAACTTCCCAGGCTCTTGGTTAAGGAGAGCCCTGGAGCAATTACTGAATTATGTTCCTAAAGAATATCCATTTCATGGGGCTGGGGAGATAGCTCAATTGGAAAATGCCTTGCTGTGCAACCAAGAGGACCTGAGTTCAATTCCCAAAATCCACACAAAAGTCTGGTTTAATGGTACACACTTACAATCCCCTGGCTAAGAGATAGTAATGGATAGATCCTAGGGCTTACTGGTCAACCAGCCACACTACTTGATGCATTCTTGCCAGAAGGGACAATGTTCAAAAAGAAAAAAAAAGGTAAGTGGTACCTGAGGGCTGATACTGGAGATTGTGTTCTATCCTCTACATGTACCCACACATATAAACTCTCATATACATACATGAACATAAAAGTAGTAGGAAGGCTCAAATGTGCTCAAAATGTAAACACATGAAGCATTTATTCACGTTGGCAGAAAAGGGGAGTCATTACTTGTTTAGGGCTAAGCATATCCTGAGTTTGACTGTAGCCTCGTTCATTACCCTGAGTTCCAGCACAGCTCAGCCTAAACATGACCAAAACAGAGTCCAAGGCAAGGAAACTCACATGGTCTGATTCTGGATGGACTGTTGTAATGCGTCTTTCTGTGTCACACCAGCCAGCTCCCAAATATTGACACAAAGACTTCTTATTAATTTTGGAAACTTGGCCTGTATCTTAGGCTTGTTCCTAACTAGCTCTTATAACTTAAATTAATCCATTTATTTTAATCTATGTTCTAACATGTGGCATTGCCTCTCTTGCATTATGTATGTTCTGTTTCTTTTCTGTGTCTCCTGCCATCACTCTCCTTGCCTCCGTTCCTCTTCTTTTCTCTTTGTCCAGAAGTCCCACCTAACCTCTTCCTGCCTAGCTATTGACCATTCAGCTCTTTTTACACCAATCAGAGGCACCTTGGAAAAGACACATCTTCACAATGTACAAAAAGATTATTTCACAACAGACTGCATTAACATTGACAATAGTGTTGGGGAGCACACACCAGGTGAGTACAAGAGGAACAGCAAGCCTACAACTCAAGAGCTGCTATGATGCAGGTAAGCTTCTACAGAGGATAAAAACAGCCTGAATGGAATGGCATACTAAAATGGGAGGAGCCGGGGAGATGGGAATACACCCTCATAGTTGGTGGCATATGTTGTAAAAGGGAGACTCCGGGATGATGTGTCAGCATGAGGCATCAGAAGAAGGCAGCAGGTATCATTAGTGCAGTGAGGAAGATTGCTGGAAGTGGATGGCTTAGTATTTGGTCATGTTTGGGCTGAGCTATGCTGGAATTCAGGGTAATGAACAAGGCTACAGTCAAACTCAGGATATGCTCATCCCTCAACAAGTAATGATTCCCTTCTTATGCCAACATGAATAAATGCTTCATGTGTTTGCATTTTAAACGTCTTCAGTGACATGATTTGGGGCATGGACTGAGATTTGATCCTGAGACTCCAAGTATAAACACACCGTGAACTTGGA
This sequence comes from Cricetiscus sungorus, assembly GCA_030556225.1. Lineage (NCBI taxonomy): Eukaryota > Metazoa > Chordata > Mammalia > Rodentia > Cricetidae > Cricetiscus > Cricetiscus sungorus. The sequence goes on from JANBXA010000007.1 coordinate 93,646,393, forward strand.
ATATTAAACCACAATACTTAAGCCACTAAAAGTGTATTGGCCTTACTGCTTTGCTGAAGCTCTCTATCCCAAGGCAGAGAGGACTCTACCAAAGCTGCAGCCATGAAGTAATAACCCCCCCACTATTAGCTTTATTTAATAAACATTTGCCCCTAAAAAATATCAGCTGTGCTCAGACTTCTGTTTATGTGTGTGAAGTATGCGCCAAATTCAGGACCACCTCAGGCTTACTTTGAAACTTAGTTTACATGCTTCTAAAGCATATTTGCTGTAAAAAAATCTTCAAAGGAATCAGATTGTCCAAAACTCTTTCAAAAACACCTTTGACTGTGGTTGTCATCTGCAGATCCCAAAGTTCTCTAAATAGTCTTTAGACTGTTGTTGCCTTTTTCACTGATAATACCTTGATGTGTGCAATCTTTTAATTTAATCACCAGTTTGCCAGATATTTATGGGAGCTGGGATTTAGTCACATTATAGCAGAGATTCTGGGGTGGAGGGTAACAGTGACAACTGAGAAATAAAACGTTTCATGTTGGAAACAGTGCTGAAAACTAAATGCCTGTTACATAGAATCACAGAAATCTAAGTCTGAGGCCAAGGAGAATTATTCATTGGTGAACAGCGCTCCTAGCGGCAGAAGGAGCCAGAAGCAATAGGGACGAGGGAAGCTCCCGAATTTTAAGAAGGCACCTGCTGTGAGTTCTCATTATGCAAACAGGATCCACAGGTGCCCAGGCTTTACGGAGATTCAACTCAGGAAAACACGTTTGTAGAGAGAGAGAAATAAGCCTTTAATGTATGCACTTTCGTTTAACTCCGAAGTGGGTTGGGTTTCTCGACCTACACGAGGTCTTGATGTAAGCAATTATTTATCACCAAGTATGAGCAAGAGCGGAGAAAGAGTTCTGTTAAAGTTTGATCGCTCCTGACGATTAGGAAGTGAAGCGGGGGATGGGATAGAGATGAGGGAGGCAAGAAAGTCAATTAAAGCAAACAAAAAAGTAAAGAGCGCTGCAGGTACACCTGTGTGTGTGTACGTGTGCGTGGGGGGGCGGGGGTCATCTGCGCGGCCACGGTGCGTTCCCCAGCTTTGTCACGGCGGTGGCGGTGGTGGAAAGGAAACCTCGGGGTCGGGGTTTGACTCTGAAGCTGGGTGGAGTAGCTAACCCACCGGATCAGTAAAATGACCCCACGCACACTCTCTAAGGCGACACGTGTAACTGTCAAGACACTGAGAGAGCAAGCCTTAGGAGTAAATGTCACTCCAAGAGGGGTGGCTGTGTGTGCCTTTTTATCCAGAAACTAGTAGCTTCAAGGATCCGAGCCAAGTGTCTTCTCCATACACACGTCCCCAACCCCCTGAGTGGGCACCTGGCAGGGGACGGGTGTCAAGGCGATGAGAGCGCGAGCCCGGGGGTTCCGCAGATGCGCCCCGGTGCGTCTCCTCTCCCCGTGGCTGTGGCACACGGAGACCCCAGACTGGCTCGAGGTAGCAGGGAAGGGACGCGCGGGCAGCCGCCTGCACGGGTGACTTACCTCGGGCCGCATGGGGCGCCAGCAGGGCCCCGGCCAGGGCCAACAGGAGGGCGCGGGCGGGGGGCGCGCGCTGCGGCGGGCGCTCTGCCATTGTCGCCAGCTTGGCGTGCAGCTGCTTCGGGGGCCCAGCAGCCAGCGCCGCAGCATCCCACGCGGGCGCAGAGCCGGGGGGACGTCCTACTACCCTGAGTCTGCCGCGACCCCCACGCGCAACGCCCCGGCCGCGGAGCAGAGAGTCTAGCCTTTCATTTTTCAAAAAAAAAAAAAAAAAAAAACTTTCTCCCCTCCCCGTGTGTGTGCGTGCGCGCGCGCGCTACTCTGGCACGAGCCGCCCTTGACCGTTGCAATAAATGAGCAGCCTGTCCGAGTTGGCGCCGGGGACCAGTGATCTGAGGGCGGGCCTGTGCAATGGATCCGCGGCCAGCAGTCGCCGTTCTCATTACCACGGAACAAATTAGCGTCTCCCCCGCACCCCGCCCGCCTGCGGCGTCCCGCGGGTCCTAGAGACCGCTCTGGGGTCCCCGCCCGACCCGGTCCCGCCCACTCCCGGGGGTGGCTGGATGCAGGATGCACTCGGACACCAAGTGCCAGCCGCCCGTATAGACCTGGCTCTGTGGAGGCGATGGCTCGGGGGCATACACTTCCCAGCCTCAGGATGATGTGGCCTCGGGGCCCCGGGCGCCAGCAGCCAAGAGCACACGCGGCAGCGGGGTCCAGCTTTCCAGACTGAGGCTGGAAAGGATGACTGGGCTGCTAGCTGCTGGCTAGCCGGGAACCGGCTGGACGCGAGGAACCGGTCTGGGATTATGGTGCACAGCCAGGCAGGCTCTGACTGCTGGGTCCCAGGGTCCCAAAAAATGCACCTCACACCTGAGGAATAAGATTGAATTTACAGCACCAGGCACTTAGGCACGGCGCTTTCGATGTAATGCTGTTTTTGATGCTGATAGATTGGCTAAAGTTTCCTTTCCCTCGTCTAGACCCAGGAAAAGGTCCAGATACTTTCCAACTTCACTGATCCTAAGGGGTGCCTGGCTTGGCTGGTTAGAGATGCAGACTCCAAGCATGCTTAGTGATTCCTGCCCTTAATCATGAAATTTTGGGACCTGAGGCAGGACGGTTACTGAATGTTTGAGGCTAACAAGTAGCTACACCAGGAGTTCTGGGTCAGCCTGGGGTACAAAGAGAAATAGTGCCCTCCCTGCCCCCAAAGATGGTGAGCAAGTCCAGGTGAGAGAAAATAGCAATTGTCAGCTGCTCCTCCAGAGTATAGCTAGGCAAGTGCCAACAAAGGGGTTGAGGGGTTCACTTCACCTCAGGGCTGTAGCTGTCCCCCTCCCCCGACAGTTTTCCTAATAGGGCTGATCCTGCTAAGAACCACGTGAGAAGCAGCAGGGGCCAGGAAGACAGAAGCAGCAAGACATCTGGGGTATGACGGCCACTGTAGTTCCTAACATGGCTTCTTTTTAGATCCGTAAGCATTCTAGGGGATGCCGCCCCAATCCAGGCCCTCGAACTCAGAGCCTGGTAGTTTTCAAAGCTCCAGCAAGATTATACAGCAGTTGAGATTCAGACCAACCGTAGTAGAGATTGTGTTCTGATCCTCCAACCTCCCCTGTTGTGGGACAGGTCCCCAGTAGGAGAGGAACGGGATAGGAGAAGCCTTGGCTCCTTACTGCCTCCCTGAAAAATCGCTTTACTCACCAGCTGCCTCCCACCAGCAGCGGTATGCAGCATTCCCATGCTTCCATATAACACAGGACCTTACAAAGTGAGAGGCTTCATACTCACTTTGGAAACAAGGCCCAGGAACACACACCAATTGTTACCAGACAGCCTTGTATGTTTGTCCTCGTGTTCATGTGTTCATTCACTCATTTAGTCAGAATTAACAATGTTACATTAGGGACTTGGGAAATTAATCTGTAGAGAAATGCCTCTTGCCTTCCAAGGCTTTTCTCTGTTTTTGCTCTGTTGAGGCAGTGTCTCTCTATATGGCCCCATGGCTGTCCTGGAACTCACTACATAGAGCACAATGGCCTTGAACTCACCAGGAACTGCTACCTCTGCCTTCCAAGTGCTGGGGTTAAAGGTGTGCACCACCATACCTGGCAGACCTTTCAATCTTAGTGTATAAGCCAGTAAACCACCACCACGACTTACCCAAACAATAACTAGGTTAGATTACTACATCACTATGTGTGACATAGCGTGTCCCCTACATCATATCACTTTAATGTACAGCTGAAGAGACCACAGTTCACCAAAGTACCAAGTGGTTTTCCTGCAGCCACATGGTGGCTCAGACTTGTCTTGGGTGCAGCCTAAGTCTTTGACCCTGAGTTCCAACCTTTCCTTTTAGTGTAGGCTAAGTGACACCTCTTGGGAGGTATTGAGCACCGGAGACCCAATATGAAGACTTGCCACGCACTTGCTCCCCAGGGTGCTCCATAAAGATATCTGTCCCTTGGCCTTCTTCATTGGGGTCCTGTGGAGAAGAACCAGAAGGCCAGGTTTATGTAATCCAAGACTGCATTCTGTAGAAGATCAGAAACACCAAGCAAAAGGCTTGGAAATTCTTTCTTTTCAGGTCACCAGGACATAATGGCTTTAGGATGGACACAGCTGTTAGCCCAAACCATGATCACAGGAATGGTTTCTTCATGTATGCTGGGGGCTTTACACACTCAATACCCACTTCTTTTCGATGTTTAGGACTCTGCTGTTGCTCTTTACTGTAAGAAATAATAATAATAAACTTCTTTCTTTTAAGTGTAGAAGTTGCAAAGCTGTCTCCAGAAGGCCAAATGTGCCCCAAGACTATCTTTGGTGTTTGACTGAATGAAACCAAACAGCCATTGTAGAAAGAGAAATAGAAAATTCTAGCCACAAGTCCTGCCTTCCCAGCCTTCTGATTCACCATGGCTGTGAAGCATGGGCCTGGCTGACACACCATCCATAAAAACTACACGTACATCAACCGCAGCCAGCCAGGCAGAGAGCAAAGCTGGCGTCCGGCAGATGGTCTGCCTTGGGATGGGAATTTTGCCTCCTCATTCACAGGAAATGGAAGCCGACATGACATTCAATACTGGATTGTTAGGTAATGGTGTGGGGTCAGAGGCCAGGATCTGCTCATTAAAATTTCAGATAGATGGCGTGTTGTCCCTTCCTTTCTAGAAGAATTGACCTTTGCAATACTGTTTCCTGTGTGCTATTTTTGTCTAACAGCCTGGGCATTCACAATGAACAGGGGGCACTTATTTCTTACCCAAGCTTGCATTTAGCTCAATTCCCATTGAGTACAAGGAGAGGAAACACGGAGGCAAGTTTTCAGGCTGCGATTTTACAGGCAGCTTCTGCAGTGTGGCAGCTTGACCTATTGATGGAACTTGAGACAGCTCACAAAACAGCTTTTCTCTCTCCCAGCTCAGTTCCCAAGGCTTGCTGCAAAAGTAAACAAACACAATGGCCCCACAATTGAGATTCTTGGAAACCTTGTTAATTCCATCTCTTAGACTAAAATCCCTGTGCCTCTCAGCCTGTAGCAAACACCATCCATTTTCTTTATGCTTCCTGACTTAGACTTTCTCCTTCCTAGAACCCAGATTTTCACCTCCATAGAATCCTGCCCCAAGGGAGTCTCTTCCAGGCAGATGCAAACCCCCCCCCATTCCCTGTGACCCCACACAGATTTGATACTTAAGTAGGACGAGGGTGGAGGGGCACTCATGGATGCTCTGAGTCAAAGTAGGCAGAAGGAAAAGGCACCCCACCTGTATTTATATGTCACCTGCCAGTTGGACTTCCTCACATATCAATTTCTGAGAAAGCCTCGAGACTCCCCCACTCTGAGTAGAAATGCAAATGGCTATTCACAAAAGGAGACGGATTATCAAAAATAATTCAAATGTTCAATGATATTCATTCCTTAACTGGGGGTGAGCAGAGCAGTCCCTTTTGGCCTTGGTGACATGCTCCGTTGAAGTGGCTGAGTCCTGAGTCTTTCTTGACTTGTCACTCAGCCTAAGGGAATCCAGACCCATCTAGAGAGTGCTCCAGCAGCACCATGGAGGAAGACTGTGGTCAGGAACCAGGATCTGGGTGTGGTGTGAACACGCCATTCCCTAAGTGGCTCTTCCAGTCTCTATCAAGCTTTCAGGGTACAGTGGCTCGGGTTAGTTTTTGACTACAACCTAAGGAAAGACCCAAAAAAGAGCCTCAGCTTAGCCACCTTCAAGTTCATGACACACAGAATGTCCCCGAGATAGTGGGCTGAACCATCAGATTCTTTGGGGGTTAGGGAAGTAACCTGTTCAGTCACACATTTCCAGGCAAACATGCATGCCTGTATTTGTTTCCAGCTTCCAGGACTTCTGACTGTGTATCCTCCAAGGGCATCTCCCCTGGGCACTGAATATGCGTTTGTATCAAAAGATAACATGGGCTCGCCACGATCAGCAGAGCTGGAGTTTATTGGGACTAAGGGAAACTTGAACATATTTTGGAATAAGTCAGGTTCTCTATGTCTGGTCTCCAGCGTGTTTCCTCTCAGGGAAGAGGCAGGATCTCCTTTGCAGTAACTGCAGGGAAGGCCAAGCCTCATAGGTGTGATGAAATTCATTCCTTGCCTATCCAGTGGCAAACTGGATGATTGCCTCTTGGAATGATGGTTCCCTGGTCTTGAAACTAGGCAATAACTGGATACAGGCCTCTTATTTCATGCCTGGGTTCAGTTCCTACCCCACCTTTACTGTTTTCGGCAAATCAGCCCCACTTTCTTTAACATGCCCCCCAAGTCCTATTCTCATGCTGGAATCAGGTTTGTTGCTGTCTTCTGGGTCTGCTCCAGAGTCCCGATTTCTCTCAATAAGAAGACCAAATGTGGTGCCAGAGCTCTGGGAAGGGTCTACACATGGCCAGCGGGGACCTAGGGCTGCCTTGTTGTATGCTGGGATCTGTGCAACAAAGAGCACTAACTCCTCTGTGGAGTTCTGGCCTAGTTTCCACTTTGGAAAGAGGAAGCAACTACAGGCAGTTCTGGGGACACTGCTTCTCTGGGTGGCTCTCAGACTATCCCCTGCCTGACTTTGTTTGCTTGTGGCACACACACACACACACACACACACACAGAGAGAGAGAGAGAGAGAGAGAGAGAGAGAGAGAGAGAGAGAGAGAGAGAGAGAGAGAGATAGAGTGTGTGGGGGCTTTATAAAAGGTATTTCAGCCCATTTCCTGGATTCCAGGTCAGAGTTTCTTTTCTCTCTATTCTGCATCCTGCTGGACATGTGTATCTGGGGCCCCTTCCTCCCATTAACCCTTCCATAAACTCAGGCAGAAAAGACACCAGACACCCAGCATGGGGGGGGGGCAGGGGTTCCCATAGCATTCAAAGGCTGAGATAGGAGATTGCTACAGGTTTGAGGCCAGTCAGGACTACACAGGGAAACCTTGCCTCAGACAAACAGTACAGCCAGAGATTCTAGGGCTCAACCAGATGTTCTCCCTCTAACACTACTGTCTAGGATCTTGAAATGATCATCTCCACCTACTCCAAATGCAGCAGGACCCTTCACCATGGCCCTACCATTTCCAATGCCAATGAAGAGCTGACAGGCTTTCAGGGTCCTCAATGACTTCAGAATTAATTCAGATCTCCTTCATGCAGCACACAGATTCTCTGTGTTCAGCACACAGCCAGGCTGGTTTCTTCTCCACCCTATCACAGCCTTTAATCTCACTCACATCTTCAAAAAATTCTACCATGCAATGGTTTCCCATGTCTCCTTCCAAGGCCACACTTCTGGGCCCCAGACAGTACCACTTCTTCTGTAACATCTTGCTACACTCTGGGCAAACCAAGACTTCCTTTTCCTGTCTCCTATTTTATGTAGCACTGCTCATCTGAGGTTGACCACTAACCATAGTCATCATGACTGTGTACACCTGTCTGCTATACAAGACAAGGATGCATGTGTCAGCACCTGTCTAGGTCACCATCTGATGGGACCATGCCTTGCTCAGAGCTGACACAGAAGGACAGCAGTTTTGGATTGAGTGCATTTGCAAGCCATTGTGTCACCATGTTTCCCTGTGGCTTTTTACAGATATTCTCATCTATAGTTTTCTGATCCAAACTCAAAAGGGTTGGTTCTCTGGAAGCATGTCTATTGCTGAAGTCCAAGAAGGTAAGTGGACAATATTTCATCTCTCCCAAGTCACTGTCCCAATAGCCTTCCTAATTATTCTAGTTAAGGTCCATTACCATTGCAAATCAAGTCAGACCTGATTTCCACAGTGCGCCAGTCTGTGCATGTTTTATATTCTAAACCCCCTGGTTTTTAACTAACTCTATTACTTCTGGTACTATTTTTTTTTTAAACAAAATGGAACTCTCCTAAGGCTCCAAACAACCTCAAACTATGTTTTGTTCTAGTAATCAGACAATGGATAAGCTTGTGGTTACTTGAGGATATTGCCAACAATGGAAAAATTAGATGAGAGCCTGAGTCAGAATAATTTGAAACCAGAAATGTGTGTTGGTAATAACTCAGAAAATCACATGGTAGAGCCTCAGAGACAAAATCAATTTGATGGTTTTTTTTTTTTTTTTTTTTTTTTTTTTTGTTATAGCCTCATATAATAAAGACACCATTCCACCTGGTAGGGTGCCAAGAAACCTTACAAAATCTAGTGTTGAGAAATCAGAATCCTTCAACATCAGGGAAATCCTGTGTCTGTTAGGGATGCGATGGAGACAGTCCTGTGTGCCTTATGGAAAAATGAACTACAGTGGGCAGACATCTGTGGTGTCATTAAAGAGGCATCTATTAAAATTAGGTAACTGCCATCCCTGCATCCATCCCTGCTCTGAAGCCATTTGGGTGCTTTTCCATCACCTGGAATGAGGCTGTGGTATCACTCTAGGTGGGGCCAGGGTGAGAGTTGGAGTCCCACGTCCAGTTCCACTGTACTGAAATACTGACAGCATGATCCAATAGTGTGATTTTGCTACTCGAAACTACTCGCTTACTCACCTGTCTGGGTCAGGAAAGAGGATGCTTACTCATCCCCCAGCAGAAGCCAAGTACAAGGCTTCCTCTTTGTCATCAGTCTTATATCAGCCACTTGGTCCTCCAATCCGATGAATCTCCATTCCTGGGAAAGAAAGTGAATGTAATGAGCACCCGGTGTCACCTGCCCCACCAGCTGGCCCTCTGGCCTCTCTCAGGACAGACCTTTGGAATCTAAGCAGGAAGTAAACATAGCTGAGCCCTGCTCCCATCTTCCCCACTTTATGGCAGTTGACCTATTTTATGGCCTTTTTCCTGACCTACTTATTAAGTACTGTTTTTGAAAGTGACATACAACTCTCTTGTATCTTAGCAAAAAAAAGAAAGAAAGAGGGGGGGCAATGGAATAAGAGGAGGAGGAAGCTTACATACAGCATTCCTGGACAAACACACCAGGGGGGAAAAAAGGCTGTACTAATGTTACACAAAGAGGCATTTGTTTTTTGTAACAGAAAATATAACAAAAAATTTGTCAGGAATACTTGAAAAATACTAATGGTCCTTTCAAAACTGTACACACAGACATGTGAGCATACACACACACACACACACACACACACACACACACACACACACACACATACAGGTAAGGCACTTGTGGGCGCTCGAAAATGGGGGTGGGGAAAAAAGAGAGATGGAGACAGACTTATTAGCTGTTTATTTTCTAAGATGTTCCTGCAGGATAATGCCAATGTCTATTGGTAGAGAGCCTCCTTTACAAACAGAAGCCAGGCAGCTCCTGTGGGTTTCCTAGATTCAGTTGCAAATGGCTCTCTGCTTAGGGACACTTTAGCCAGAGGCTGCCTGTCTGAACTGTTTGCCCATACTCAGCTGGTGGACTGAAAATTACATATCTGTTTTACAGGAGAGATTTGTGTTCTGGATAGCAAATGACCAGACATCCAGTTCCCAAGTGCTAGTTAAAGGCCTACCCAACAATAATGCCATGATAATAGAAATTACCGTTTAATGAGTATTTATCACAGCCCCAAACACTGCACATATGTTATTTATAAACATCTCCATTGCCCTGTGAGGCAGAGATGTGGTTGCAATGTTACAGATGAAAAACTAAGGCTTGGTAGTACCAAGGTATTCCAGACCCACAACTAGTAAACAAAAGCTGAAAGCGGGTCTCAAACCCAGATACGCCTCACTCTGGAATGTGTGTGTGTGTGTGTGTGTGTGTGTGTGTGTGCGTGCGCGTGTGTGCGTGTGTGTGTGTGTGTGTGTGTGTGTGTGTGTGTGTGTGTGTGTATGTGTGTGTGTGTGTGTGCGCGTGCGCGCATGCGCGCACGCCTGTGGAGACCTATGAACAATTTTAATTGTTGTTCTTCAGCAGACACCATCTACCCTGTTTGTTTTGTTGAAATAGGGTCTCCCATTGGGACCCAGGGCTCTGTGAGCCCTAAGATCCTCCTGTCTCTGCCTCCACAGTGCTGAGATTACAGCCACATGCCACCATGTCCAGCTTTTGACTTGGGTGCTGAATAATTATGGAACAATGACTTGGGTCCTTGTAATTATGTAGCAAGTATTTTACTTTCTTCCCCAGCCAGACCACCTCCAATAAAAGGATGGTCTGCTGAGGATTACATTTGAACCCTGGCTCAAGGTTCTCATGGTAGTGACCATGAGAGGTCACTACCCCTTTTTTTTCTCTTGCCTTTTAGAAAACAGAATTTTAACACTGATCAACTTAGAATAGAAAAGCACAGAAGCCAATGTCATATTCCTGACCAGGTCCCAGATTAGGACATTGGTGGAAAATATGAAACAGAAACAAAATCTAAAGTCTAGTTAGTAATAATATATTAATGTTGGTGTCTTGCTTTTTAACAATGGTGCCATGGCATTTTAGGTGTAGGCAACGGGGAAACCAGGGTGAAGGAGCTTCCTATGCATCTTTGTGGCTTTGCTTGCTTTGTTTTGTTTTGTTTTGTTTTGTAGTTCAGACTGTCTGTGAACATATAACAATCCTCCTGTCTCAGCTTCCTAAGAGCTAGGATTACAGGCACAAGCCACCCTATCCTTTACATGACTTTTCTTAATTCTGAAGTTATCCTAAGGGATAGATGGGTGAAGAAAAGGAAAAACAGTCGTTCTCCTATGAGTCCTGAGTGTCTAGAAAACCGAAATCAAGACTCACATCCTGTATTACTTACTGCAGGCTGAACAGACAGAGAATCAACGTTTTCCAGTTACCCACAAGTACTTTAGGGAAAACATACTTATTTCAAAGTGATAGAGACTGTGGACTCGATTAGGTCTATAAAGTGCTGGTCTTGTAAGAATGAGGACCTGAATTCTATCCCCAGAAACTGCATATTCTGCTGAAACTGGTACTGGGTTCTGGATCATCCTGTAAGATCTGCAGATAATCCAAATGCCAAGGACACAGAGACAAAAGAGTCCCCAGCCAGCCTAAAGTACTTGGCAGATTTCAGGCCAGTGAGAGACTTTGTCTCAAAATAACAGAAAACAGCAAAATGATAAATGGTTTCTGAGACATGATACCTGAGACATGATACCTGAGGTTGTCCTCTGGCTTCCACACACATGGGCATATAAACACACATACCCATACACACGTGAACAGGTGTGTGCGCACACGTACACACACACACACACACACACACACACACATACACACAGTGTGTACTAATAAATGGTAGAGTTTTCTCCCTTTGTATTTTCTTAATCAAGAAAAGCCAAGAAAGGAATTGCAATTAAAAAAATCCTTACTATTAAATAGTTTCAAAAGCCAGGAAAAATGAAGTATGTGGTATATGTACATGGGCATGAGCATAGAATTGCACTATTACAGTGTTGCTTTAGTGTTGCCTTTCAAATGAAGGATTAGCTAGACTTATTCTTTTATAAGTCAGGGACTGAGAGGAAGGGGAGGGAGTCAGACTTCTCTAAATAGACTTGATATGTAGGTCTAATGTTTGAACTCTAAAACTATTCTCTCTCTTTTTTCCCCTGATTTTTTGAGACAGGTAGCTTTGTAGACCAGGCTGGCCTCAAACTCACAGAGGCCCACCTGCCTCTGCCTCCTGAGTATTGGAATTAAAGGTGTGAGCCACTACCACCCGGCGTCCAAAGCTATTCTTATCTTTCAGGACTTGCTAATTTTTATTATATGTGTACAAGTGTGTGTCTATGTGCATGTATGTGCATCATGTGTGTGGAATGCCACAGAAACCAGAGGAGACATTGGAGCCCCTGGAGTTGGAGTTACATACAGTTGCTTGCTAGCTACCATGTGGGTGCTAGGAATCAAAAGTAAGTCCTCAGAAAAGAACAGTCAGTCCTTAACAGCTAAGCCATCACTTCTGTGTCAATACACAAGTATTTTTATATAATTGCAAAGTAAATATAAACATTTAAAAAATCAGTCCCCAGAAGTCAAAATCAAAATGAAATAAATTTGACTATTGATTGACTTGCTATATGAGTTTAAAGAGAGAGTAACTATTCCACCTGGCCCCTAAGACTTTGAAATATGAATTTGATTGCGCCTCTTTAGGAAGGTCTTCAAAGGACAAAATAAGAAGAATTATGAAAGAGAAAAACATGAGTGAATTTTAACTGACACACTGATATCTAAAGGCTTAGGTTTAAGACTGATAAAATCTAGAAAAACACCCATTTCAGCTATGAGCATTCATATAGGTAGAGACTCAACACATCTCAGTCTAGAAAAATTAAACATGTTTTTAGCTTTATGCACTGAAGGTGCTAGCAGTACCAGACAAGCTCTCAATAGTAAATGCTTCTAGAACCTGCATTGTGATCTTAAGGCACCATTTCCCCTTACATGCAGTCACAGTTCCTTGGAGGCCTGCTCATTCCAGAGCTGGCCCAAGAAGCATGTAGAGAAATGGCTGATCTTGGCTTTCAAATGGACTATGTCTGGGATCATCTAAAACCCAAGCCACTGAGGTCACTCCTGTAGGGGATTTTCCTGATTAGATTATCTGGAGCTGGAAGCCCCACTCTAAGCATAGATGCATCTTCAGGTGGCAACCCAGATAAGGAGGCACAGAGGAAAGAAAGTGTTGCTTTTTGCCTGCTTGCCCTCACTCTTGCAGGCAAGTTCATCTTTCCTGTTGCCTTAGCACTCCCTCGGTGACAGCAGATTCAATGTCTTTCAGATTCCAACATAGACTGAAGATCAACAGCTATCCAAAATTATCATCCAGGACAATAGTGTCCGATTGGGACTGCAGAGAGATTCATCTTTATGGACTGAAAGATTATAAGATTCTAGGTTTCTCCAGTGTGAGACAGCTATTGTTAACTACTCAAATTGCAACCTATATGTTGGTCTTAATAAATCTCCTTTTTATGTGTAAATTTTATCATTTCTGTTCCTTTAGCAACTACCAACTGACACAGAAACCCTACACTATTCTGTCATGTCAGAAAGAAAAGGGGGGCCATCAAAGGTCATGAAAATTGGGTCAGAAAGATCCAGAAGCTGACATAACTAAGTTTCCATTAGGCAAGACTGAAAGAATTAGAGCAATGGTGGCTTAGGTTTGGAAACACATTGAGTGAGTAATACACATTCGTGAATCCATTAGGACAGTGAGAACCTGAACAAGCATCCCGTTGGATGGTCAGGACACCAGGGATCCAAGTCATTATTTTGAAATGGGGTTAAGTGAGAGAGGAAACATGGGGTTAAACATGGGGTTAAAGCAACAAAGGAAACATTTATCCTGGCTCTCCTGTGTGAGCCCTACCTCAGGGTATGCAAATAGTTGCTGCTAAAATAGACACTTTTCCTAGAAGTAGGTCAGACAAGACAACAGAGGACAGCAGAAGGAAGGGATTGTCCGTTTGCAAGCCCGTATGAAACCACACATCCAAGAAAAGTCATCCCAGGTTCAAACCTAGCTTGCCCAGTGTGACCTAGAAGAGGTCGTTAACTCTCTGCCTTTGTTTCCCTGCATATGATACCATGAAGATGATGTAGCCTCACACAGCTGACCAGAGGTAGTGTCTCCTGATGACAGCATACAGCACTGAACACAAACCCAACAAAGAACCATGTTCAAAGATACCTTGAGAGGCGTGATGGTTAACTGTGGACTGTGGGGAAATAAGGACAGTGTTTCCCGCAGTGGGACCGCAGGCCAGTACCATTTAGAAATGGAAATTCTCAGGCCATCCCTGTCCCACTGATTCAGAGTCTGGGGCCAGGTCCCAGGGTGCTGTTTAAGGAATCATGCCAGGTGTTTTTAAAGGTTCTGAGGTAATATATGAGCCCAAGGACATTCCAATCCTTTTCCTTTCCTACCTTCAATACTGAGGGTTGTCTATGGGTCTCTGGAATGCTTGGCAATGGCTCTACCTCAAAGCTACAGCCCCAGACCAATTTAATACTCTTTAACATAAAACTGAGCACAGTACCAACTGGCATGGTCAGAAACTTGTTATGTCTAAACGGATGAGTTATAAGGGATCCTTATATTTTAAAGCATAAAAACCTATTAGTATTTCACTTTTTTTTCCAAAGACACTCTTTTTTCATTTTTCATTATAGCATCATTCCCAAGCATGCCAAAAAGTAGAGTGAAAATTGGGTACTTACTTTTATCAATCCAATGTGATAGTTGTTAAATGTTTTATTTTATTTGCTATATACGTTTTCTGAATTGTTTTTTTACCATCTTTTTACAAGAATCTTGAAACATCCAAAAAGAGAGAGAGAGGTGATGTGCACAAGAAGGTGGGCCTAAAGAAGCAGAAAGAATTTTCTAAACTAACGATTTGCAGAGTGCGGACCTTGCTGGGCTCCTGGCGTGCATGACTTGTAAAAGTCTTTCATGAGGCAAGTGGAGAAGGCTGAATGGTGACGTGCTATTTGATATTAAGAAATTGTTAATTTTTAAAGGCATGTTCTTGGACCCCTGTTAGGTTTTAAGAGACCTTTTAGCAGCATAAACACTTCTGTGCGAAAATGGTATCAAAGTCAAGACTTGTTTCTAAGGAATCCAGGACTAAGGGGTGGGCTATGACCGAAATAAGAGTGGGTATGACTTTGTAATTATAGAGGCAGGTGGTAGGTGTGAGGGGAGTTCATTACACCTCTCTCTTTTCTTTCAGTATTTTCATAACATGGTGGAAAAAAACCCCTAACTGAGGATAATATAGCAAACAGTTAACAAGTGCTAGATTGGATTGATTGGAGCAGATATCATGTTTCCTTTACTTTTCTGTATGCTTGAAAATTATGCTGTAATTACAAATGACAAAAAAATAACTTCCATAAAAAGTGAAATGGATTCTCATATTTAGGTTGTATTACTGTGGAAAACACAGAGTGTTTGCTTTGGCTGTCGCTAAATTTCTCTATGAGGAGAGTAAACAAGACAACTTGGGTTGTTATTAGTGCCATTATAGCTGTTGTGAAGAAACAGGCAGTGAGGTCTAGGGAGGTAGGTCCCAGGGTCATAGTGCTTAGAGGGCCACTGCCACTTTAGTAGCTATCTAGTTTTGTGCTTTCTATATTCTAGCCTTGCTAGGGATTTAAGGATAAACTGTAGGGGCTGGAGAGATGGCTCAGCGATTAAGAGCATGCAGTGATCCTTCAGAAGACTGAATTTGGCTTCCCAGAACTCAGATGGAGAGGCTAACAACCACGTGTAACTCCAGATCCAGAAAATTTGGTGCCCTCTTTTGGCTTATAAGGGCACTTGTACTCATGTGTGTGTGCACACACCCACTCACATACACACAAGTGAAAATAAATATTTTTGAAACAAGAATAAGACATTTAAAAAAGTGGTCTTAATCAGTGTCAGAAGACTTAGTATATGTGAGGCCTTAGGTTCCAGTCCCTGCACCAGAAAAAAGAAAACGTCCTTTAATCCAGGATATTGTTTGTAATTTCTGCAAGTTTGAAGCTCCTTCAAGTGTTTTCAAGAATGAATAATAACACTGTGTTAAGTTATTGGTTGGCTTTTTACTTTAAAACATTTTTAGTGATCTATAATATCCAAACAGCAGGTGTGTTCATATTAACTATACAGATCCACAGGGATTACATGTGATCCAAGTACAACCACCTAGACAATTACCAAGATCACAAGATAAAAACCCTTCAGCCCCCACCCCTCAATCTAACTGCAAACCTTCTGCAGTGGTTTGAATTAGAAATATCCTTCATAGTCTCAGGTTTTTGAACATTTGGTCCCTTGTCAGTGGTGGAGTTTGGGGAGGCTTAGCTGGTACAGCCTTGATGAAGAACATGCAACGCCAGGGGTGGGTTTGGAGATTAAAACCCAAGTGGCACTTCTAGCTTTCACTTTCTGCCTCATGCTTCAAGTTGAGGATATGAGCTCCGAGTTTCCTGGCCCTGCCACCATACCTTCCACTTGCTGCCTTGCCTTCCTGCCATGGTGGACTCTTAGACCACTGGCACCATAAGCCAGGATGAACTTTTCCCTCCATAAAGTAGCCTTGATCGTGGCATTTACCATGACAACAGAAAAGTAATTAATACACCTCCCAATCAGTAGCTACCACACTAACTTCTGTCATATAAATCCAAATGGCATCATACTGGGAGGCCTCTTGTGACTCTGTGCAAGAGTTGCATGCTATTGTACACAATATGGGCTTATTCTCTTTTTATTGATGCATAGTGTTCCACTTGTGAATCTACCCTCAATGTATTGGTCAATGTAATGCTGTGTGGACACTTGGGATGCTTCTATTCCAGACCCATATAAAGATATCTGCAATACACAGTCCACTGTCTCCTAAGCACCTGTGTCCACACTCAGCTTGAGCATAAACCTGGGAGTAAACCTACTGATTGTGAGATTTGGTCTTTGTTTGTCTTTATCATTTCTCCACAAAAGCACCCTCAGTTTGGTTGTACTAACTGTCATCCCACGAGTGCAAAGTCCTAGGAGCATCCTACTCACAGGGGCAATTATGCCTGGTATTGTTTTAGCCATCTTGGTAATCCTTCCCTGAGTTCTACTGAATTCCCTCCTCCAGCTCCCCTGGCCTTTAATCCTTAGCTCAGCTATAGTTCTTATCACCCCTAGCAGAAGCATTTTCCCTGTTTGTTTTCTTACAGTCTCTTACAGTATCACACATCCTTCAATCCCTGTGTTTGCAACATGGCCTGGCTCAAGCAGTGTTTGATAAAATAGATGAATAAATGAATGGCCATTCAATAATCAATGTTTTTAAGATCTTAAAACCAACTCACCTGGTAGGACTTGTCCACATTTTATCAGTGACAAAATTCTTTGGTTCACTTAAACCCAATTCAATAGCTATATGTAACACTTAGGAAAATTGCCTGAAATTCCGAGACCCTCCCAGAGGCTAGGAAAATATACATATATATAAAGAAGGTAGCTTGCTGCTAGGAGCACTGTGCATGGCACCTAAGCTCAGACAGAGCCAGTGCTGGTCTGTTTTTAAGCATCCATCTCTTCCTCTCTGGCCACCATTTTGTTATGTTCACAGCAAATAGTACTTAGTTTGCTTTTCAACATTTGCCAAGACCAATAACCTCTCCCAGAGAAGGCTTGATGGATGCCCACACTGCATCTGCCCAGCTTTGCCTCAGCATTAGGATCTCCCGTCAGCAACCTCCTGGTCCAAGTGTACATGCCAAGAGGAGAAGCATCCCAGAGAAGCTATTTTGGATTTCTCTAATAGACATGTGTACAGAAAGATTGACCTCTGTGTAATGAGGGATTGAGAATCCTCTGCTAGGTTAAAATAACCAGGGTATCTATATAGATAATTGTAACCACCAGCAATTAAGCTGAAAAGCCTATCTTTCAGGCAAATATTTGGCTTCCATTGAACTTCGGTAAAATGATTATGCTGGTGGACAGACATCTGCAGCCTGGGTTGTGAGCAATTTATAAGTGTTTCTTGATGCAGAGGATGCTACAGGATGCAAAAAATAAATAAAAATAAGGTAGACATCTAGTGCTGAAAGACTGATCCTAGAGGAACATAGAGAAAATAAACCAATATAATTTCAATATTACCAGACTCTTAAAAAAAAGTGTGTGTGTGTGTGTGTGTGTGTGTGTGTGTGTGTATGTGTGTGTGTGTGTGTGTGTGTGTATGTGTGTTAATGGCCAGAACTCTGATTGTTAGCTTGCACTGACTCATGACCCCAGGCAGCCTGCTGTGTTTCCAGATGACTCTCTGGAATTTTAGTGAACATAGTCCTTACCAGGTTGGGGCTGGGATGGCTGATTACTGTGGGAATCTGAAAGCTCATATCCACTTTATACCCCAACATTGCCAATGAAAGAAACGCCTGTGTGGACAGGCCTTCGTATCTCCCAGCTACTGGAGAGAGTTCATTGCATCTGGGCAGATTCCTGGGCATCTTCTGCAGAGGAGAGACAGGCTGAGAAAAGGAGGAAGCAGGGCAGCAAAGGAGCCAGGAGGTTTTACCCAGGCAGTGCCTACATAAAACAGAATGGAGAGACAGCTGGGATGGAGGCCAGTGGAATAATAGGTGTCTGATTTGGGGCTAAAGGACAGTCGGGGTGAGAGAGATTGAAAATGGAAGGTGTGGAAGAGCTGGGTATGAGTTCCTGTGTGCGTAGTTTGGAGAACTAGGAGGGAGCATAGCTCTTTCTATTGTTTTATTTGTCCTTTCAGAGGCTCGAGTCCTCCCAGCAGACCCTCAAACCTAGGAGAAGACTGATTCAGGAGGCTGCCTCACACCTGCCCAAGCACACCCACAACCTACCATGAGCATGGTGTGAAGGGAGCAGTTCGGATACACCAGAAGGAAACACAGGCCTAGGCTGAGCTTCATTCAGGAGCAATGTTGTTGAGCAGTTCTTCCTGTCTGTTCAGTCACTTCCGGTCCTGAAGCAAAGGAAAGCTTGCATTCACAGGAAGCCGGGGCTAGCAAAGGCAGTTTCCTGTTTTCAAGGCAAAACTGGACCACTCAAAGCTGAAGCCCATGCCAATTACTCAGCATAGTTTCGGCAACCTTAGATTGCCAATAAAGGCTCACTTGATTGTTTTAAATCCTTGTAAGCCAATGGACAGGGCCTGAATTTGTAAGTACAGACATGAATCAAGAGGTTTGTACATGTGACATTATTTAATAAAGTAACTATCAGGGAACTGTTTGAAAGGTGTAACCAAGTCAAGGAAAGCCATGTTCTCCTGAAATAGTGGCATGAAGCCACACTAATCAGAAGAAGGAAAGGAAGCAAGATTTAAATAAAATAGGACCAAAGTGTGAATTGCCATTCTCTTTCTGTGTGTGTGTGTCTGTCTCATCCCCTCCCTTCTTCTTTTTCTCCCTCCAGCTGTATAAATAACTAACTATAAAAAAATATAGAAAATACAGCAAAATATTCACGCTGGTTATTTTGGGTTGACAGAATTTTGAGCAACTTTGATTCATATTAAAATTTTCTACAGTGACAAAGTTTTCTTAAAATATATTTGGTGAGCTTTTGCTGTGTACTAAGCAACTCTGAAATTGAATGACTTAAAATGAGAGATCTCAGCTGGGCATGGTGGTACATGCCTTTAATCCAAGCACCCAGGAAGCAGAAGCAGGCAGATCTCTGTTGAATTCCAGGCCAGCCTGCTTTACAAAGCACATCCTAGGACAGCCAGATTTGTAATACAGAGAAATGCTGTTTTTAAAAACAAACAAACAAATGAAAAGAAAACAACAACAAACAAACACAACAAAACAGGAGGGGCATTATTTTTAGGAGTGAGTGGGTCTTCAGGGCTGCACTTTGGGTATGTGGTGGCTTGGTGGGTCTTATGGTTAGCTGACAGCCAGCCTGGGTCAGGAGTGAGTTCACACTCACCTTTCTGTTCTGGTAAGTGGCAGGTCAGCTGGTTTAAGGACTTGATCTGGGATGAGTATCTATATTTCTCATATTCTTTCTGGGCCAGCCCTGGGTGGTGTCTGGAATCCAAATAAGCAGGAAAAGAGAGTAAGCCCTGAGGTGATTGTATCACATTTACTCACACTCACCACCCAGAGATAATTCCATGGCAAACCAGGATGGGTGAGTAGAAAGGGAAATACTGCCTTTTTGTGAGAGTTGTCATCGCTTACCCACAGAGCACTGTCAACGGTAGGAAGCTGTAGGTATGTAGAATAGCATGTGTGGCATTGGAAATCAGAAAAAGGAAGTTCATTTTTAAGATCGAAACCAGATCTTTTTTTTTTTTTTCTTTTTCACAAGATTTGGAATTGTGCTAAAGAGCTGCAAGAAGCCAGACTCCAATAAAATGAGATATGATGAGCCAAGACTGGTTGTATCATTAACACTTAGAGACTAAAAGGTGTCAGAGACTTTTTGCCCTTACTAAAACTGGTTCGTTTTTCAATGGCATTTTAAAATCTATTAAGACTTGAGTGCTTGCTGCAGGAGGGAGTTGGGTCTGTGTTAGACACTCATCTTGTTGTGGCAACAATGTACATGACAAAATCACCTTAAGGAAGGGGGGTGTCTTAGGGTTTCTATTGCTGTGAAGAGACATCATGACCATGGCAACTCTCATAAAGTAAACCACTTCGTTGGGAGTGAGGGAGTGGCTGGCTTCCAGTTTCAGAGGTTCAGTCCATTATCATCATGGCAGAGAGCATGGCAGCATGCAGGTAGGCATGGTACTGAAATAGAAGCTGAGTGTACTACATCTTACTGGCAACAGGAAGTTGACTGAGGCACTGGGTGGTATCCTGAGCATAGGAAACCTCAAAGTTGCCCTCACAGTTAGGCACTTCCTCCAACAAAGCCACACCCATTCAAGCAAAGCCACACCTCCTAATAGTGCTATTCCCTTTGAGATTGTGGGGGCCAATTACATTCAAACTACCATAGGAGAGTTTACTTTTTTTACAGTTTGAGGGTACAGTCCATAATGATGAGGGAAGGCTTGGCAGCACACATATGATGGAGCTAGGAAACACACGTGTGATGCAGTTGGGAAACACATATGTGATGCAGCTGGGAAGCACACGTGTATCACAGCTGGGCACACTGCATCCACAGTCAGGAAGCAGAAAAAGAGGCAGAGACAGAGACAGAGAGATGGGCTCTGGTGGTTAGCTTTCTTTCTCCTTTTTATTTTGTCTGGGACCCCAGTACATTGGATGGTGCCACCCACAGTTCAGCTTCCTTACTCATCTAACCGAATCCAGAAATTCCCCATAGATGTGCCCAGCGATTTGTTTACATAGTGATCCCAAGTCCCACCAAATTGACAGATATGACTAACCTTAAGGTAGAGATGAAAGGCAGAGGAGTCAGGCAAATTTGGGAAACTGAGGCAGGGTAGAGTGTGTCAGAAGGACCTGGTGCCACATTGTTGACCTTCCATAGAGGGAAGGGAGCCATGGCTGAAAATGACTAATAGAAGCTAAAAATGTCCTTCAATTGACACCAGTGAGGGAATAGACACCAAGGGGACCACAGCCTAAATGTGGGCCCACTCCTATGCTGCAGAGGGAGGTACAGCCCTGCTTCTCCTGACACCAGAATTCTCACCCACTGAGGCCAGGCCAGGCTGCTGAGCCACAAGCACTACATCGTTTTCAGTCTGTGTGGTCTGAGGATGCCCTGACAACCTGTAAACTGCAACAATGAACACAGTATGAGATCAAGGTTTAGAATAAAACTTTGTAAAAATGTCCCAAAGACATAAAGAAAACCCCACCAATATACCTGTTATCACGCTGTAGTTCATATTTGAAAAACAAACTCTATTTAGATACCTTAGAGGAACTGGAATTTTAAAATTGTTTACTATTTTATTGTTATTGTTGTTTAGCGATAGGGTTGTCTCACGCTGTGAACCAGGCTGGCCTTGAACTTGAGGTAACCTTCCTCTGCCTCCCAAGTGCTGGGATTATAGGCATAAGCCACCATGCCAAGCCTTGGGTTTTATTATTTTTTTAATCACTGGTTTCTTCTTGCTTTTATAGAACAGACCTGGACAGCTTCCCAGGCCAACAGACTTTTTTCCTGTCCCTGAAAGGAGAGAATTTTAATCAGGTGGTAGAAATACTTACATGAAAGTCACATGGGGTCTGTGAACTTAGGGCCAGGAAGCAAGTGTTAGAAGAGATGAGTGGGTGTTTAGCCTTGCAGATGCTATCCTGGCTGTTCTTGCAGGATAAAGGCATGAGCTAAGGAATCCTGGTTGTAGCTCTTCCACCCTCAATGGCCGCTCCCCAACCAGAGCAAGAGGCTGGACAGGCTCATCCTTCCAGAAGGAATGGGACAGTAGCTTCAAAAAGTTGTTCACTTATCTGGATCAGACAGTTTCCTTCCGTGGATTCCATCCTGACAAATGACTAAGAGCTGAGGAAAATGTGGCCAGCCATCACACCAGACAAGAGTGAGCAGCTTCTAGCACCACAAACGCACAGGGGAAGGATAATGGTTCCTCTAGTTGGTACCTTGCTGTCTCCATGGAAATATGGTGACCACTCTAACCTTCTACAATCACCTGGTGAGTACAGACATGGGCTCTCTCTCTCTCTCTCTCTCTCTCTCTCTCTCTCTCTCTCTCTCTCTCTCTCTCTCTCCACACACACACACACACACACACACACACACACATTTCATTTCATTATCACCAACTCATAAGCAAGCCTTCCCAGGCGGCCTGAAGAAGTTCACATGCCAACTGCACACAATGGACTCCAAGCCACAGTGGGCTTTGTGCTCTGAGTTTTCTTTAAAAACTTCAATTCTCAGCAGCTGCTTCAATGGGCAGCAGACAGTTGGACTGGGATTTTGTTTTCCTCCCTTGGGACCCAACTAACACAAACGCCCCTCTGCCAGCTCTCTGGGCAGGTCCCACTGAGCCCATCTCTTCCAGGATGACCAATTTGTCCCTAGAGTCCATTCTTTTCAGCTCTTTCCCACGCAGCAGATAGAGACATGAGCTCTCTCTGCTCACATTTATTCCTGGATTGCCATCCAGAAATAATTAGATAGTTCCTACGTTTGACTCCAGACTGGGGGATGAGCCATGTTGAGCAACTGGGAGGCCGACTGTGTGCCTGGCTTTCTCTGGGGCCACAGTGTCTCCAGACCCTAGCCTGAAACTGGAGAGTTCTTTCTCTTGGCCTCCAGCCCGATCCGCACCTTCTAATCCGGCCCTAATTCCACCTGGGCACTCTGTCTGCTGCCCCTTAAGACATCAAAGCACAGCTGCTCTTTCCAACATAATGGTTGTCTTTGTTATTCCCGCATGACTGGAATCTCTAAAATGTCACTTCCTGGCAGATCTCATTTGGTACTAGTGAAACGGATTTGAAAGTTAATAAGTGCATTTGGAGGTTCATTCCTGGGGAGCTTGTTCTCTTTGCCTTCTGTGGGCTCACCTCTGCAGGCTGACACTATGACTGGGGTGGCTTGCAAATCCTGGCAAGGTTTGCCTCTTCTAAGTCTTCCCCATCTGAATTTAGGGAGGGAGACATTGCTGGGGACTTTCTACTGCTATGACCATGCACTTGGAATTGAACATAACCCTAACCATTTTCTTTTCAGGCAGCAGCTATGGTTAGAGGAACCTTTTCCCCCAACTTGACATCTTGGACTGGCCCCCTCCACCACATCAGAACTATGTGACTGAGTTGATTCTATACCTTGTGCTCACGGGCTCCATCTGCTCAAGAATAACAGCCTGTCCCCCATGTGCACTCAGGGAAGAAATCTGACTGCAGTATCACACTTTTGAGGTCATTCATTGCTGTAATTGGAAACACTCTTGTATAAACAACTTATGAACCCATCCCACACCCACCTGTGCCCCTATGCCTTGACTCAGGGTGACTATTATTTCCTACACCTCTACCCACAAAGGAGACTAATCTTGCATGCCATTAAGACAACCTTGAGAAGAAGCTTGAAGGCAAACATTGAAGATGACATATTCTTCGAGCAGATGGACAGTGAAGCCACGAGTGTTCCATGGCTGAAAATGAACCTGATTTTTAAGGCTAGTGGCCACTCATGCTGAAAAGTGACCTTTCTGGATGGCTCTCATGATCAGAATGCTGGTGACTCCAGCCCTCTGTCACCTGGCTTTCACTGTGACTTTTGTGCTCCTGACATAATGGCCCATGAGCCTCTCCTGGAGCGCTTAACCCCAGGCTTAGCTTGGGGGTGGGGAGGGCAGATAGGTTGGTCTCAGTGCACATGGGTCTTTGTGACAGCTTCCAGGAATATGAATCTACGGTTCCTTTAAGTCTGCACAGGGGCTTGATAGGAGGAAAAGCCAATCACTGGCCACTGTGGCTAGGAAAGAAACCATGTCTCTATTCTGCTCCTAACTTCTTTCCTGAGGTCACCTTACTGTGTTCCCTGTCAGTGGGGCCCATGGGCTACAATGCTGAGAGCACAAGGGTTTTTGATGGACCCAGAGCTTACGAACAGGAGAGGTGAACCTCATTAAGAAAGGTGGTCTAACTCAAGGGCTCCACTAAAGCATGTTGGGATGGCTACATACCCTCAGCCTACCCCTCACCTGACTCTGGGGAGCTCTTCAGGAATGCAGACAGATGTGGTTTCTCTAAAGGGGGGTGTCATTGTCATAACCTTTTAGTTATTCCTGAAGACATTTGGCTTACTCACACATTTCTGCTTAAACAAGCCTGCAGGCACATTTGCACATAAAGCCCTTTTAAAAGTTTAGAATAGTTTCTCAGACTGCAGGTCTGGAAACATGGTTATGGGCATAAAACAGGTGTAAAAAATTAAATGTTACATATGTACTCTTAAATTGGTTTCAAAAGGGTTGTATCATCTCATTATCTAGCTAGTAATTTCAATGTTACTGTAAAATGTCGAGAGATTCAGCAGTGGGGTTTACTCCTTCAACTAACATAAATTATTATTTGTATTTAATTATTAAGGTAGATAGTTTGCAAAAATACAAAGGTGGGGAGAAAATAAAAATACCTTGTGAAGGTCTTGAAGGCTGTAGGATACAATTTCTGCAAATTATACCCAAAGAGTTAAGAAATAAAATGTATATAATTTGCACAATACACAGGATATTGCATAAATATTGTCTTGTTCATATGTCAATGTGGGAGCTGGAGAGATGGCTCATCTGTTGAGATCATGTACTACTCTTCCAGAAGACCAAGTTCCAGTCACAGTACCCATGTCTGGTGGCTCACAAATGCCTGTAACTCCAGCTCTAGGAGACTTGAGGGCCTCTTCTGGACTTCCTGGGTACTTCCATTTCCAGAGCCCCATGCAAACACATAATTACAAATAATAAATCTAAGAAAGAGTCAAATAGATGTAAATATGTATTATATATTACATAGAATTAAATATGCTATGACTATTTCATGCATACATGTAATCATACATACATTTTGTAAACAAATGTTTTTATATAGTCATATAAGATGAACCATGTGTATGTAGGCAATGAATGATAAAGTACATGTAGCAAAAATTAACAATTGATGAAATTATTCTATTCTTTTTTTTCCTTTTCTTGAAAGTAGACTCTTTGCTCATATACTGATTATAGTTTCCTCTTCATTTACTCCTCCCAGTCCCTTCCTACCTCTCCTCACACCTGGATCAATTCTCTTTTTGTCTCATTAGAAAAGAACAGGCTTCTAAGAAATAAAAAAACAAACATGACAAAATGAAATATAATAAGGTGAGGCAAAAATTATCACATTAAAATTAGACATGGCAACCAAACAGGAAGAAAAGAGTCCCAAGAGCAGGCACAAGAGTCAGAGACACACTCATTCTCATAGTCAGGAGTCCTGTAAAAATATTAAGCTACCAGCTATAATAGGCCTGGTGCAGACCCGTGAAGGCCCTATGCTTTCAGTTAAGTCTCTGTGAGTTCATATGCACCTTGATTAGTTGATCAGAGGGCTTTGTTCTCCTGGTGTCCTCCATTCCCAGCTGTCTTACTGAAGCACACTCTAGAAATTCCAACATAGAAAAAGACCTTAAAACCAACTATATGAAGAGGATTGAGGTCTTAAAGGGGGAAATGAATAAAGACCTTAAAGAAATGCAGGAAATGCAAAGTTAGAGAAAATGAATAAACCTCTTAAAGAAATTCAAGAAAACACAAACAGTGGAAGGAAATGAATAAAACTGTTCTCAGCCTGAAATTGGAAATAGATTCATACATAAAACATAAACTGAGGGAATTCTGGAAATGAAAAATTAGGAATTTGAACAGGAACCACAGAGGCAAGCTTCACCAACATAATACAAGAGATAGAAGAGAAAATCTCAGGCATTGAAGATATGATAAAAGAAATAGATACATTAGTTTAAAAAAAAAAAGTGTTAATTCTTAAAAAACTCCTGACACAAAACGTCCAGGAAATCTGGGACATTATAAAAAGACCAAACCTAAGAACAATAGGAGTTATTGTTATTATTGTTGTTGGAAGGAGAAGAATCCCACCTCAAAGGTTTAGAAAATATTTTCAATAAAATCATAGAAGAAAATTTTCCTAAAGAAAGAGAAGCCTATAAAGGAACAAGAAGCATACAGAACACCAAATAGATTATACCAGAAAATAAAGTCCCCTCAGCACATAATAATCAAAAAACACTAGAAAACATACAGAACAATAAAAAAGAATATTAAAAGATATAAGAGGAAAAGGCCAAATAAGTATAAAAGCAGACCTATTACAATTGCATCTGGCTTCCCAATGGAGACTCTAAAAGCTAGAAGGGCCTGGACAGATGTCCTGAAGACTTGAAACAGACCACAGATGCCAGCCCAGACTACTATTCCAAGGAAAGTGTTCAATCATTATAGATGAAGAAAATAAGATATTCCATAATAAAACCAAATTTAAACAATATCTATCTACAAATCCAGTCATACAAAAAGTACTAGAATGAAAACTCCACCCATGAAAATCAGAGTAAATAATCTCAAACCAGAAAAATCAAAAGAAAGGGAAAAACAACAACAACAAAAAAACACAAAAACAAACAAACAAACAAAAACATACAGCAGCAGCAACACCATCACCACTACCACCACCAACAAAATAGCAGGAATCAACAATCATTGGTCATTGACATCTCTCAATACCTATGGTATGGTCTCAATTCCCCAATAAAAAGACAGACTAAAAGAATGAAGAGGAAAACACAATCCATTCTTCTGCTGTGTATCAAGGACAGATATCACCTAAGGATAAAGAGTTGGAAAAAGATATTCTAAGAAAATGGACCTAAAAAGCAAGCTGGTTAAGTCATTTTAAATATCTAACAAAATAGACTTCAAAAGAGATAAGAAAGGATACTATATGCTCATCAAAGGAAAAATCCACTAAGATGACATTTCAATTCTTAACATATATGCCCCAAACACAAGGGCACCCAAGTTTGTAAAAGAAACACTACTATAGCTTAGATCACATTGATCCCCATGTATTGACTGTGGGAGATTTTAATACCCCAATTTTAGCAATGGGCAGTTGTCCAGACAAAAACTAAAGAGAGAAATACTGGACCTAACAGACATTATCAACTGAAGTTATTGTTGTAAGCCCACAAATTGGATATCTGGTGAAAATAAAAAATAACATATCCAGTTTTTAAAGGGTTTTTAAATTTCTACATGTATGAGTATTTTGTCTGCATCACAAATGTGTCTGGTGCACCCAGAAACCAGAAGAGGGAATCAGATCCCCTGGAACTGGAGTTAAAGTTGGTTGTGAATGATGAAAATCAAACATGGGTCCTCTGGAAGAGCAGTCCATGCCCTTAACCACTGAGCCATCTCTACAGCCCTTATTTCCATGGTTTTGCATAAAAACATATCATTTCCTACCAACCCAGGGCCTATTTAGCATTTTCAGCAGATGGTTTTGCAACATCAGTGTAATATAAATACATTACTATGACCTTTGTCCACAGTCCCATGGATATAAACAATTTCCTTCCTGAGTAACTTTTAAGTTGTTTCTAATTTTTTTCACAGATAAAAATAACATTTCCTTGCATGTCCTTTAACACACATCTTCAGTCTTGATGGATTTCCTTCCTGGGAGTTGTGAGTTGCCATTTAACACAGTGTGAAAGGCCCAAAACACAGACAGCAAACCCCCTGCTTGGCTTCTATCCCTCTGGCTTCCCATGGTGCTCTTCACTATTGCCAGAAACAGCCTGGTATAGCAGCTCTGGTGAGGCCATGGGTCCATGCAGGCTTGAGGGACCTCAGGGCCTGCAGCTCCAGGACACCCAGCTGATCTGGAGGCCTCCAGACTGCCATCAGCATGTCTCCTCTGGATCTGTATGCAACCATTCCCTCTACTTCCTTTAATCATCAACCTCTCTGTCCTGCTGTGACTTCCAATTCTTTATTCAGCTTCTGGGATTCACTGTAGTGTACCCTCTGTGCAACACTCCAGGCCTGTTTCCCTCCAGGCTAAGTGTGGGCCAGAGAAGTGAGGGAAAGACAGCCGGAGAAGACAGATCCTGTGAAACAGCATGCCTTGCAGAGTGAGGACTGGAGTTCAAGCCCCAGAGCCCACAGAAAAAAGCTAGTCATTGGTGGTGCTTGAGTCAGCCTGGGAAGGCAGAAGATGGGTCCCTGGGGCTCACTGAACAGCCAGTCTAGCTGAATCAACGCACTCCAGGATGATCAAAAACTGGCTCAAAAAATGAGGTGAATGTCACCTGAGGAATGACATCTGAGTTTGACTTCTGACCTCCATAGGCACACACACACACACACACACACACACACACACACACACACACACACACACACACACCCTTACACAATACCCTCACAATACACACAGTAGAGAGGGCATGTCTTGGTAGGTTTATAATCTTTTTTATTTTAATTTCCAAAATTGGTGGTA
Organism: Cricetiscus sungorus; assembly: GCA_030556225.1. NCBI lineage: Eukaryota > Metazoa > Chordata > Mammalia > Rodentia > Cricetidae > Cricetiscus > Cricetiscus sungorus. The sequence continues at coordinate 93,674,896 of JANBXA010000007.1, forward strand.
TCTAGTATTTTTGTGTGTTTGTCCTCATTTTTGCTTCCATGAGGTCCTTTGGTCATTTTTCTTTGTTTTCTTTTGTTTGTTTGTTTGTTTTAAACGTCAAGCTTTTGTTAACCCTGTACGATGGTTATCCTTGGTTGTCAACTTCACTACATCTGGAATTAACTAAAACCCAAGGAGCTGAGTACCCCTGTGAGGGTTTTTCTCTTAATTAAATCATAAATGTAGGTCTTTTGAAGTGGGAGGGTCTGGGCCACACTGTCTGCTGGCAGCCTATACAAAGGACAGGGAAGAAGAACACATCTGCTTTCTTCCTGCTTGGTCTCTCTGGCAAGCCCATTGCTTCACTCGTATTAGAGCCTACATCTTCTGGATGGATTCCAATACATACTGAAGACCAGCTGAGATATCAGCCTCGAGGACTGAACACCTACTGCATTCTTGGACTTACTGTTGGTAGACTCATTGTGAGATTAGCTGGACCACAGCGGTACATTATTGTGGTCTTGTATGTATGTATGTATGTATGTATGTATGTATGTATGTATGTATGTACATATGTGTGTGTGTGTGTGTGTGTGTGTGTGTGTGTGTATGTGTGTGTGTGTTCATCCTATCAGTTCTGTTCCTCTAGAGAATTCTGACCAGTAAATATATTGTGTCATATATAGTCTCAAATATTTGTTCCATTTTTTCCATTTGCCTTTTTAATTCTGTTTAAATACCCATCAAAAATCCCAACACAATTCTTCATAGGCCTTGAAAGAACAATACTCAACTTTATATGTAAAAATAAAAAAAATAAATAAATTCAGGATAGTCAAAACAACCACGCACAATAAAGGAACTTCCCGAGGCATCACTATCCCTGAAACACTGCTTTTATAAGAATGGTTTTTGCCTTCCATGTTCTTTGTTGTTGTTGAATATCTTTTGTTTAGTCTTTGACAATTTTGTACATGTATGTATACAATGCCCCCCCAGCCCTCCCCTTCTACCCCAAACTACAAAATATTTTCTTCACGTGTTATTGAGCCCACTGAGTCCAATTAATACTGCCTGCTGGAATGCTGACCAACCTCATTGACTTGATCTTGCACAGGCCTTGTATAGGCAACCACAGATTCAGTGAATACAATGGCCATGCTATGTCCAGAAGGCACGGTTCTCCCCTCCCTGCCTTCTGGCTCTCATTTTTTCCACCATCTATTCTTTGGTGTTCCCAGAACCTGGCATGGAGGTGAGGACAGTTCCTTCTATATTCTTGTGGGTTAGGTGTTGTCTATGAATCATTTCCTAGTTTACCTTGCATTCCCTGCTCAGATGTGCAGGTTAACTAGCACAGGGCATTGAGTAAGCATTCAACCCATAGGACTTGCTATTGACTCATATGAAGGGTAATGGAAGTGCTTTGTGGTCTCAATGACTTGAAAATCATTTGCAAGGCTAACAATGAGAATTCCAGAAATGATATCTTAAATGGTGCTTTAATGCCTCTTGGGGGAACTGACTAATTGAATTCAACCCCATGTGGGAGCCAACCTTCCTGGAACAATGTCCCTCTGCTGCAAGTGGAGATGTTTTCTCCAGAGCCTGGGAGTCTTATGATAAGACTCTTAGATCAAGACTGCATCAGCATCTTCCTGGAACAGATTCTGAGATTTAAGCTATGCTGCATCCTTCGAATGTTGACAGCTTCTAAAATCCCTGCCACTAATAATACCATGCTTTGTGCAAAGAGTTGCTCTGGCAGGAAACTGGTATCAAACAAATCATCTTATGTGCTTGGACATAAACATTGGTCACAAGCACATTCTTTATGATGGGCCCCACTGCAGCCCCCAGGCTTGAAGTCATGGCGGGGAGAAAGACAAAGCAGCTCATATATTCTAAAACACATGCCTCACACCTCTGTGCTTTCTCAATATTCAGGAACAATCTTTGTTTAGAACCTGACTTTCTGAGCAGAATAATAATCAACTCTTGACTGTGTGATTGTGAACTTTTCTGACCATTACAGATCAACATCTGTAGAAGTGTCCCTTCCCATGGTGAACAAGGAAAAGGCAGCATGGGGTTTTCACTGAAGAGCCCAGAGAAAACCATGTGTGCATTGCATAGATTATGACATAAATAATTCATTTTAAGTGAAGTGAATATTTGATGGTCTGTTAAATATATACATTTTATATATGTTATATATACATATATACATACACACAGAATATATATATATATATATATATATATATATATATGGAAAAACATGCATTCTATGGATGAAAGAGAAAGCTATGAACATTGAGTCTTCACAATATAGTGTGCCCTTATGACCTACAGTTGATAAAACCTTCTACTGAAAACTCACTGACATAGCCTGGATGGCTCAGAGTTTGGAAATTCTTCTGCTCCTTGGACTCAGGTTTGCTCATGGTTTCTCCATTTGTTCCCACTGTCCACTCCATTCATGACTTTTCATACAGCCAATACAGCCCTCTGTGGAGGGCTAACCTGTGGCATCTGAATGTCATTGATTGATACATACATCTAAGAAGCTTCCATCACCTCCCAATAGAATTCAAACTAGGCAATTTCTGTTCAGAATATGAAAAGTGTGTTGTTTGCTACTCTGCCTTTGGCTTTGGGTAGAGACCTTGAGCAATGTTGGTCTTCTCAAATAGAATGAAACACAAGGAAGAAACCCTGATGGCTAGAGACATCAAAGTGGGGGTGCTTTGGCACCTGTAAGTACTAGTCTGGAGAGAAGGCTGGTGTAACCCTTCACCTGTCTTCTTTATATGGTTATATTATTGCATAATTTCCATGTCATGATGAGTCCTCTTCATTCTTCCATATCCTGAGGTATCTTACACATCACTGTAAGAATGAAAGTTACAATGGCAGATGTTCTCAGCATCCATTTACTTGAGGATATGAGTTATATTGCTCCATAATTTAAATCTTTGGGGGATTATCAGTGAAATTATTTAAGATTTTAGAGAAATCCCCCACCCCAATACACCAGTATCTTCTGTTTCTATGTGCAGCTGCCAGAGTAGAGAAGGCACTTACTGCAGGGAGCTCACAGTTCTGGAAGGAGAGTCATAGATTCAATCTCTGTCCCAGCTTTCCAACATGATACCACCTGGACCAGTTATTCTTGTCCTCTGTATAACTCTATCTCCTCAGGTATGATGGTGAGAGCTCAGTAAACTCACACACACACACACACACACACACACACACACACACACACACACACACACACACACACTACATGATCCAGAGATGAGCTCATGGGAGAAAGATGGAGAAGCATCTTCTAGGCATCTGGTGACAACCATGGTTCCAGCCTGCTTCTTTCCTGGAGGAGGTCTAGATGGGAGAAGGTACCTTATGCATCCCTTGGTGTTCAAAGCAGGGCCATCATGCTAAAAGATGCTAATATATGTCTTTTCTCAGTACTGGTAGTCAAATCCAGGAGCCTCATGCTTGCTAGGCGAGAGTTCTTGCAACAGGGTCTCATCAGTTTCCTCAACCAGCTTTGAACTTGGTCCTTTGGTAGCTAAAATTACAGGACAATGCCACCAGACCCAGCTGGGATTCTAGTATTTTAGATGGAAAGGTTTTGTACATCATGCCTCTTAAACATCCCAACTTCTTCATCTGATATGCCCAGTCTCAGAGTTGGTGAAAGTGCTGCTGAGTATGCCAGCCTGTCATGAAGAATGGCAATCTGATTGCAAGATGGTGCAGAATATTGTACAAAGAGTTATATATATATATATATATATATATATATATATATATATATGTATGTATATATATGTATGTATGTATATATATGTATATATATCTTTCTATCCACATCTGATTTTATAAACCATCATCATTACCACCATCTCCTACAGCCCCTGTTCTAATGGGCAGCAACTCCACAGACTGCCTTCACTTGTCTCCTGGATTCTTCTGAGGTAACAAGAAATGGTCAAGTCTTTAACTGTGCAAGGAATATGGGTTCACTATCCACAAAGACATGTTTGCCATCAAAAGCAAAGGACTAGGAAAATCCCAGAAGACAAAAATGGTATCACTGAACAGCTGAGGCCTGAAGATCATTCCCTTGACAGCTTTGCAGTAACTGTCTGGAAAGCCAAACTTGGTAGAGAAGGGGCAAGAAAGTCTCTTGAATCCATGGCTCTTCAAGAGCCATACTGGATAGTTTTATGTCAATTTGAACCAAAGTAGTCATCAGAGAAGAGGGAGCCTCAATTGAGAAAATGCCTCCATGTGATCCAGGTGTATGAAAGTCCACAAGGTGTTCTTATGTTCTTAATTAGTGATTGATGGGTGATGTCCCAGCCCATTATGGGTGATACTATCTTTGGGCTGGTGGTCCTGGGTTCTATAAGAAAGCAGGTAGGGCAGGGCATGAGGGGCAAGCCAGTTAGAAGCATTCTTCCATGGCCTGTGCATCAGCTCCTGCCTCCAGGTTCCTGCCCTGCTTGAGATCTGTCCTGACTCCCTATGATGTTGAACTGTGATGTGGAAATTTGAGCCAAATAAACCCTTTCCTATCCATGTTGTTTTGGTCATGGTATTTCATCATAGCAATAGTAACAATTACTAAGAGAAGAACTGTGTTTAAAGATCTTGGCTATGGAGCTTTATGCCAAGAAGAGAGGGAATCCAGGATTTAAGCTGAGGTAAAATCCCTCTCTCATGGATTGAACAGGAAGGGACTTTGATTGGATACTCTACCAGGTATCAATATGAACAAAGGGCTTTCTGTAACTCAAGGATGCAGTGTAGACCTCCAAAGCTGAGGATGTCTATGGGAAACAGCCTGAACCTCAAAAGGATATGCACAGGGTTCCTGAAAATGTCAATGTAGAGCATCACCTACAGAAGAACCAGCAGCCTCCAGCTCTGGGACTTTGCCTGCTATAGACCAGGTAGCATATGTCAAAAGAGTGGATGATGTGTATCGTGACTGCAGGGAACAAGTGAGGGTCCTTAACTAGTTTGTTCAAGCTACCGTAATAAAATACCATCCACTGGGTACCTAAAACAACAAAAATATCTCACTGTTCTGAAAGCCAAATCCAAAATCAAGGTGCCAAGCAGTCAGGTTCTAATCTGAGGTCTTCTGATTTGCAGACTGCCATCATTTATGTGTGATAATGTGTCCTCTCAAAGAAAGCATCCATGCTCTCGTGTCTCTTTTCATAGGCCACCAATCCTGTTGGATAAGGGCCATCCTTAGGATCTCTTCTAACCTTGCTTATTTCCTAAGAAGCCCATCACCACTCAGAGGACTGGGCTTCACAATACAAACATGAAGATGAACTTTCAGTCCACAGTAGGTCCCCAGCTATCTTGGGACCATGTAAGCAGACCCAGAGCTCTGACTCATTCAACCCTCTCAGGTGGACCCATACTTAAGTGGGTATCATCTCGGCAAGGAAAGGGGGCAGAAGTAGAACATTCATGGAAAAAGAAAACAAATGTAAGCCTCAGCAGGATGCTCACCTCAAACAGATGGGGTCTTTGAATGGACCAGAGCTCCTTGATTCTGAAGGAATGCGATGCTGAATTAACCTGTTCATGTGGCAGGTGCCCTGGGGACAGTAGATTTCTGTTCAGGTTTTGTGCTTGGTTTAGCAAGTCCCACTGTTGACCAGTGGAAAGCCACTTCATACATAGCAGTGGCAGCAAGAGAGGGAATTCCTTTCAAGGGCTACGTGAGAGGTCAGTTTGGAGTGCCCAGATCCAAAGCAAATGCTTCACCCAAATCTTGTCACCCCGCTAAGTCAACTTCACCATCTTAGACAGAGTGTCAGCTACATGCCCCAGTTTAATCCACGTAAAATTATTTATTCATCACAGTCAGGTTCGGCCCTGCTAATGAATGTCACAGCTTTACCCCCTTTCTCGTCTCCCTATAAAAACAGTCCCTTCAAAAACATTCTAAGTTACTTTGTCATTTTAACAAACATGTTAGCCGAGAGCAAGGCTGGTATTACAGCTGTAATTATGTCAGCATACAATAATTAAATCGGGCCCAAGTAGCCTTCAGGTAGGTTTTGAAACGGAAACAAAGCTCTCATGTATACTGAGAGATTTGTAATATAATGCACAGGCTAGGCCATGTGGACCCTGTCATCATTAATCCCTTTGGTGTCTGTGTAATCATGTCATGTCCAGAGTAGTTGCCATGGCTACAGTACAAAGGTTGAGGTTGATTTCTGAATGAATCCACAGCAATGGAAGTGTTTGCCCTGTCCCCACTGAGAAGGTAAGTCCACAGCCAGCCACCACCTGTCCTGCACAGTCAGCACAGTGACAGGTGTATGGTGTCCTTGATGTCGTTTGCAGCTCCCCACCACTTCAGGCATGCCAGGGAAGTACAACGGTCAGATAGAGGGAGAATGCTCTAAGAGTTTTTGAAGTACATTTACCTCTACGTAATTCATTCTTTAGTAAAATTATTTTTAGAAATTCATTCCTCTTCCCTATTCAGACAGGTCTTTTCTGTATTAGTAAGGGCTCTTGAGAGGAACAGAGATATGTATATATCATATACAACACAGATAATACTACATATTATATAGTAACATTATATATGGGATTTATTAGAATGGCTTACAGCTTGTGGTCCAACAATGGCTGTCTACCAATGGAAGGGCTAAGAACTAGTAGTTGGTCAGTCCGTGATGCTGAGTGTCTCAGCTGGTCTTCAGAATCCCAAAGAAGTAGGCTCTAATGCTAGTGAAGGAATTGACTTGCTAGCAAGAGTGACAGCAAGCAGATAGAGGGCAGGATTCCTTCCTCCACTCCTTTATATAGGCTGTCAGCAGAAGGTGTGGCCTGGGTTAAAGATGGATCTCCCCCCATCTAAAGATATGGATTAAAGGTGGATCTTCCCACCTCAAAGATCTAGATTAGAAGTTTTCCCACTTCAAATGCAAAAGATTTAATTAAAAAAAAAATCACTTACAGGTGTGCCTAGTCATTTGGGTTTTAGTTAATTCCAGACATAGTCAAGTTTATAACTATGAATAGCCATCACATTTTCCCTTATTTTCATCTCTCTCTCTCTCTCTCTCTCTCTCTCTCTCTCTCTCTCTCTCTCTCTCTCTCTCTGTGTGTGTGTGTGTGTGTGTGTGTATTTCTGTGTACATGTGTGTAATATGTGTGAAGTCAGGGGCCACCAATGGATGTCTTCTTCAATTGCTCCTCACCTTAGTTTTTGAGGCAGTCCTGGAGCTCATTGTTTTGACTGGACTGACTAGCCACTGAGCCCAGACATCCTCAGGTCTCTTCCAGTGCAGCACTGGGGTTGCAGGTGTATGCTGCTGAACTGGCCTTTTTTTCTTTTTTTAAATGTGGGTTCTAGGGGTAGCACTCAGGTCCCCACACTTTCATGTCAAGTAGTTTACTGAGTCACCTTACTCCCTCTTTTATTTCAATAATGCTGCATTCTTTTGAGGTGCTCTGAGTAAGTCAAGTCTCCTCTTCCCAGGTCCCCTCCCGGGCTCTATCCCCCGTCCTCTCCCAGGTCCCCTCCCAGGTCCTGAGGTGCTTAGATCTGGGAGGAAGGCTACTACTTGAAGTCACCTTTCTGGCAGCACCAAGGTCAGGCAGGATGTGTCTAGGAATCTTTTCAGCAAAGCAAGAGAACAAAAGAGGAGGGTTTTCACATCTCCTCCTTCCTCTGTGCACACTCCTGATGAGAACCTCAGATTAAATCTTCAGTTGAGACAATGGATGCAACTTGAAGAAAAGTCCTGGAGTTTTGAAGAGATACTTGCAAAGCTGTCATTGTTACAGTCCATGTGACTAAGATTCTACCTTGATGCAGGGGCCTGTCCCTCTAAAACAAGCCACAGGGTGTGGGGAGGGGACTCCATAGACTCTCAAGGAGCTATTGCACAGTCTGCTCTAGCAGCATGAGCCAGCAATGTCCCAACAGCATGGGGCAAGACAAGAGAGAGAACATCCAAAGTGATCCAGTCCCAGAATGAGCTATCTGCCCCTGATGGCAGATTTCAAAGGTTTCTACACAGCTACACATTTGTGGGCAATTTTGATGAAAGTACAAATTCGAGGAACCCTATCTCATGGAACAATCTGCTGAGGGACACATTTTAATCACTTAATAGATCACTTCCTTTGTATTGAGCGTGCATGTAAGTGCAGCCCCATCAACCTGTAGCAGTCATTTTTCTACCACATTCTTAGCTGATTGACCCAGAACTCTCATGTACCGATGATTAGATCACCCTCCCTGAGCAGACACATCCTGCCTCCTCCCCTTTCTTGTCACCCTGCATCCTCTGTGCCTCATTCTCAGACTGTGGGTCATCAGATACACTCCCAGGCTGGCTCCATTGCCTGATTTATCATTTTTTTCTTTTCTTTCTTTTTTTTTTTTGCCAGTAAGTGTTGAAAAATGTGGACTTTGTGAGACAGACAAATCTCCACCACTCTGTCACGATTGGCTGTCTCACAAGTACTTCTTTCAGAGTCTCGCTCCTGAGCAAGCATTTGCTGACTCACCCAGGGAGCTCACAACTTCCAGGAAGTTGGGTTGGCAACAGGTTCTGGTTGAAGAGCCAAGACAATTGTTTTCCCATTATTCCATTACCAGCTGGCAGACAGGCTGCATAACCCCAACAGAAATTGCTCCTTCCACGGGAAGCCATGGGGACCACCAGGAGGCAGCCCAGTTCTCTTACCACCTGGACATCTCCAAGGATTTCAAATGTTACCTGGTCCAGACGTGGGAATCTTTTCTTACAATCCGGCTCAGGCCCCTGCCTGCTGCATCTCTGAAAGATTGTCTCTGTGCTAGGCCCAAACCATCTTCAGATGCAAAGGAACCACTGTCAGAGAATAATTTGCTCATTGAAGTTGCAAATGGCAAAGTCTACTTAGAATTTCCAAATCCTCCAGAGTTTTTCTTAAGGTCTGAATCTAATAAAATGACTCAGCAAATGGTGGCCAGCTCCTTCAAGAAGGGAAGGAGTGGCTGCTTTACTTCTGTAGACCTTGATTTCCACACATTGATTGTAACATTACTTATTTCTGTTATTACTTTGTGACAGAAGAAAAGCTCAGACTGTGTCAAATTCACTCATCAGAATGAAAAGAATTTCTACAATAAAAAAATAAGCAAATTTTGGTGTTCTGCCTTGTGCTAAGCCAGCTGGTCCAGAGGAAATGTTCTGGCCCCCACACCAGACCCCTTATTCCTACCTGGTTCCCCACCCTGGGACCTTAGTGAAGAAGTATCCTTAAAAAAACACTCTTCAATGCCACTCAGAGTCACCAATCTATAGGCAACTCTTCCTTCTTTACATTCAAAGTCTCCACAACAAGCAGGTCTGCCGTGAAGGTAAGTGTTTTATGAACTCTTAAAAAAATTTGGTTTTGTCTAGCATTCTTTCTTTAAAATGTTAGCTGACACAAGCCCACCTCCTTAAGTATCACCAAACAGTCTGGGAACAGCTGGGCCCTGAATTGGAATGCACGGGAAGAACTTTGGAAATGCTTGAGATACTAAAGAAAAGTAAGGACAGATGTCTCAGTATCTTCAAACAAGAGAGGCTGTCCTTAGCTATCATAGGTTTGACTTAAAATGTATATATTTTAAAAAGTAATTATGCCGTACACAGAATTCACTGGAGGATCCAGAGAGGCCCTAACAGTACAAAAACAAAAAACAAAAAACAAAACCAAAACCAAAAACACCTTGCTGAGCTGCTTTGAAGTGGTTCCCAAGGTGACAGGGACATGGAGGGCATGCGTAAGTTTACAAGAAGCCAGAAGCTTGGGAAGGGATGGAGAACATCTGGAGTTCAAGGCCAGCCTCTGTTACACGGAGAGTTCAGAATTAGCCTGAGCTACATGAAATTGCATCTCAAAAAGATCTAAAACCGGCTAGCCAAGCTTTACTTTTTCAAAACCATTTTGCATTTGTTTACTTATTAATTCACTGTTTTTGTGTGTGGGTATGTACACGCCATGGTGCAGAAGAGGAGGAAGACCGGAAGACAAGCTGTGAGAGTTAGCTCTACCTCCTACTCTGTGGGTCCCAGAGACTGAAATCAGGTTCTCAGGTCTAGGGAGATCCTTTACCCAAGGAGTCACCTCCCCAACCCCCAACCAGATTTTACTATTGAAATTTCCTGCTTACAGGACTGACCAGGTGCAGCAAAGCCATGCATTCAATGGCCTTCTGGAGCATCTTACTGCCAAGTCCTCTAGACCAATTCATGGCCCATGTGAGCCTCCTCCCACCTCTGTGGATGCCAGGAAACACTCATGGTGTATTTGCTTTGGGCCAGACATCCTTCCACACACTCTACTCACATCCACTTTATTTCCATAGCAACAGCATGAAGAAGGCACTATACTTACTTGCATCTGGCAGTTAAGGAAACTGAGGCAAAGCTAAGCAACCAACAGTGCCAGGTCTTCATTGTATTCTCCCTTCTCCCTTCCAAAGCAACCAACTCTTTCTTGTCTACTCAGTTAAAATGGATTTCAGCCGTTTGTATAGTCTCCCTTAGCCGGCTGGAAAATGCTCAACTTTGTCAGTAGGGAGTGCTGGAGAGATACAGCTCAGCAGGCACCTGGGCCAGGCCCTGCAAAGCCTGCATACCACCCCTGCCCACTGCTGCTGTAGCAGAGGGGCTCACCTTGTACATCCCCAGGGCAGGATTCTGGCAAGCCTCAGAGGGTGGATTTTCAGCAAGTCCTACAGTACAAACATTCTTTTGTTGTCTATGCAGCCACATCTGAACCCTCCCAGAGCAGCGCCTTTACTTCTGTGGCTACTTGGGCTCTTCAGTGCTACCTCTACTTCTTGCTAGAAGTAATGCTCTATATAGTGAATAATTCAGTCCACTAAACCTTCCAGATAACTGCCGGTTTTCTTTTTCCTGGTTGGATGCTGACTGGCAGGCATGTCTGCCCAAGGCCACAGACCAAGAATATTAATGGCATCCACTGCAGAGCCTCTGATCCTCATGGGTCTGTCCCACGCTTCCCTTGAGCAGGGAAGGCATGATGACACACAAGTGAAGACGCTAGTCAAAGGAGATGGCTTGCCCATGGCATCAGGAAAGCACACCAAATTGAGCTGGCTCCTCACAGCCTATGATTTTTGTTGTTGTTTGTTTGATTGGAGGATTGATTGGTTGGTTGGTATTTTTAAAAACAGGGTTTCTCTGTGTGACCCTGCCTGTCCTGGAACATGCACTGTAGACCAAGCTGGCCTTGAACTAAGAGATTTGCCTACCTCTGCCTCCCCAGTACTGGGATTAAAGGAGTGTAGCTCCACTGCCCAGCTTGTTTGTTTGTTTGTTTAAAAGTCATTCTGTAATTCAAGAGGCTAGGACAGGTAGATCCTTAGGGCCCAGTGGACAATCAGCCCAGCCTATTTAGCAAACTCCAGGCCAATGAGTTTTTGTTTTGCTTCTTTTGAAATAGATCATGCCTGAACTCTGATACCTAAGATTGCCCTCTGACATCCTCAAGTAAACAAACATGTACCCACATACACCTACACCTGAACATGTGAGCACACAGAGTTGTATATACACACAGACAGACAGATACACACAAAGAAATGAGGAAGGAAGGAAACAAGGAAGGAAGGAAGGAAGGAAGGAAGGAAGGAAGGAAGGAAGGAAGGAAGGAAGCAAGGAAGGAAAAAGTATAGGAGCTGACCCTGTGGAAGGGCAACGTAGAGCAGTGAGAGAGGGAGGAAGGAAGCAATCTTACAATAGGGACAGAGGTGTCACCAGGGCTCCTGCCCCTGTCCCTTGTTGGCAGGCTTCTATATGCTGCCTGGGCAGGCATCCCTGTGTCTCTTGCACCAGCTCTGAGAGGCAATGCTCCCCGCCATGCATTCAGAAGCACAAGGACTTCTAGAATGGCCAGAGGTAGAGTAGGAGGAGACACAGTGTCACCCTAGGGTTGTAGCAGGTATTATCATTCTAAGCAGAATACATTGCAGAGAGATGCTTGAATTTCAAATAACTGTATTTATTTCCATTTTGTTGCAAAAACTAATTTGTTCTTAACTCCACAAATACATATTTATGAAGAATACTTGAAAAAAAAATAAGACTGGAGATCTAGAGGCCATTTGATCAAGATAACTTCTGGTGTGTGTGTATGTGTGTGTGTGTGTGTGTGTGTGTGTGTGTGTGTGAGAGAGAGAGAGAGAGAGAGAGTGTGTGAGAGAGAGAGAGAGAGAGAGAGAGAGAGAGAGAGAGAGAGAGAGAGAGAGAGAGAGTGTGTGTGTGTGTGTGTGTGTGTGTGTGTGTGTGTGTGTGTGTGTGTGCTATAAAAACACTGATGTCTTCACCCAGTCATCTCAGGCTCCCACTAAAACAAGTGCTTTGGCTGGCAAAGGTGGGAACTATGGGGTGGGGTGGAAGAGAGGCAGAGGGCTCTCTGGCTTGCCAGCACTCTGCCTCCTTATCTGTTCATTTTAAAGCCAGCCTCTGGTACTTCAGATGAGTGTGCTAAACAGACTTTGACCCATACTCTGGATTTCAGAACTGACAGCCATTGGGACTGGGAATTAAAATATGATAGATTTTTGCTTCTCAAAAAATTTAAAAAAGTATTTCCCCCAAAAAACAATTCTAAGAATACTTGAAAATATAAAGCTTTCCTTCTTGGGTGGAAATGGTATACTGCACACTTCAGAAGCAATGGGCAAAATTGATAAGCAAAACCAAAACAAAACCAAATAATAAAAGGGGCTATGTCTCGTAGATTCAGAGAGATAGAAGTCCTGGCAATGGTCTGCTGAACTATTTACTGCAGGACTGTTTCTTTTGTTTGTTTGGGTCATTCAGAAAGTGAAAAAAAAAAATCAAAAGTAAAGTTATCTTTCACGTGCGAAGATAGTGTTTAGTTTAATGGTTCATCCAGTGTCAGAAGTCTTCCCAGGTCCAGGCTGTGGCTAGCAGGGCCACCTGGGATCAGACTGCATTCCTCTGAAGGAGCTGGTCCAGTAATTGCTGGAGGAGTGAGGGACACGAAGATGTCAAGTTCTCCTTCTCCTCTGCCCACCACCCACATCACACCTGTGCATGCCAGGCAGCTACCTTTTTGAAGACTTCTGCTCGGAGTCTGTTACTCTGTAAGATCACTCTTTTCTTTTGCTCTTCTTTTTTCTTTTTAACTTCTGGCAAGTTATTATAGATTCTGAAACAGACAGAGGGCATGATGAGGAACCAGACGGCAGGTGCTGGGTTGGGGGTGGGGTGGGGGCAGCCTGACTCATCAGCCAGAAGGAGCTCACAGGTAGGGTCTTCACATGGTTAGTAAGGTACCATCTGAAGAACTCCTCTGCCTCAGAGCACAGGGAACCCATGGAAGAGGAGACAGAAAGAGTGTGAGAGCCAGAAGGGATGGGGGACACTAGAACAAGGCCCTCTAAATCAACTGAGCAAAGCTCATGTGAACGCAAAGACTGAGGCAGCAAGGGTCCACACCAGGTCCTCTACTGGGTACATACTATAGCTTTCAGTCAGTATTATTATGGGATCTCTGACTGTGTGGATGAATGAGCGAGTCTCTGATTCTAGTGCCTTCTCTTGGGGCTCTTTTACTTCTGTCGATTTCAATGCATTAAAAAAAAATTTAAAAAAAAAGATACTAGTATATTTATAAACCTTATTGAACCCATAGAGGCCCTGAAAAACAAAATAAAAGAACTTCTCTGAGGTCCCAGGGGACACCCTGGGGACAGTGTCTCAGTGATGTGTCCTGGGCAGTGCAGCAGGAAAGCTGCAGAGACCAGGTATTTATGTGGGAGTCACTTCTCATCCTGTATTTGCAGTGATAAAGATTTACCTATAAAAGGGTCAACATTCCCTATATATTTCCTTTTTGGCTATCCAAGTTTTGATTTCCTGTGATTTGATGAGGAACAACAGATTGGATGGCAGTAGCAAGAATCATGTACTGGAAATAAACATTAAGAACATGTTTGTTTACTCGTAGCCTATGGCATGTTTGATTAAGCTGATTCTAAACACAGTACAGATTTAAATATTTGGCCCTTGTCCCCACATAAATAATGAACTTCTAGGCTGCCAGCAGGGGCTAAGGGACCCTTATCTGGAAGGTTGCTTATTCCTCAAGGACTAGGAGAGAAGATGACAGGGGAGCTTGCCCTGAAACCCTTGAGAGGACAGTTCCTCAGATCAGAGACCGCCTCTCCTTGAGCTGTTTGTCCAACTCAACTGTGAAGTGGAAACAAAAGCTTGCATGCCCCGCCTCTGGCCCCTTGTTATGTCCTCAGGTGAGATCCCAATATATAATAGTATGTGCAGTCAAAAGCAAGGAGGACAGAAATCTGCATCTTGGGAAAAGTCACAGGTGACATCAGGAAATGGTAAGCTAATGAAGGAAAGGCAAGAACAGTACAACACCACATATAGTTAAAGCCCAGTGTCTACTTAAATGTGCAAATGGGAGGCTTTAAAGGGAAAGAGAAAGGGGACAGATGGTGAGCATCTTAGCAGATAGATCTAGGACTAAGGGAGGGGTGGCTGGCTAATTGGTCTTGAGGGAACATCAGCTTTACTGCGTCATTTAAATGAAAATATAACCAACACAATCCATGTCAAGGAACATGAAGAAAAAAGTCAGTGACCATGGGAGCCAGGTCAGAGCCCAGCCAGGCACATTCCACAGAGCAAAGAGGTCCAATCGTTTGGTTCATCTGAGGAGAACAGATAAGGGCCATTTAGCTCACTGGTCCTCCTTGAACATCAGTTTCTTCTTCAGATGTATGCCAGGGAGAACTCTGCCTACCAGAACTCAAAGTCCATTATTTAAACTGCTTGATTGGCAAGGCCTTATAATAGCAGTTTTAGGCTTGAGGACCAATAAGGAAAGGTTGGTTTTTTTTAATTTTTTAATTTTTTTCTTCACCAAATTGAAGAGAATGCTTTTGTTGCATGGTATATACAACTTTTCATTTATGAAACAGCAAGTCTTCAAATGGAGGGACCCTTTATAAGCTCCGGTTAGAGTGTTGGGGGCCATATCATTAATGGTATGCCCCCAATTCTTATTTTTATACTTTCAAAGAGGTTCCCCCCAGTAGGTAACCAAAGTTACTTAATTATCATGGAAACAACATAATCATGATAAAAGCAGAGATTTAGGGTCTGGAGTGGGGGCAAAATTATTCTTCCTATTTCAGTGGTGTGTCTCTGAGTGCACTATCAATTTGATTTAATTACTATAATCTCTCCTAGAGCTAGGCACTCTATTACAACTTAATGACATTTTATGCGTGTGAACATGGCCAACCCTGCTGAGCTTTTGTGTCCTTGTTAAGAAGCCAGGTCTCGGAAAGAATGGTAGCCTTTGTGTGCCCCATGGTGGTAAGGGTTAGCGGGAGTCTTGGATAGTGACTAGCCAGGCAGAGCAAGGAGAACCTTGGTGGCCCCTGCCAAGACTATCAGAGACAGACATGCCAGAAAAGCTGGTTTGTGGCCCCTCTGGGGCCCCTCTGGCTCCCATGCTCTGCTGGCTTCCAGTTTGGAAGCTTTGCCTCAGGACCGCCTCAGTGAAGGCCCTCCAGAGAAACGGGTTCTCTCCTCCTCGTAAAGTTACTTTCAAAGGTGCAGCCGCACATGGCTGCTGCCCAGAGCCACGAGGCAAATGCATCTAAAGAGTTTCAGTTCAGAATCCGCTGATCACTCAGGGACCAATTACAGGCCGCTCCTGAATCCAAGACCCACCACTTTCCTAAGGTTGGTCCAAGAGCAGCACAAACATTCCAATGCACAGTTTGGCGACTTTGCTCACCTCAGCCAGGTTTTCAGATTGGCAGCCAAGAAGACCTCAGCCCTTAAATGTGGGCCTGGAAGCCATGGCTCAAGGGACAGCATCTGGACCCTTCAAGCCTCCCTCCCCAGCTCTTTCCAAACCTCCCACAAAAGCCAAGTACCTTTTAGATCTCATATGCATCTCCTTCTCTGAAATGCATCTTTCTTTGGGTTTGAACAAGTTATCTGGAAGAAACAGAAAGAGGATTAATTTCAGAAGATACAGAATAGCACAATGTATGGAGCAACCCTGAGACAGATCCAGAATAGTCTCCTGATTGTTCCCTCCTCCAAATCTTGGCCTGTGACACAGACTATAGATTTCCCATTGGCCAGATAACAGCTGGTCTCAGAAAGAGTTAAACAGAGCAGAAACAAAACATCAGTATGTTTTAGTTGTCAACTTGGCACAACCTAGAATCACTGGGGAAGGAAGTCTTCCTGAGGAAGTATCTAGGTCAGGCTGGCACATGGACATGTCTGTTGATTGTTAATTGAAGTGGGAAGGCCCACACTGAAGGTGGCTGGTACCATTTCATGGCTGGGTCTTGAACACATTAAGAGCACTGGCTGTTTTTGCGAGGACTCAGATTCAGCTCCCAGAGCCCCGTGGTGGCTCATAACAGTTTGTTGTTCCAGTTGCAAGGGATCTGATACTTTCCTCTAGCCTCCACGGGCATGAGGCATGCATGCAGTATACACATGTAGACAAATATAATAGAAGCTAGCTAAGTACCACATACAAAAGCAGGTAAGGATCCTGAACTGTCTGTATTTGAATTTAACTTCCTCACAATAATAGACTGAAACCTGGTATTGTAGCCCTAACAAGTCCTTTGTTCCCTTACTTTGCTTTTTGACAGAATTTTTATTTATTTATTTATTTATTTATTTATTTATTTATGTATATATGTAATGGCACCTGAACTATTGCACAGACAGCCACCCCACTGAACATTTTTTTTTTTTTTTAGCAATAAAGGGGAAGCAACAAATGCCAGGCTATCTGCTCAAAGGGAAATCCCTACACTAGGTTCCTGGGCTCCAAAGATAGGGAAATCTCCCAGTCTTCCTGAGCCTCCACCCCAGAAGGGGTTCCTGGAATTTCCCAGAATTAAGAGAGTACCCCTAAGCCTGTCTGGATCTTGAGTGAGCAAATGTATGCGTATTTGAAGACTTCCCTCAGAGAGACAATTCTATACACACACACACACACACACACACACACACACACACACACACACTCGCACACACACACACCAACCCAATCTAATCAATCCCTCACTGAGACTCTTTGGTTGCAGTAAGTTGACTAAGTATCTCAAATGGCCTTTGGCAGTTTGTGAGGGGAAGTGGGCATTTGAGTGGTCACAATGATTCTGCCTACACTTGCAGAAGCTTCCTTCCATGATCTCACTCTTCCTTTCAACCCTGTGACATGATTATGATGTTCTGCATTTAGGGCTGGTGTCCATTAGTTTCCAAAGGGTAAGTTTTACCTACCAGGTCCACTGTAAATGAGTGAAGCCAGCCTGGGTTTCAGCCCCTATTAGCCTAATGCCAGACACATGCACTCTTGACTGCAATACATGGTCACTCACTTGTAGCTACAGAACCTATTTTCTGAGAACTACAAACAAGGGTTCTTCCATTTCTCATGAGATCAATCCCAAATTCATTTTCCCACACACACTCTTCCTTTTATAGCTCTGCAAGGGATACAGACAGTATGACTCATGGGGGATTCATTTCAAGGGATTTATTATGGCACATGTCCCCCATGAACTCATGAATTTGAGTACTCGGTGCAACTTTTGGAGGTAGAGTCTTGCTGGAGGAAATGGGATGCTAGGGGGCTGGCCTTGAGGTTTCTGTAGCCTGCCTTCATTTCCTGTTGGATCTCTACTTCCTGATCCACCCAGACAAAAGCACCTCACACTATCACAGCTTTGACCTGCTTCTGCTGACATGACTTCCCCAACCATGACAGCCTGCATCCTCCAGCTGAGACCAGAGTAAAGGCTTCCTTCTTCATATTGACTTGTCAGCTGTTCAGTCCTAGGGATTAGAAGCCCATCCTGTATGTATGTGCTTTGCTCAGAGATAAGGTAAAATCTGATCTACTCATTCCTGCTTACAGCAATCTGATTTTATAAAAATTAAGGCACTGGTGGGAATCATTTTCAACTTCCTTCTGGATCTTTTATGGATTTTCCTAGAGCTGCATATATTCTGATCGCTTTGGAGGAAAGAGACACAATTATATTTACTCTATTATCACTCAAGTAGAGGGGACTTTTCAATAAAATTACAAAGGTAAGCTACATTCTGGAAAACATATACATCACACATATAGACATACACCCACATATACCATACCACACCACATCACACACGACACACACACACACACACACACACACACACACACACCAGGACCTCTTTCTGATTTAATTTGATATAAGTTCAGGCTTCCCTAAGTGCCTATGTTTCAAAGTCAACAGGCAACTAGGTACCAAATCTTCTTCTGAAGAGTTTTTGTAAAAAACCAAGTCCCCAAATCCCATTAATTTGTATAAACATGGGCAGGTATTTATTACAATCTCTACACCAATTATGTATGAGAGCACATATGGGGACAGGTGACCTCAGCATGAAGCCTCATGACAGTGTCATGTCACCAAGAAACAGCCAGGACCACCCTGATGCCAGCACAGCTGGTTGCTTGGGGGCTGAGGCTCTTGCCCTCCTGCCAGGAGCCTTTCCTCTGTCACCCTGGACTCCTGAAAGAATGTCTTCTCCTGAGAAACACTCAAACCAAGTCCTACCTGTTGGAACAGAGTAGAGCCAATCAACTGCCCTGGGGAATAGATGCTGGTTTGCATCTTCTGTAAGAGAATTCAAGACTGGTCTTCTGGGGACAGTGGGTATTTGTGTTCTAAGGTACCTCTATTTGCATCTATTCTAAGACTACAGGGTTTCTCATTGAGTGGTCTCCCATAAGCAGCTGGCTGGAGCAATCACACCACCATTTCTGAGTTTCATTTCAGTTCTGGCACACCCATCATGTCTGGCTACCTCACCACTATGAAACTGCTAATTCCTCTGAAGTAAGAGATAGTGCGATGATCTATTTTGGTCTAAAGAGAACTTTAGAGATTAACAACACCTCTCTAAAGTCCCATCCCATTGCCCAGTTCAGTACCCCTTCTCCTCCCTAGCCACACTCCTCCTCTCCCACAAGAAGACATGAGATGCCCCAGGCTGATACTTAGTGCCTGACCCAGCAAGGGATCAAAGGATTAAGGAATCAAACAATCTTCATTAGTTCCCTATGAAAGCCAGAGGGACTGCCAAAGAGGCCTAGGCTGTAACACTTCCTAAAGATTGCAAAGGACATGTGGGCCCATGAGCCATACCTACAGAAATTCCATTCATTAATGTTGGCAGCAACAGCGGCACCAAACTAAACCAGATCCCTACTTTTCATGAAACCAGAATCCCCAAAGTGAACCCGAAAGGGCCCCTGGCCCCTCCCTAAGAAAGGCATATGTCTGCTGCTTTCCAGGAGCTTCCACAATGCCTAGAAAATAGAAGGAACTCCATCTGGAAGATGGGCAGCTTCATTGAACCTTGACAATTAATGACCCCTAATCTTTTATATCTAACTAAACAAGGCAGGAAAATTCCTACACAGATAATATAATGATGGACACAGGGTGATTCTTTGTCTTGCCTGAATCATAGTTAAGTCTGTGTTAAGTGGACAAAAAATTGAAGGCACCTATATTTGAGGATTCTCCTTACTATGACAAAAGGCAGTGTGAAGGGTAAGAAGAAAGCCAAGGCCCTGTGGCCTTCACAGCCTCGATACAGAAATGCCAGATATAGGGTGCCCTTATTTGCATTTATAATAACAAATCCCTTAAATTACAGATAACATCTTAGATGTTACATGGAGCCTAGTTATACAAGAAGTTAACTATGGTTGATCTAAAATGTGGCTCTGACATAGTGTGAAGGTTAATATTGACCCTGGCTACAGATGCAACATGACCACCATGCATTCCCTACCACAATGGCTATACCCTTAAACTGAGGAACCTGACCTTCCGGAAACTTCTTTTCTCGGGTATTTGAACAGCAGAATGAGGAAATTAACTAATACACCAGCCATTAGACATTTCCATTTCGTGGAAATAGTAGTTGTGCTGTGTGCATTCATGGAACCTCCCCATGCCATGACAACACAGCATCATGACCCCATGTGAATGGGGAAACAGCCATGTCAGGTCTCTACCATCCGTTCCATTTTGTCAGCTCCAAGTTCTGCTCTGCCTGGCAGGCATCTCTCCTGTCTGTGATTATTTTATATCCTAGCATCTACAAAGCACTTTCCAAGGGTCTGTGACAGGCTCTTCTTTTTCCAGAAGACTTCATGCTGGGCACCATCACAGATAGCATGGGAGCCAGCATGGTCACAGTTCTGGGAAGGGACCATAGCTAGGCAACCATCCAGCAAGGCAAAGCCAATCACAGATAGAAATAGACCCTGTACTGTCTGCTGCCCCAACAGTACCCAGGCGTCCAGCCATCACTTCTAGGCATTACTAGATCAAAGCACCACAGGCAGACAGTGAGAACACTTCCTCATAGTTCTAAATTCCCAAGGAAAAATGGGAAAATCACAGCTCTAGTTGAGATGTCTTTAGTAAGTGTAACGGATATAAACAAATAAGCAAACAAAATGCCAGCACAGAATTTCCAAAGTGGACTTTTGGCACGGTTAATAAGATGAAATGGATTTAAACACTTATCTTCAGTACAGGATGTGTAAGTGCCTTTTATAGCCCCGAGCATTATAAACTGAAAACAGCATAAAAAGCACAAACATTTTTCAAATTAATTATAAAAGACACAGGTATCAATGCACTAGAGGACACAGAGGGGAAAAAAAAGCCAGCTACAGGACACTAACCATTAAATTTAACTAATTTATATTTTTCAAAATCATCAGTGTGCATTGGATGGAATTTCATTTTACAGATAAAAGAAACTCTGGCTAGGCATGGTGATACATACCTATAATCCTGGTACTGAAGAAGCTGGGGCAGGAGGATTGTTGTGAGTTCAAGGCCAGCCTAAGCTACATACTGAGTACCCAGTCAACCAGAGATACACTGAAAAACTCAGCTTTAATGCTGCTGATAATAATAATAATAATAGTTATTATTATTGTTATATAATAATTGTTATTTTTATACAATTTGGCATTCTTCACATTTTCTGGAAAATATGCAGGTTCTGGTCCTTGGTCCCTCCAAAAGAACTTGAGTTTCAGACTCTGAATCCATGGCAACTGCACAGCATCATGAATAATATTGCTGCCATCACTACTGAAAGCCAGACCAAGTGCCAAGAGAGGCTCCTTGACCATGGCTTCCTCAGTAGAAGTAGTACAGACCAGAAGGACCACAACAGCCTTTGCTGCCATTATGGACACCAGTAATCTTGGGTATGAGCAACAGCAACTAACAGCTATACAATTACTTTACTGTTCTGTCTGTAACTGGAACCAAAAGTGGCATAGCCACCCACCTAGTTCTTTCTACCACACCCATCAGAGATGACTACTTCTAAACCTGAAGAGCCAGCTTGCAAAACTTGAAAGAATTTACTTCTCCAGTATATGTGCAGACACCAAAGAGACAGAAATCTATGAATTCCCTGAAAAAGAATTCAAAATAATTATAGGAAGCTCACTCTACTACAAGAAAACACAAAGACACAGTTCAGTGAAATTAGGAAAACAACAAATGAACAAAATAAAGTTTGCCAGATTGAAATGGGTTCTTTTAAAGGAGGGGAACTCCATAATCCTGAAGCAAAAAACTATAATAAATGAAATGAAAAAATGTAATAGGATGTCAATAGTCAGACTGATCAAGCAGAAGGAAGACTCTAAACTCAAAAGTGGGTTATATAAAAATATCTAGTCATAAAAAAATAATAGAATAGAAAGAGTCTTCATGAAGACATTAAAGAAGCTCAGTGAGATCCAACAGAGGCCTTCCTGGGCACTTGCACACAACTGGAGAGAGAATACTTTCAAATTAATTTTAAGTAGCTGTGTTACCTTAGTACACAATCTAGACAGATTTAGTAGAGGTCAACATACTATGCTGGACTTAGTTGCAAAATCCTTTGATGAATGATGAATGATTTGAAGTCTCTTTAACCTGTCAAGTATGATTTTTCTCTGAAGAGAGGGAGAGGGAGAGGGAGAGGGAGAGAGAGAGAGAGAGAGAGAGAGAGAGAGAGAGAGAGAGAGAGAGAGAGAGAGAGAGAGAGAGAGAGAGAGAGGTACACCATTAACAGAACCAAAAAAATTATTATTTGACTAATCTCAACATTCTGTAATAATAAAAAAAAAGATGACAAATGAAGTTAACACCACAGCCAACACTGCAAACTTGGTAATTTTCCCATTAAGATCGGGAACAGGACAAGGATGCCCACACTCGCCACTTTTATTTGTCTGCAGAATTAGACAAAGGGGCATCCAGAAGTGAGATTATCTTTGTATGAAGAAGACATGATCTTATCATAGAAGAATTCCCAAAGATAGCAGCTAAAACTTCTGGAGTAAGAACTGGGTTCAGCACATACATAATCATTATTGTTTCCATATGCTATCAATGAAGTAGATGGAAAAGTAATCAAGGGGCTTCCCATACTAATAGCTTCACCAAGAATGAAAACAGGAATAAATTTAAGTAGGCTAGGAAAGGTTTATACTATAGAATGATGAAGAAAGAATTGGAAAGGACATTAATAAGGGAAAATATACTCCCTGTCAGAAACTTGAAGAATATTGTAGAAATACCCATACTACTCAAAATGATGTACACATCCAAATGTAATGCCTATACAATTCTCAAAATTACATTTTCCCCCAAAACAGGAGAAATGCTAAAATTCACAAAAAGTCCATAACAGCATGTTGACTTGGCTAGACAAAGGCATCTCAAGTGAAGGAGCACACTAGAGGAATCATGCTACCTGACTTTAATATCTACCATAAAGCAATAGTAATCAGAAAAGCATGACTCTGGCATAGAAGCGACAGACTGCAGAACAGAGCGGGGAACCCAGAAATGATGCCACATAATATGTTCAACTGATCTTTGACAATCATTAAAAATACACAGTGGGCAAAGAACAACCCCTTCAGTCAACGATGCTGAGATATGCAGAAGAATAAAACTGGACCATTCTCTCCCACCATCAACTCAAAAGGAACTAAAGACTTAAAGGTAGGGTCTTGAAAAATAAAACCACTTCAAGAAAATATTTGGAAAAGGATCCATGACACTGTTCTAGACAATGCATTTTTAAATTTTGACTCTCAAAGCACAAGAAGCAGAAGTTTAGTTAGAGAATTCTAATTAGAACACTCTTTGCATCCAAGAGAAAAATCAACCATGGGAAGTGATAACCTCTAAGACAGGACAGGAGAAGGTATTTGTAACCCACAAATCTGATAAAAAGTTATAAAGTATATGAGGAAAATACTCCAATAACATCAAGAAAAGAACTTGACTATTAAAATATGGAAAAGACCCCAATAGCCATTTCTCAAATGGACATTAAATTATGAAAAAAATGCTCATAATATACAACTACATGGAAATACAAACTGAGTCCACAATAAGATACCACTGAATCTCTGTTAGGATAGTTGCAATGGAAAACAACAAACAAGCAAACAATAACAACAAAAACTACAGGAACTACTGGAGAGGAGTGAAGAAGAGGGGACCCTTACTAATGGTAGGAACCGATTCCTTACAAACTAAAGGAACTGCCTAAAGATGTGCCATTCACACTCCAGGGTGTCTATGCCCTTGCATTTCAAAGGAAACAAAACCAGTATGTTGAAGATACATCTGTATTCCTGTGGCCATTTCAGCATTTGTTAGTAACAACAAGTGCATATATGTAAATATATGTATATAAATACATATATATTATTATTTACAACATATAATGGGCAGAAGACTCCAATGAAAATGAGACTGGGGTAGGAGGGGATATGACTTAGATTTTTATTTTATATTTTGGGGGGATTTGATGTTTTAGATTTTTTGTTTTTGTTTTTAAGAGAAATAGTTATTACAAAATGAATGACCCTTATGACAAATGGAATAAATAGGCTGGAGAGATAAACACTGCAGGATTTCTGGCACTCACAGCAATGCTAACTAGAATGGAGGTTGATAGGCTGGTCAATGGAATTAAGTTTGGGCTATTTAAAAGGAAGAATGGTCAGGCAGTGGTGGTGTATTTCTTTAATCCCACCACTTGGGAAGCAGAGGCAAGAAGATCTCTGTGAGTTCGAAGTCGGCCTGGTCTACAGAGTGAGTCCCAGAGCATCCAGGGCTACACAGAGAAACCCTGCCTTGAAAAACCAAAATAATAATAATAATTAATAAATAAAAGGAAGCATGTTCTGAAAGCCTGCTTTCCACGGAGAAGACCAAAGATTATCAGAAACTGCTTGACCTCAAGATTGTTGAGACAACTGAATGGTTCTCACGACAAAAATAAAAAGAAAATAAAGTCAGTTAAGTTGGTGCCGGCAGTGTCTGTTATAGTCTTCTAATTTTTTCACAGTACACTCTTTTAGGAAGGGGCAATGCACAGCATACGTTTGTATAATTTTTGTCAACAAAGCTGGAGTAATGCTAAAACAAAATACATGTGTTATTAAGTGACAAGTTTAAATACAAGTCACACACCTTGCTGTCTGGCCACTGTATCCATTGCAAGTTAAAGAGTAACTTCATCACAATGTGTGCTCAAATTCTAGGCTTAGCCAGCTTTTTTTTTTTTTTTTTTTTTTTAAGAATCATAAGAAATAGAGATTTATGGAATATTGAGAAACTCCATAAACTATTTCCTTAGAGTTTCCACACAGTTTATTACTTAACTGTCTTGTGGAGCACAAAAGAAGTCATTTGGAAAACAAAACCCAGGCCATTGGGCAAACTGCTTACAGAGCCATTTCCCCCACCATGTGCAGACCAGAGCTCCTAATTTTTATTAATGTGATTGGAAATGACCTCATCCTGTAAGTCTAATTCTAATCAATAAATGAAATTGGTTTTGTCTTTCTACCCTTGTTATATTTTTGGTTGTGAACCTAGCCTTTAACGGCTGAGCCATCTCTCCAGCCCTTTTTTTTTTATGTGTAGCCCAGGCTGGCCTCAAACTCGTGATCCTCCTGCCTCTGCCTCCTTCAGCAAATCCTACTGGCATGCAACACCACATCGGCCTTCCTACCCTTCTTAAAAACACAAACTTCTTAGCTGGTTGGTGGTGCCACATGCCTTTAATCCCAGCACTCGGGAGGCAGGGGCAGGTGGATCTCTCTGAGTTCGAGGCCAACCTAGTCTATGGAGTCAGTACCAGGACAGGCTCCAAAGCTACACTGAGAAATGCTGTCTCGAAAAACCTAAAAACAAAACAAAACAAAAACCACAAACTTCTTAAAGACACAAAGCAATACAGCAGAACACCCTCACAGTGTCTGAAATCTGCCTATGAAGAGTGCCGAATCAGGAGCCTTCAAGTAGCTCACACTTCCTGTTTTTTTCTATGAGCTGATAAAGGAAAATTTACTTTTCTCTGATAAGCACATTTTAAAATTCCACTGAGGTTAATACTGGGAGAGCTGACCACAAATATTTCTTTCAATGTTTTATGGGAAAGCACTCACGGGATGAGAT
Organism: Cricetiscus sungorus; assembly: GCA_030556225.1. NCBI lineage: Eukaryota > Metazoa > Chordata > Mammalia > Rodentia > Cricetidae > Cricetiscus > Cricetiscus sungorus. The sequence continues at coordinate 93,700,559 of JANBXA010000007.1, forward strand.
GGGGGCAGAAATGAGGATGCCATGGGCCTGCTCGGCAGGCTGCAGGAGCCTTGGTGATCACATCTGCTGCTATGGCTTATCTACTGAGTCACATCTCCTCCTGGATGCTCTGAGAATGCCAAACAGCCAAGAGCTGTCAACAATCCTCTGGGAAAAGGAATTTGCAAGTGCCGTCTAGAGAATTCCATCCCTCTGCTGGCCCATGGTTTGAAAGGCTTGGCTCACCTTGGGGAGTGTGGATAATGAAATTCAGATTAAGCCCGTCTGATTCATGATATACAGCAGGGAGTCTGGTGTGCCATGTGGCCACCCATGCTTCTTTCTGGTGGTAGGGGGGACATCCCTCCCAGAACACCCACAGAGGATAATCCGAAGTGAGAAAGGCTACGAGATAGGAGATGTGTAAGTGTACAAGAACCAAACAGCAATGGGGTACAGAGGAAAGAGGGCTTTATGGAAGCAGATGCTCTTGGTGGATTTCCTGCATTGCCAAGGGTCAGATACATAACCAAATCAGGAAGAGCCATAGAAGAAGGGTCGGGACAAGAGGATGGGAAAGGAGCTGAAGTAGTAGCCAGGCCATGCAGACTGGCTGTGGGGGGTCCTGTCCCGTTGAGACTGTAGCATCAAGGTAGCAACAGTAGCTAATTTTGTTTGTTTGTTTTTTGAGACAGGGTTTCTCTGTAGTTTTGGAGGCTGTCCTGGAACTAGCTCTTATAGACCAGGCTGGTCTTGAACTCACAGAGACCCACCTGTCTCTGCTTCCCGAGTACTGGGATCAAAGGCATGGGCCACCAGCCCGCAGCTCAGTAGTTCTATCTTTTAAAAAGAGCTCAGTTGAGAAGCAAAGGTTCTCCACACACCAGGTTATTTGTCAAGGGGGGAGATTTTAGGGGTAGGAGTTTAAAGAGGCCGGATATGAGCTCAGGCAGGGTGCCCTGCTACAGAGAGAAGGGACCGACATACTTCTATCAAGTGTTTTGTCATTTTTCAGGAGTTAAGGGAAAGAGAGAAAATGAGATTAGCTAGGGAGAAGGCGGCAGAGATAGGGTGGGAGGGATCTGGAGATGATGGGGACATGACCCAGGGAGGGTCTGAGACTCCAGTGGAAGATGGCCAAAGCCAAACGTGGGGAACTGCAGTGAGAACAGGATGAAGTCCTGAACGTGGCAGCAGAGAATGGCAAGGGCCAGCACCCACCTGCTCCAGGTGCTAATTCCACTAAACGCGGGTGCTTCCCATACTCTATCAGGCTGCTCTGCTTTGGGGTCTGTTTGAAAGGAAGAAGCAACAGCTAATTCTGAAGCACACAACTCTCAGGTTATGGTTAGCCTTTGCACAAGGCTCCGTCTACCTATGATCCTGCAGAGTTGATGGAGAAGCCTTGCTTATAGTTCCAGGTGACTCTGGTGACCTGGGAGGAAGACAGAAATCCACAGGCTAGAGTAGTTATCGTCTCAGCCTTTCTTGTCCAGCTTAGTGGTTGCCACCTGGTACTTACTATGCCACCTAAAAAACCTTTGCTACCTGTCTTACACCCTGGGATCTCTGTCTTCACAACTTTGGGCCCTTGGCTACCCTACACAGCAAGCTGCCCCATCTTCTGACCCCTTCACAAGACAAAACTTAATAGCTATACCTTTTAGCCTCCCTGCAGTCACTTTTCCTTGAGCCGATTCTTGGCCCTCCCATCTCCCTTAACCCTGTCTCCATAGTTACACGGAGAATCTCCAGCCACTTCCCACTCCTGTGCTTTCCTCCCCACCCACCCTGCGCCAGAACCCACCTGCTTCATTTCCATTCACCTCCACACAATGGGAAGCTCCCCATCAGGAGCTGGTAACTGTAGCCAGGAATTTATAAAGCTACTTCATGATCCCCCCATCACCCCTCAACTGCTCATAAAACTTTCCCGGCCCTTCAAACAGAGACCCTTAGCCCTAATTAGCACTTACACCCACATATGCATGCACACTGTACACGCACACACATGCTGCAATCTGTCCCTGAGATTCTGAGGCTGCTCACAACTTATCAGGCAACACGAAACAGCTGGCCCCTGGTCCCTTCCGTCATTGCTCCTGCAAATCCAGGCACTTGCCCCTCCCAGTCTTGTCAGGTGTGAGAGCTCCCACCTGAAACACTTAGGTCTTTCCCTGAGCCGAGATTGCTTCTGATCAGAGGCAGCTACCCCAGCAAGGGAAAGCAAACCTGAGCTTTCCTTCCATCAGACGTTGCAGTACTGCAGCCGTGGCTCGTTCGCACACATGATTTATGAACTAATTTAGCATGTAAGGAAACATCTGCATTTTGCTTTTATCATCTTGCCAGCAGACAGGCTGAAGACAAGATGCGTACTGTAGACTTGTTTAATGGGGCCTTAAACGTTCCCTCTCACTAGCCTGAGCTTACACAAGGCTCTCGTTTCAGGACTTGTCTGATCTAACTGACACAACACAAACAAACACAGAAACAAAGCTCTCCTAAACACGTCTGTACCACAGGGACAGTTGGAATGGCCATAAAATCCATGCTGGTCAAGTCCCCCAAGAGCATTCTAGTGGCCAGGACTGTCTTGGAATTTGGGGAATAAAAAGGTGACTTGGTTATTTAATACTATGCATCCAGACTGCGCTCCCCTTTTATTATATACAATTTTAAGATGTTCATTTAGAGGCACATGAACTTATAAGGATATTTGCTTTGGGAAAAACATCAAAGTTGGCTGATGTTGCAAGCAGAATTGTAAAAGCCCCCACAACACACACACACACACACACACACACACACACACACACACACAAAGATACATTCAAGTCCAAGTTCCTAAAACTGTGACTGTGACCTTCTTTCGACCTTGTCATTGGAGATCTGGTCCTTGCAGATATAATCAAGTTAATATGTGGTCACCCTGGATGGGTGAACCTCAGCTCAGTATGAGAAGAGGAAATTGGATTCAAAAGCACACAGACACAGGAGGAAGGTCATGTGAAGACAAAGGCAGAGACTGCAGGGGGGCATTCGTGAGCCAAGGAGCACCAGGGATGGCCAGAAGGCCCCAAAGCAGGGGGAGAGGATGTGATACACTTTGCTCTGAGCCTCCAGACAGGCTTGGCCCTGCAGGGGCCTTGATTTTGACCCCTGGTCTCCAGAATTCTGAAAGAACGACGTATGTTCATGATTTTAACCCAGTGTGTATGTGACAATTTCTTATAGCATGACAACAAAGTAATGTGGGTATGTCAAGGCCATGATTCCTCTGATAATGTGGCCATTGGCGTGGCTTAGATGGAAGGGGAGGAACCCAGCATGCTACCTCCTAGATTTGAATCTGTAGTACCTTCTGCCAGTGTGAGAAGGGCTCAGTCTCCAGCTTGGAGACTTTAAGACATTGGGTAAAGTGGGTGTTTCCGGGTCACTAGAGGTATGCCCTTGAAGCACACTGTGGGATGCTGGTCCCTTCCATCCCATGACACACTCCAGGCTGATGAGAAATAAAGACAACCAGAGAGGTGTGCAAAGGGCTGGCCCATAGCATGCTGTGTGCCTAGCTAGGTTTCAAGCTGGTTACAGACACAGGCTTGGCCTAGTAGCCAAGTACTGAGAGATGAGCATCTTTGATTCACTTTGCACATCTCACCATGATATGCTGCCTTGCTATTAGCCAAAAAGCACCCCCCATGGTGCTAACTGATCATACTGAAACTTCAAAAACTGAGCCCAAATCAACCCCTTTCTCCTGGTAAGTTGATTTGTCTCAGGTGTTTGTTATATAAAGTGAATGAATCCATCACCATACCAAATGAATAAGCTCCCTGCAGCCATAGGTCTCTGCTGCTTCCTGCACAAACTGAAGGCTGGAGATGGAGATCCTCCAATGCCATCCTGTGTGTGCGTGCTTATTGTGTTTATCCATTGACATTGGTGTTGGTAGCCTAATACTTTGACCAAGTAAAATCTTTAGTACCTTGTGTGAGTAATGTGCCGAGGAGACACTCCTACTGTGGCTGCCATTTGGTCTTCACAGCACCTTGAGTCAGCTGTGCCTGAAACAGGTACCCTTTGTTGAGCTAGAGACCTAATAGTTCCCTAGAGAACACACCTAGACCAAGCTTGTGTCTGTAACCAGCTTGAAACACTAGCTCGGCACACAGTGTGCAATGGGCCAGCCCTTTGCACACCTCTCTGTCTTCATTTCTCATCAGCCTGGCGTGTGTCATGGGATGGAAGCAATGGGTAGTTCACCAGATCCCTCACATAACAGCAATGCATTCAAGTGTACCCTTGCTGGGGTCTCTAGACAGCTTTCCCGAAGGGCTCTGGCTGGCAGGAAGGAGCCAGCCCTCCCACAGAACAGGGTCTGGTAGGAACTTATTACAAAGGTCCTCTCCTCTGTCTCCTACAGCCACCCTCCTCCTGAGATCCTGGTAAGCTTGCTGAGCTGCACTTTATGGAAAATGGTTATTTCCCCCAGAGGACTTTTACTCAAAATCATACTCCTGATTTCACCTACTGGGAGCCAAAACATTTTCCTAGGAAGAGAGACCTCATTCCTGTATCACAGCAATAAACCAGAGGCTTTTCCAAGCCTCCTGATTTTAAGATCTGGGTTGGCAGGCTTTACGTATGAACTCTGATGTTTCAGTCCTTGCCTTTATCTCGTTATTCTTGCTAGTTCAAGGGCCTGTTTATGAGGTCCGTGAAGAAGCCTGAGATCAGTCTTGCTCACAGTGATGTTCTTAGCACCCCCCCCCCCACTGTACTGGACCCAGAAAAGGTTCCTGCTCACTCCTATGAGTGTGTCCTGCCTCTCAGGGTTGACTTGACCCTGGCCTCAAATTGCTGGGTAAGCTGGCCATCCTTCCTCTGAGCTCATAGCAGGAAGAGGTCTCAAGATGACAAATGTTGATGCAGACAAGCTGGAGTCAACTTCTCGCCCTGAGGTCTGTTTTGCAATCTATAAAGGGCAAAGGAGATCGCTTGCAAGCATCTGTTAGGAGCCAAGAATTTGAACTTGCTATCCTGGCTCCTACAGTGATGTGGCTCCTTTCCCAGCTAGAATGGTGAATTTGTGTCCCGAGTTATTTCTGTTGAGCTACGTGCCCATATGTAACCTCTCAAAATGAGCTGGCTCCCAGAGAAGGCTTCAGGATGCTGAGGTCTGCGCATGCCAGTGGCATCATCTGGAATCATCATTTGAGCCTTTGGTGAAGGCTCGGGGCTTGGGGATACCTGTCTCCACTCTATCCAGGCCTTCTGAGCCATCTGCAGCTTACCACTAAGAGGATGAGGGACGGTGAACTGCTTCTTGTGGGCACGGACAGGAAGTACGCTCTGCTTCTGTCCCAGGTTTTCCTTTTGCTGGGCTTTCCTTTGCTGTACCATGTGCTTAAGCTTTTGCAGTCGTTCTTGTGAGCGAGAAATGAACTGAGGTCTATGGACTTCCAGTGCTTCCTAATTGGGACAAAGAAGAGGTTTTACTTTTTAAGAGAAGGGAGATCAGAAAAAAAAAAAAAAAACCAACCAACCAAACAAACAAACAAACAAAACAAAAAACAAAAAAATTAAAACCACACACACATCCACATATCCATTTGACTTACTCAATGGGAGCCAATCAAGAACACAATACTGGGTAGGCAAAAAGCCACAGTAAATCCTTGTGATCATTTCCTCCTGTGACCATGTGTAAAGATGTCAGGGGCACATTGATGACAATCTGCTGGAGGTCAGTTCCAGCCAGCAGCACAGAACCCTCTGTGGCAGAACCAAGCAATAACTAGCATTGAAGCCACTGGGTACCAGTGGCCAACATCTTTCCATTTGTAGTTTCATGCTGCCAAGCCACTCATTACCAAGGAGGGGCCTGCAATATGACATTCTAAGAGACATGGGTGGGGCTAGAAGGCAGGTGCTAGAAATCTGCATACTCCTTTCTGCTGAGGTTGGAGTCTTAGGAAGCACAGGCATTGTTCTCCTGGCACAGAAAATGGTGCCTTTCAGAAGTCCTGTCTGTGGGTTACAGGAAGTGCTTCTCCTGGGTAGAAAGAGACAGAAATCTTTGCTATGCAGAGTGGTTATGTGAGATTCACAGGACAGATCAGCATCCACTGCATCTCCACAGTGGCCTTAATCCCTCTGGTCTCCTTGTAAAACACAACATGTGCAGAGCTGCCATGGCAAGCACTGGGGATGTCACTTGTATCCACCCTCTTTGGAAATTCCCCTATAGATTCTGCAGTTTCCATTAGTCAGATGTAAGCAATGAGGCTCAAGGTAGTCTAGAAGACAATGTGTTGACACTCAGCAGTGTAAATTTCACATGTATCCCCTGCTGCCATCCATTGTCTCAACTTCCTGGTCCTTGAATGTCAAACTATTCTCTTGGAAAGCATGCCAGCAGCAGCCACACCCACTTCTTCCAGTAGGTTCCTACTGGGTCTTCAAGGTCAACCAGAGCATCATGGTACCTCAGATTGCCTTGTGCAAGAGTGGGTCCCATATGGCTATCTCCTGCTAAGCTGTGGAGGCAGAGGCATCTCAGTAACTTTGTATCTCTCACAGGCACTGTCCTGGGTCTGTCTACAGTAAGTGCCCAACACAGCTTTGCTGGGTATGCTGCCAGACTAGATGTGCTCCTCCCTGCACACTGGGGGCTCAGAGAGGAACACACCACGAGCTCCATCAATGTCATGCAGGTGCTCCTGGCAGCTGCACTGATAAAGGAGTCTCTCTGCACTGTGAGCCATTGGCTACTGAGTAACTGACTCACCAGTCACAAAATGTGCACAAAATGTCAAGTCTGGAGACAACGCCCCCTGAGCATGCCCTGCTGGCCCAAGTGTGGCTGCTTCTTTACTGTTCATCCATCTGAGAACATCTTAGAGGTTCAGGATTTGGGGGACACCCTGGATTTTTTCACAGGCTCAGCAAGGTCCAGGGTTACAGCAGTGAGCCAATGGAGTTTTCTTCACAGTCAGGGAGAGGTGTCCCCCATAGCAAGTACCTTCCCCCAAAAGTGCATCTGACCATGCAGAATGCTAGTAGAAGCAATTTTCTGCTGCTATATAAAAAATTATAATTAAATATCTATCGTTTATGTCCTTCGACCCATGGCTGCATGATTTGGGAAGTCCCCTGAATCTTTCAAAGGCTGTGCATCCTCATCTGACTATGGGGTGTATAGAGGCTCTCATCTAATAGGGATCTTTTGAAAATTAAATGTGAAGTGACCCTTGTGACCTGTGGACACCCCTTCATAGCTATGGTCATGGTTGATAGTGCCAACAGTTCTCATTCTTACATGACAGAGTCATATGTCATTGTCTCCAGAAAGCAAACAGTGGAAGAGAGGTTAGAAAGGGTTAGGAAGGGGCCAGTGACAAAGACAGGGTGCTTAAAGTCTCAGGTAGAAGTGAGGTCAAGTGCATGCCACACTCCCCAGGAGAAACCTCCCCTGGGATAGAGTCAAGCAGGATGGGGAGGCTTTACCTGCAAGGTCATGGAGCTTGCCAGCAGATGCGAAGGCTCAGAACTACCTTCCAATGGGTCAGAGCTCTGTGGTCCCTCTGCAGGTGTTGGAGAGGGCATTGCTGGTGAAGGCTCTGGTGTGGCAATGAGGTTTTTGTGCTTCTCGAATTCCTTTAGTTTTACAACCAAGTTGCAGCATGTGTAATCTAGGAAAGCAGATTTACAATCTACTTAGCGGGTACCCAGTGGCTCCCCTGCCCAGCTCCCAGACGCAGGAGGAAGACACACAAGGCAATTTAGAGAATAGAAACCACCAGTGAGTTGTTAACCAGCCTTGTTAAGCCCATGGGATCCTCATCACAGAGCTTCACAGCTGCCCTAGTCACTGGGCCAGGCATCAGCCCAAGTCCATGACTGGCTAGTTAGGCCACGGAGGTGCTTCTTATGCTGCAGTGTTCAGAATGCCTTTGCTCAAAATGAAAGGAGACTTTTCTAGTCTGGATTTTATATTAAGTGTGTCCCTTGTAATTATTACAGTTCACTTGCTTCAAACAGCATATTAATCTGTCTTGTGTTTGCCACACTAATGATATAATGACCAGGGATGGTGTTCAATTATGTATCCCTCCCCTTAATTTTCCAGAGTCGACCACTGGCTTCACATAAGTAAGCAGGGTTTCTTTTTCCTCAAAGCTGGCTGGGCCCTTTCCTGGGGCCATGTTTTAGTTTCCTTTTGTGGAAAGGGGCAGACTATGAGTGACTCCTTATCATCCCAGATGAGGCCATCTCTGGGCTACCTCCTGATAGAGCCTTGGTCTCAAATGCAAGGATAGGTCCTTCCTTTGCCTTAGCCTGTCCTTCCCCTCTGACCTCCTTACTCTCCCCTGTACCTTCTCAGTCCCAGCCTCACCTAACTCCTTCTTTGTTCTAATCCAGCATCTTCTTGCCCCAAATGGCCTCAGATCCCCACTAAGTGCCTTTGGTTCTGCTTCTGGTGAATCCCCACCTCCAGGCCGAGTCCTGACTTTCAGAGCCCCTCCTTCCCTTCATCCCTGTGCCCTCCATTCTGCAGCATAGTCATAAGGCGGGTTTTAGCATCATGCCTTAACCTTACGGTACCATCTGCATGCTCCTTTCACATGTATTCACAGCACCGGGTATAGGGCCCAGAAAGGGGTGGTTCCTCTGGGAGAGGCAAGGTAGCTACGAGAAGGCTCTCCTGGCCACCGGAGAAATTTCATACAAGCCCTGCTATCATTTCATTATTTATTGCTGTATTCTCTCTGGCTGGATCCTTTTGCTACTCAGCTGCCCTACCCTCTCCAGCCCCCAGATGACCCAGTCTCCCGTGGCTCATATGCTACCCCATTTCACATGATTCTCTGCCAATACCACACTACTTAGCTCAGGTCATTCTCCCAGTGTGTTCTCTTTTTTCCTCTAGAGGATTCCCTCACTGTCCCATTTTCTCCTTAGGCCTAACCAGTAGCTCAGGTCTAGCCACAAGCCAGCACTCTCTCTTCCAAAAGCAATCTTCTTCTCTACCACACTGTTCCCATGTCTCCTTGTGAACACCTCTTCCCCAGCTCACAGAGAAACCAGGGTCTTGGCATCTTTTTCCTCCTTCATCCTCACCAGGAAACGATAACTCTGGGCTAGTGCTGCCTTCTCACTGCTCATGGCATCTGTTCCCAGATCCAGTATGTCTCCACTGCTGTGGCTTCTCCCACTGTAGAGACCTCCTCCCTCCTCCCTGATTGGGTCTCCGCCCCAGCCCCTCTCCCATCTGTCCACATACTGCTCATGGGAAGGTCACCTGGAATGCAAATCCCACTGAGATTCTTTTTCTTTCAAAGTCTCAGCCCTGCCTGCAGTCTAGTCTTCTGCAGTGGGTGGAGAGGCTCTTCCAACTTAAACCACCGGGACCTCAGAGAATCAGAAGCCCCTGGTTCTGGTGCTGGTCTCCTGGGCTGCTCATTGCTTTGTGGCCTTTCCCTCCCTTCACTCAAGTGTCTTTTTCTCCAGTCTCATCTTAAACCTCTAATGACATTGACATCTCAAGTTCCAGCTTAGAATCGTTTTTGACAGAGACACCTCTGCCCAGACCTCTCTGAGTGTGGGCCATCCTCAGGCTCCACACATTCATATCTAACAGTTACCCTGTGCCTTCTGCACTGGGGGGAGAGTACTGGCCTCAGCACCCAGCTTATGACAGGTGTTTAATAATTGCCTCTGCAATCCATGATGGTTAAAAACATAACCTAGTCAAATCCCTGTCATGTTACTTTTGCCAATTACCATAATCAGTTTAACTTTTGTCACCCCAAGCCATATGATCCCGTATGGGCCCTCCTGTCTTGTTCCAAGTATTTTAAAAAATATCTTCAGGGTGATGTGATGGGAAGTCCAGGGCCCATTCTCTGCCATGATCTTCTGTCTTTTCACATAGAACTGTCCACTACAGGGTTTAAGAGTGGTCAGTAGCTTGACCTACAGGGACATACATGATGCCTATGTCCAACTTGGTTATTTCCTCTGAGTGAAATGGAGATGCGGTGCTCGCCTGTGTGCACTATGGGGTCTAAGTTGCTCATGTTAAGTGCTAGATATACGTCAGGGGCTGTGCCCCTTAGCTATTATCCCTGTCAGCCAGTACTAGGAGCCTGGGTAGTGGGGAGGGCATGCTACCTTCAGGGCAACTGTACCAGCTCCTCAGACCTTCCAAGGCCCAGCCACAGAATCAGCTGTATCCCTGAGCAGCCTTCTGGGCCTGTACTGCAACTGGCACTGGCATTGGCATGGATTGTGGCTGATCTGGGGGGCGCCTGATCTGTATAAAGCTGCCTTCTATCTGCTTGTAAGGTGTGGCTTACCACCATGTCTACTTGTTAGTTCTGCTCCTTCTGCCCTGCCCCCAGATATCTCCGTAAGGCCAGCATGTGTGAATCATCCCAGAAAGGCACTGAGCTATATTGTCTTTATGTGCATCAAGAAAGAGCCTGGGGGCCGCCACCCTTGCTCCTTACCTTTCCGGGACTCTTTTTCTATCTGAACAGTATCATCTTCCTGTAGAGAGGCACATGCAGCTTGTAAAGGGCAAAGAAACCCAGACAAGGGGACTCTGGGTGTCAGGAAGTACAGGTGCTGTCTCTCTTGGGGCTCAGAAAAGATGCTAGATTGACCACCATTGCTTGGTGGACTTGCCTCATCAGGAGGGAAGTGTTTAATGGGCTTCTGTCCCACTGGGGGAGCGGGAAGAATCACTTGTGCTTCTCCTTGCTGCTCCTTGCTGTTTCCAAAAAGTACTTTTGTTTCTATTAAAAATAAAATGAGAGTTGACTCAAAACATCGGATCCTGATGAGGCTGCCTCTTAGGTGCCTAATGACTGCCCCATTGTTCTTCTAACTAGTGGGCTACAGCAGGGCTTCAGGGAACAGTGGGTAGTTGTTATAGCTGCATGCTAGCAAACTTAACAAGTGGTCAGCATCCTTGACTCTGTTTGTATACACCCTTGCCATGAATTAGGCTTCATTTGTACACACTGTTACCATGTATTTAGTTGCAAAGGGACTGTGCCCATTGGTGTCCTTGAGAAGTCCCATTATCTTTCCTATCATGCTCAGCAAAATAGGGGATGGAGCATCTTGCGCTTGGACTTGACCTATGGTACCTGAGTTCAAATCCCAGCTCTGCCACTTAAACTCACAACTTCATCTATAAAATCTAGGTGAGGTGATAATACAATCAGTGAATACTAGACACTATTCATTTGCTCTATTATTGGGTCTTACAAATATAGAACTAGAATATATGCTATAGAATGTATTCAATTATATCTCGTATACCCAATAACATTATATATGTAAGCATCAACCATTAAAACAGGCAACAAGAAAATAATAATGCATAGAGCATCTGATACACACTAAGCATTGGTTTATCCCTATTTCTACAGATACTAATGTCATGACATGTTATAGCAAGTGCAGAGGCAACAAGCGAAGCCTCATGCCTCTGTCAAGCTCTGAAGAAAAGATGGATCTATAGACGTGTGGCATAACATCCAGTTCCCCAGACATCTATGTCTACCAATCAGGGACCAGTGAAGGAAGCTATATGCATCTGTGCTTTGCAGCAGCTTAAAGACACAGGTGTTTTTGAGTGAATGCATACTCACGTTGCAACTGTATTGTTCAGCAAGCAAAGCAAAATGAGGCACATTCATAGCAAATGCTTTTTTTGCATAGGATATCTCTGGAGAGATACGATGATGAGGGAAAGAACAATGCAGGCCAGGAGTGGGAATGGAAGAGACACTGTCCCTCTGATGTCTAATAGGCTGGGATATTAAAAAAAAAAAAAAAAAAAAAAAAAGCTAAACTTTCACAATTTCCTGTAAGTTTTAAAAAGATGCCTGTTTTAGATAAAGTCATGACTGTTCTTGAGTTACCATCACCCCACACTGATGTCCCTAAAGGAAACAGCTCCATTGGAGGTGGGAGCAACCAATGTAAATGAAATGGGCCCTTAAATGTCCATGTGTTGAGGCAGGGAAAAGTAGTGGGTACAACTAGTACAATGAAAGCTAGGAGAGCCGCAACTCTGTTTTCTCAAGAGTGTCCTACACAAGAAAGAACGGACCCAAGACACTGCTCTGAGGATGTCACTGGTGACCTGTCAACGATGCCCCAGTTTCCATAACTTGCTTTCTCCCGATGTCTGAGAATAGATAATCGTAGGGGAAACTAGGACATGCAGCCCAAGGTGAAAAGCAGCAGTATTGGGGCATAGAATGCCCCAAAATCACCTTCACGAATTTGGGGTCCAGCTCAGAGGAGTCTAGTTGGCAGCTTTTGATTCCTGTTCACGATGAGGGTGAACCTGTGTTTTATATGCTTCTCAAGCAAAATCCAGAGAACATTCCTACTGGTCCCAGGCTGAAGTGTGGCAGCTACTAAACCTTGTTTTAGGAGTGCAGACATGCCCACATACAATAAAGCTGTATTTTGCTAAATTGTATGGAAACATGTTTATAAACCTTTACTCCAAAATCAACAATTATGTTTAATTATAAAATACTGTAGGCAGAAAATGGCCTATAACAATCAACCTTCCTACATGGCTTCCTTTCATTAGAAACTCTCAGGATAATGTTCAAAAACCAACTAATTTTCAGAGATACAATCTCTGTCTGCCTGCTAACAAAGGTCATCCACGCTTGAATCAATGTATTTACTTATAGATTTACAGAGTATAATAGGTCAATATTTCCACCCATCTAGTATCCATCTTTTCCTAGCCCCTTTCTCTTTTTTTCTGCTGTTGTCTATCTTTCTAGATGTTCTAACATAATCAGTGTGAGTTAAATGCTTCATTTGTGACTCGAAGGGGTTACAACAATTCCAGAGAAAAGAATATAACTCCTATAATGGGTAACTTATTGTCCATATATCTCCTGTGGATTTTATGGGTACCCTGCTGCTAGTGTCTCTTTTGTGAATTCTGAAACATGGCCTTGAAAGCCATGCCACTGAGAAGGGCCCCTAAATATTTATTCATTGGGGCAGAGGAAAAAAAGAATGGATACCACTGGATTGATAAAAGTTAGGCTGTTCACATTCTGTTTTCTCAAGTGTCTGCTATGTAAGAAAGAATAAACCCATGACCTGGGCCTGCACAGGCAAGCACAGTCTTTTTGTCCCATATCCTGGGGAGGATGGGCTTCAGGTCCTTCAGTCATAACCTGTATTCATTTTTTCATAGTTGCAACTAAATATCTAGCAGAAACAACCTTTGGAAACAAGAATTTAGTTTGTTTCATGGTTTGAGGGGCTCTCAAAGTGGGGAGGCATCATGTTGGGGCTGGTTTGGTGTTAGGCCATAGGGATTTGTGAAGCAACTTCCTGATACTTCCCCTGACCAGGAGTAGAGAGAACTCCAGCCAAAAGCCAAGAAAACTTTAACTCTCATGGCCAACTTTCTGACCCAGTGAGGCCTTATATCCCAAAGCTCCTACAGCCTTCCCAAATAGTGCCCCCACCTGGGGACCAACTGTTCTAACATGTGAGCCTGTCTGGGACATTTTACACCCATATCATGACACTCTCTGTCTGTCTAGATATTCTAACATATTCAGTGTGAGTTAAATGCACACCATATATAAAGCCACTGTCATGCCACTGTGTCTATTATGCAAAAGCTTCCAGAAAAGAATTCAACAGAGTAGCATGGCCAGAAGTTCTGGGCAAGTTAGCATCAAATCATGTCCCAAACATGCAGGGCTAGCCCCAATGAGACAAGGCAGGGCTGCTGTGTGGTCAGACATGCCAGCTAGTGGTTGTGAGGTTGGCAGAGTGTGCTATTCTATACTTCTGGCTCCTAACCTACCCATGTTTAGCAGATAGAGTAGGGAACCTGGAAGTAAACCAGGGCCCTCTACAGGAGGAGCCTAGTGTAAATAGGATAGGAAGAACCTCAGCAATACAGCATCCAGATCTGCTGAGAAGGGGCATATGTGGGCCAGGTTAAGGTATTACAGCTTACACAGGTTCTTAGTAAGCAGGAGAACAAGGTGGGCATTTCTATGGATCTTTTACCTCCAGTGGCCATAATGTACTACCATGCACGTTGACTTAATAAAAAAAGTCACTTCCCCATTTCTTTCCCAGCATTCAGGACACACACAGAGATGTATTGACTGAGGGGTTTTGGATCACAGCAGACAGCAACAAAGTGCTTAGCAATTGCTTACAAAGAGCCACACAACACTAGGACTCTGTCAGTCAGATGTCAAAGGCAGAACATGAAATCCAGGAAAGATGGACATAAGCTCATAATAGTCCTTAGTGCAGGTCAGGTCTCGCATGCAGAACTCATGTTTGATCCCTGATACATGAACTAGATTAAACTATGTTAAGAGTGTGAGAGACTAGAAAAGTGGTTTCAGCTTTCTAAAGCATTCATCCCGGTAG